>JANEYF010000382.1:0-267500 GCA_029963845.1 Rhamnusium bicolor
ATAATTACTTAAATATACAAGGTGTCTCATCAGGAACTGCATCGATCGATATAGGGAGTATCCGGTTATACCGGAAGTCGAGACCAACTTTGCTTATGTTAAATAGAATACACTACATATTTTAGGATTTTCAAAAAGAGCATAATATTCTTGAGTCAAAAACATGTGGGATACCCTATGCCTAAACCCAGCCGTTTCAGAGATATTTGACATTTAAAAATTTTTTGACAGGTTTACAATAACCTTTATCACTTTCTTCATGTAAAAGATACTCATTTGCTTTTGGCATGCAGAAAGACCATAAGGTGAGTTACGCTCTACAGTTTAAAGAAATTCAATAGTAATATACCAAGTGTTCCATTTTTGACGTTATATTTTGTAAACTTCAAACAGCGAAAACTTGCTTAGGTCAAATGGAACACCCTGTAATTTTTTACATCAAGTTATGTATAAATTAAATTCCTTTTTGTCTGAAGTATTGTGGGGGTTTAAGTTACAACTTTTTGAAATATTTGCGATTTTCATAGAAATTCAAGAATTTTTAGTAAAAAATTTTATCAAGTTAGCCATGGTTAGAAACAATCAGTAATATCAGTCATTCTTCTTATGTCAAAAAATGCCACCTCATTTAAATTGCACCCACGAAGACCTTTTTGAATTTGTTTATTATTTATGGAGAATGTGATAAAGTAATATCAAGAACTTGTAGTACATTTGCTACTCGATATCCACAAAAAACGCACACTGTAAAACGCATACTGTAAAACGTAGCCGTAGCAATTCTGGGATATTTTCATGCTTTTCCAATGTTGTCATTAAGACAAGCTGCTCTGGAATCGGGACTATGCAAGGATTCAGTTCACAGAATCTTAATTAAACATAAATTTCACCCGTTTTCGTTCCAAATAGTTCAACGATTAAAAGAAACAGATTTCTAAGAAGAGAAAATTTTTGTGAATTTATTCTAATAAGGTCTGTAGGCGACGATTCTTATTTGGGAAATATCATATGGTCAGATGAAGCTAAATTTACCACAAATGGACTCTTTTAATCTACACAATTCGCATTATTGGAGTGACTCGAATCCTCATTTGTTCAGGGAGCGAAATTTTCAAGAAAAGTTGTCAGTTTAATGTTTACTGTGCCATAAGAAACTATAAAGTGGTAGCATTAGAATTTTATCAGGAAAAATTTAAACAGTAAGTCCAGGAAAATTTAAACAGTAAGTTATAAAGATTTCTTCTTCTACTAATATGTATAATTAATTTTTTGGTTTTTGTTTTTTTTTTTTTTAAGTGAAAGATCTCAATATTTTACAAAATTTGAATAATACCTATTTAGAATATTTACTCTCTCGCCGAACATAGAAACATATATTTTATCAGCATGACGGTGCTCCCCACATAACGCGTATTTGAAAATAATTTTTATATAAAACTTTTTACGATCAATGGATCGCCAATAATGGACCTTTCCTATCGCCTCCTCGCTCGCCCGATTTATCAATTTTAGAATATTTTATTTGGGGAACTATTAAAAATAAAGTTTATGAGAGCCCATTAAAAACTATTGAAGATTGTATGCAGAGAGTAAGAAATGCATTTTAAAACTTATCACAGAATTCAATTAGAAGAGCTACCCATGAAGAACTAATCCGAAGGTGCGAAAAATATGTGGAGGTTCGAGGGCGGAATTTTGAACAATTATTAAATTAAAAAGGAATCATGATTTTAGTTAATTTTATCTTAACTATTTTAGTTTATGCAAAGTGTCTTCAATCCATAGGCATGTTAAATAACACTAAACACTGTAGTGTTATTTTTCGTTTTTGTGATATCTATTAATAAATGTACTACAAGTTCTTGATATTACTTTGTCACATTCTCCATAAATAATAAACAAATTCAAAAAGTCTTTGTGGGTGTAATTAAAACGCGGTGGCATTTTTTAACATAAGAGAATGACTAACATTACTGATTGTTTCTAATCATGGCTAATTTGATAAAATTTTTACTAAAAATTCTTAAATTTCCAAAAAAATCGCAAATATTTCAAAAAGTTGTAACTTAAACCCCCACAATGCTTATATCAGAAAAAAAGAGATTTCATTATACATAACTTGATGTAAAAAAAATATATAGGGTGTTCCATTTGACTTAGCAAATTTTCACGGTTTGAGGTTTACAAAATGTAACGTCAAAAATGGAACACTGGTGTACTATTATTGAATTTCTTTAAACTATAGAGCGTAGCTAACCTTATGGTCTTTCTGCATGCCAAAAAGCAAATGAGTATCTTTTACACGAAGAAAGCTATAAAGGTTATTGTAAACCATTACACCCGTCAAATTTTTTTTAAAAATGTCAAATATCTCAAACGGCTACATGTTTTAAACTCAGGATTTTATGCTCTTTTCGAAAACCCTAAACATATAGGGATGTTCTATTTATAATAAGCAAGTTGATATCGACTTCCGGTGTTACCGGAAGTGCCAGATGCTTGTAATTATTTTAGTTGGATTGGCTACACTGCCGTTAGTAGCTCCCAAATTTTCTGATGCATCCTTTTCCCTATATCGATCTATGAATTTCCTTGTGAGACACCCTGTATATATTTTTTTAATGGAATCATAGTTGACTATGCCCAAATTGAAGTTCACTGTTTAGACAACAAGAAGATTATTGCCAACTTAACAACGCGAAAATCTAGCTTTTCACTTTCTGTAAGCATAACTAAAAATAGATATTCGTGTTAAGTAATGTCAATAACGGCATGACATAAAAAAGAACTGTCACTGACAGCTGCTAGTAATTAAAAGGGAATTTCTTGTCCAATTTAACAACATCAAAATCACCACCGTCTACAGCCAGATCGGTCCACTTTCGTTCCTGCCCACAATTGATGCACGAGAGTGACGACATATTATGATTATTATGAGTATAAGGAGAGTGCTTTTACTCTTTGAATTTGTATATAAAAACAAATGCCAAGGTGTTTTTCTAAATGCAACACCTATGAGGGTGAAAAGGAGTTAAATCGTGTTTTCGTGGATTCTTTAATATCTTTTAGACCAGATGAGATATCAACTTGGTTGTTGCTCACAAAGATTACCCATACAAAAGTCCAAAACCACAAGGCACCGCAAAAAAAGTGAGCGAAATCAGAAGATTGTGAAACCGACGAGGGGCAACGAAAAAAATTCTATATCATAATCATCTCAAAATGATAAAATTTTATATCTATGGGAGACAGAGGGGTGATTTTTTCCCCTAAAACCACACTACCCCGAAGGATGTTTTCGGACCCCAGTTTGCATTTTTTTGCACATGACAATATTCCTATGGGTTTTGGAAAAAACCGACAGCAGAGCTGGAAAGAACACTTCTTGTTTAGTATAATGTGAAAATTCCAAGGTGGCACACTTTGTAGTTTTTGAGGAAAAACTTTATTCTTAAATTATCGCGTTTGCATTTCTTACATACGACAAGACTCCTACGGGTTTTTTGGGAAAAACAGCAGCAGGGCTGAAAATAATACCTTTTGTTTAGTATAATGTGAAAGTTCCAAGGTGGCACAGTTCATAGTTTTCAAGAAAAGAATTATTATTCTTAAGTTGTCGGGGACCTCAGTTTGCATTTTTTGCATGTGGCGAGACTCCTACGAGTTTTTAGGATGAACATGATTGCGGGGCTAGAAAGAACACCATTTTTTATTACAATGTGAAAATTTCAGGCAATTCTCTGAGAAACGCTGCAGAACTTCAACACCCAAACTCTTCACCGGCTGTGCTCGATGGGAATCGGTATAAATACCATGTCCATCAGAGTACCCCTTCGAGTTCAAGAGGCTGAAGTTCCCCTCAAGATCTGCTTTGCCATTACTATTAACAAGTCACAGGGAAAGTTACTGAAGTTGGCAGAGACAGATTTGAGGCAAGACTGCTTCTCCAACGGTCAATTTTACGTGGTCTTGTGGTCTGCTTCAGAGTGACTTCACCCAGCAGCTTGTTGATCCTAGCACCCGAGAAAGAACCACCAATGTAGTCTATAAAGAAGTCCTGTAGGCCAAAGCTGGGGTTTGGACAGTGAAGTACTTGCTGACAAAACTTTTAATATATTGTCCCGAATTCCACGCTGACGAAGTCGCGGGTAAACAGTTAGTATGATATAAAGAATAAAGATAGATAATAAATACATATCTAATTCTGTTGTAACATAACGGCTCAAAAATTATCTAATAATTTAGAAATGTATTTAACAGTAGCAAACAAAATCTACTAAACCATCTCAGTTAAATTAAATGATATACATTTTGATGTAGTAATGGAAAATAAATAAAAATCAACTAATTTAAAGACAAATTAGTTGATTTTTCATTCCACTCAAAAAATCAACTACTGCACGGTAACAATGAATTTGTTAATTTAAGTAATATTATTTTATTAATTCGAATAAATTACCGTCCATTCGTTTAAAATAAGTTGAGTTTTGTTTGGAAATCTTTAATAAGTTATCAGCTATGATTTATTATGAATTACTTCACACTATTCGAGTCCCTATGGCTTGAAAAATATAAAAAGACACTTTATATTAGAGTAAAACCACAAGGATTGGGTATCATAATTGTACAAAACATTTCATTTTCCAATAAAAACACCGCTTCATAAGCATAGAGGCTTAAGTTTTTTCCTCCCCTACCCTATTAATAGTCCATGGAAAACTCATAACTTGGTTTCAACGAGGTTTCTATAAAAATATGAGCACAATTATGGCATCTGTCTGCTTCGTATCCGATCGCTCATGCTAATTAGCGAATATTAGCTGCTAGACAAACAGCCATTATAATTATAGGTATTGTGTAGTGGATCTGGCATAATTGAGCTAATTGGATGTCATACAAACAAGGCTTTAATTAACATTCGTGGAGGTGACGTTATATTTTTAGCCATTCTAATTATGTAGGTGTTGTGCCAAATCAAACATTTTATGATACAGACATGTCCGGCTCGATTTTAACAATGTGCAACATAAATAAAATGAAATTTACTATTTTCCTTTGTACTCTTTCGGGCCTATCCATGTCAGACTGATAGTATGGGTCCCAGATAATACAAAAATATTCTTATATAGATCTAACTAAGTGAATTAAAGATATTTAAAAATTGAATTGTACCCCAATATTAAATTTACGTTAGAGACAGAAAAAGATAATAATAATAGTATTAATAATAATAATAAAAATAATCTTTATTTACCATTCAAGATACAAATTAAGTACAGATAGCACGTCACATAATGTTTATGAATAAATAAAAAAATATAAAAATAACTAATGTACATAACAAGCATATAAAATATTCGTAATTATTATCTTAAAAACTTCTGCATAGTTTGATATTTAAAAAAATCCACATAAATTTAAAATAAACAATAAAATATAAATACCCGACGCATAAAAATAAATACCTAAATATTTACATTCATGTAAATATATATACATTTTTACATACTGTACAAAACGTACTTATTGTCACATGATACAAAAAGATAAACACTTCCTTCAAAATAAATTATAATTTGGCATCTAACTATGCTTGAGTTGAATAAAAAGCTTTTTCAATAAAAAAAAAGTTTTGTTTGATTTTTAAATTTGACATAACTATTTATTTCTTTTAAATGCAATGGTAGTTTATTAAAAATTACGGTAAAATTATATACAGATGACTTTTTAAAGAAAGAAGTTTTATGTGATGTAATATTCAATTTCAATATCTAGTGCTATAGGTATGATATTCACCCACACATTTAAAGTATGATTTTTGTTTAAAAACATACAGAGCGCATTTCCATAAGAATATTGAGGGAACAGTTGTATTTTTAATTTTGAAAACATCTTTACAACTATCCATCGGTGGTATATTAAAGATTAATCTAACAATACGTTTTTGTCCTATTATTACCCTATCTATGGTTTTTTCAACTCCCCAAGAGACAATATTATTTGCCAAGTGACTGTAAGCTAGCTCATAATAAATATTTAACAGACCATCTGTGTTTAAACATGCTTTCATTTGAAAGATTGCAAAAATGCAGAATTAAGCTTAGCACAAACAGAATCAATATGTTTATGCCAATGTCTTGGCATTTATTGTCCAAACACGTCCCTAAAAATTTTATACTTTCAGATAATTCCATTTTATTTACTGTTTCAAAATTTAATGGCACAGTTTGTTCGTTATTTAAAATTAATTTATTACGTTGGCACCCTGCCTCAATTTCATCACGTACACACATCATGCAGCTGAAAGCTCCTCAGAGGTTGGAACTGCAATTGTTACAGTAGTATCATCGGCAAACATGGTTACTTCTCCTTTAGATATGTGCAATGGTAAGTCATTCACATATATCATAAAACAGTAGAGGGCCCAATACTGAACCCTGAAGAACTCCCATATCTACATTTTTTATTTCTGATTTCATATTGTCATATTTGACCAACATTTGCCTGTTTAACATATATGACAAAATCCACTGCAATATAGTTCTTCTAATTCTCATGGCAAACATTTTTTGTTCCAGAAAATTAGCATCGACCCTGTCACAAGCCCGTGAGAGATTAAACATGTTGGCTACAAGTTATTATATGCATCTTATTTAGGTATTTCACTATTATACTAAACTATTTTTACTTTAAGCTTTGATAAGACACTCAACAGTGAGATTTCTCTGTAATTTTCGATATTGAACGGATCATTTTTTTTAAGAGCGGAATAACGCAAGCTATTTTTAATATATTTGGAAAGTCCCAGAAGCTAGTGATTTGTTTATTAAATCCGCTAAAGGATGAACTATTATATCACTAACGGATTTCAACAATTTTATGCTTATTTCGTCTAGTCCAGTAGAATTCTTACGTTTTAGTTTATTTAATTCCTTCCGTACCTCAATCACATGAACATAAGGAATAACTATGGAATTCATTGGTATATCGGTTGTTGTTCAAAGCAAGGATAAATATTTTGTCTTAGACTTGTTGTTGCAATAGTACTGAAGTAATTATTTACAAAATTATTTGCGATTCTAAGCAGCTCTTTCACTATTTCGTTATTTTCTTTCAGTACAATTTGTTTTTATTTTTCTTCATTTTTGCCCAATCTATCATTGATTATTTTCCATGTTTTGTGAGTTATATTTGTCGAATTTTGATTTCAGTGCTATAATACTTTGATTTAGTCAACCTAATATTTTTCTTATATTGCTTATTTTTAATCTTATAGATTTATTTAGTTTCTTTACAGTTTAAGTTATTTGCTATAAGTTGTAAGACTAGGCACAACTTAGGTTCAACAACACAAAGAAAACCACTGGCAAGAGCCAGTCGCTCATTTGTAGCTGCAATTGAGAGACCCCGTGTTTACAGGGCAACAGACAATATTGCCACGGAGGCAACTATAGCTACCTGCGTGGTATTCCCTACCCAAAGTTTGAAGTAACAAAGTATAGAAGGTTACTGCGGGATGAGATATAATAGGAAAAAGGAATCATGTGTAATGCCACAAAAAAAGGATGAATCCGCCGACAAGTGTTTCTGAGTCACTACTCGTTATCAAGACGACTATAAGTTGTAAGAATAGGCACAACTTAAGGTCAACAACACAAAGGAAACCACTGACAGGAGCCAGTCGCTCGTTTGTAGCTGTAATTGAGAGACCACGTGTTTACAGGGCAACAGACAACATTGCCACAGAGGCAACTATAGCTACCTGCGTGGTATTCCCTACCCAAGGTTTGAAGTAACAAAGTATAGAAGGTTACTGCGGGATGAGATATAATAGGAAAAAGGAATCATGTGTAATGCCACAAAAAAGGATGAATCCGCCGACAAGTGTTTCTGAGTCACTACTCGTTATCAAGACGGCTATAAGTTGTAAGAATAGGCACAACTTAGGTTTAACAACACAAAAGAAACCACTGACAGGAGCCAGTCGCTCGTTTGTAGCTGCAATTGAGAGACCCCGTGTTCACAGGGCAACATACAATATTGCCACGGAGGCAACTATAGCTACCTACGTGGTATTCCCTACCCAAGGTTTGAAGTAACAAAGTATAGAAGGTTACTGTGGGATGAGATATAATAGAGAAGAAGGGACCATGGGTAATGCCCATGATCCCTTCTTCCTATAATGAAATTAATTTTATTAAATCTTTCAAAAAAGGTGACAGACAAAACTTTCCTAGCCGAAAATTGTTTTTATTCCATAATTGTCTATTTAAATTATGTACTTTAAACTCAGTCCCGCTAATATATGTTAGTTTGTAAGTAATGGTTTTATTATTTTGATGTAATTGTTCGTTATATTAAATTATTGTTTGCAATTTACATCTTAAACGGTAATTTTAAATCTGTACTTTTGACTGGTCCCATTTCATTAGTTGTATGATCTCATGGACAATAAAAATTATTATTATTATTATTATACGGAGCGAAATCAACATTTGACTAATGCTGGTAAATATGGTAATAAGCATTCAATGCTAATCATCTCTAGCGAAATTCAACTAGCTTGTAATTATTTTCCCCATTTGCAAAATTAAAATCTAAAGTGTCTGGATAATTAAAGTTAATATCAAAATTACTTAACAGCTAATGTGAATTTGTACCCACAAACAAGAGAACTTTGGCGTCTATTACACAGTGAAACCATTATTCTAATTTCAGGTAGAGTACTTTCAGTTTCTTTGTTATTGTACATAATCTAACGCTGCTCTTGCCATTCTTTTTATTTTTCTATAGCATAGCAGTAAAAAGGTGTATACATCTCTATTGTTTTGTTCTAGTTTTTGTGGTCTGGTGATTCTTTGTATTATGCAGTGTAAAATAGTAGTTTCTCACTGTTTAAAACCGAGATTAGAACTGTATTTCTTTTTTATAATCCAAGTTGCATACTATATTTTTTATAACCCAAGTTTCAGCGTTTTGGCAAATAGCCGGGAAAATAATTGTTTAAAAAGATATATGTTATATTTATCTGTGATAAGTTTTGCAAAAGTTGGAAAATAATAATTAGCAAAAAAAATTTTTAGCGTTATTATTTCTCATTTCATCCTATATTAATATTAATGTTGGTATTCATTATTTGAGTCAATTGTTCGATGGAATAATGGTCTTGGCGTTGCATGAATCCATACTTTAATTTTCTTTTTGTATCGTGGGAAGATGATATGTTTTTAAATTCTGGTGGTACTATACTCGTGATATTGTCCACAGAGGAGGCTTGAAATTTAAAAGGCAACTAAATATCAATATGCACAATTTGCACATTTCCCCACCACCCTTGAGGTAGTACAACGGCGCGTTACATTTTTTTGTCGTGGGATGATCGCCAGAGTAACCCTACTATCCCACTTATAATTAAATTATAACTTCTAATAAAAATTATAATAGTTTTGGAAAAAAATTGTTAATAAAAGTGTTTTTCTACAAACAAACAAATGTATTCATTATCATTGCCAGGGCGTTGTAACGAAGTGATTTTATTTTATAGAATTAAGTTAGGTAACTGGGTGCTATTTGTCTGTTTCGGAAAAATATTTTAACCATTGTAGTACTGCGCTTTTAATAAGTGGTATTGTCAGCTGATCATTAATAACAGTTTAATTGTTAATTATAGATAGGTAGTATTGATATATTTTTATAAACATTCCACATAGGCCGAGTGGCCGGCAGTACGTGAATCGCGAAACGCGAAGCGTGCATTGTGCCCGCGCTACCGTGAAGGAGCCCGAGACTGGAAAAAATCAAATTAGTTCCCGTCTGACCGCCAACCGAAGCACAACGCCGACTTGGACAGAAAGTAAGCTCGTGAGTATAAAGATATTGGTATTTAAATTTACTGCGGAATTATTCCGTAAACTGGTGACGTAGTTGTAATATACCGCGCATGACTACCGCGTCTCATTCTACTTCTGCTTTTGGCAGTGTTTAGTAGCATGAGGATTTGGAGACAAGTTAGTCCCCGTCTGACCGCCAACCGAAGCACCACGCCGACTAGGACAGTAAGTAATCTTGTGAGTATAGAGATACATAGGTATACAAATGTAATTGCGAATATTTCTAAGTCGGTAAAAGGTGACGTAGTTGCAATATTCCGCGCATGACTACCGCGCTCATCCTACTTCTGCCTTTGGCAGAGTTTAGTAGCTTGAGGATTTTTCGAACAAGTCAGTTGCCGTTTAGCTGCTGACTGAAGAACCACGCCGACCAGCATAGTAAGTAATCTTGTTGTGAGTATCGAGGTATAGGTTTGTTTCAAATTGAATTCGGGTGACGTATTGCTATATTCCGCGCATGACTACTGCGTCTCATCCTACTTCTGCTTTTTGGCAGAGTTTAGTAACTTGAGGATTTTTCAGAGCATCCGAAACAGTCCGTTGCTGCCGCTCGTACCGACCAGACGTGCCGACCCCGACCGCTCCAGGGAGGAAGCAGCCCCCGGATCCGGAAGTAAGTAGCAAGGTTTGATAAAGGTTTGGTAAAGTCTTAGTGTGCTTGTATTGGCGCTTGCTTCCCCTCCTGGTATCCGTCCGCCGTCTGTTTGACCGATTAATTATTGCTGGTTACCTTGTCACCGCTTCATTCCCCGGATTACCGTATCGCACCGCTTGACCGCCCGCTTACTGCCCCGCTCGCCCGTAGTTAAGACCGTTGTAGTATAAGTTGTAGTTACTAAGGTGTATATAAAGTGTAAATAATAATTAGTGTGTAGAATAAATGTAAATATGTTGAATGAGAGTCTGTTCATTAACTGTAGTGTGTAAGTTACCTTTTCCCGACCCCTGGCTTATCCGTTTCTTCACTGTAGTTGCCCGGCCTGTATCGTCCCGCCGATAGAGTAAAGTGGTGTTTCTGCACTCTAAACAGAAACTGGCGCCCGAGATATACGTACCGTGAGCACCGCCGTAGTGTTGGGCGTCAAAGTGACACTTCTGATCTTGTGTAGAGCAGCGAAGTACGTCACAGCGTAAAATTATTACTTCTAAATAAAATTAAAATAGTTTTGAAAAAGAAGTTACATAAAAAATATTTTCTAAAAATAAATAACATAAATAAATATTTCTTCTAAAATAATAACTAAATAACTATATTAATCTTTGGTGTAGCCTAAAAATTTTTATAAATCAGTGGTAACCTGCGATTTTTGGAACTAGCAAAATGGTTGATTACTTCTTCATAGAATGAAAATAAATCATTTTTCTTCAACTGACAAAAAAACGTTTTTCTATTGAAATAAGCGATATATTTGACAGGCGGTCTTGAGCTATCGTGTTCCTAATAAATGTTTTCATGCATTTGAGTGCTGAAAACCATCGTTCTACAGAAGCTGAGGTTACCGGAATTGTTGACACTAAAGATAAAAGTTTATACAGTTCGGAGAGACAGCTTCTTAAATTATTATTATATATAAAAGTAAGCATTTCTTGAGGCGATTTTGAATTTTGCTAAATGTTGCTGGTCAGAATACAACACACATAGTTCATTTCTTAACGAAATATGGTTAAAAAAGGAATACTGGTCCATTAATTTGCCCATTAGACTGTTAGGAAATGGATTTAAAAAAAACATTAAAATTATTAGGATTTACTAAATCGAAACATTGCAAAGTATTTAAATCGGAAAATCTAATTTCAATTTGAACTATAATAGTGTCCAAAATTTCTGTAAAAATTTGTTTATAATGTATGTCTGTCCTGTCAAAGTTATATGTTGTCTTTCTTTTTTTAAACTATGGCTTATCATCTAATTCTTCAATATTTTCTTAAAAAACATAACATTAAGTATTGAAATGTATTTCGTTATTACGAATTAACTCTATCTTTAGAAAATGTTATATCAGTTAATTTATTCTGTAAAATTTGGAAAACAACATCAGTTTGCTCAAAAATCATTTTAAAAAACTTTAGAAAAATATATGAAAGCTTTTATCCAACAATAATGATTTTAATCCGTAAGTTGCTCTTGATATCTGATCATCATTTAAAAAGTCTTCACTTTCCGAAATTAAAATTACAAACGTCAATAAGTTTTTTCCTGTATGTGTCAACAGTGAAAACAACTCTAGATGAAAAATTCCAACGAGTGGGAGCATTACTCGGAATTCTATGTTCCATAATTCTATTTAAAATATCAGATCTTACTAGATTTTGAAAAAAATTACGAAACACCAGTAATTTGGAAAAAAATATTCTGACTTCTTCTAATTCCGTTACAGGTTTTACTCAAAACCAAATTTAATTTGTGTGAGTAACAGTGAGTGAAGTAAGCTTGAGGAGCAATATCTTTTATTTTAGTTTGGAGTCCATTAAGATATCCTGACATAACCGCAGCGCCGTCATAGGTTTGTACAACTAATTTATTTTTCAAATCAAATTTACCAAATTCGTCGATTAATAATTTAAATAAACTGTCACGTTTCTTCCACTACTCACATCAAAAAACCAACAAACCTTTCAACAACTTCACCGTGCATTACATATCTAAAAATTACGAAAAGTTGAGCTTTACAAGTAATGTCCGTCGTTTCATCAATTTGCCACGAGAAGAATTCGCAATTATGTAGTTCTTCATAAATTTTGCCTTTATTAATGAAGCTAACACTTTCAATTAGGTCATTTTGAATTGATTTAGACGTCCCGGAAAAAACAGTGGCGTTATTCAAAAAGTTCTCTAATTTTTGATCATACGTTTTTAAAAAATTTATTAGCTCCATGAAATTTCCTTTATTATACGAATAGTGTTTCAATCAATCAATCAATCAATCTTTAATATTTCCCTATTTTCACGGACTTTTTCATTAAAATTTTCTATTTCTCTTTTATGCGTAAAATTCAAGAAATTTACAATATTTTGTTTACCCAACATTTCGAATTTAATGCAAGATTAAATATGTTCCTGAGATTTTTCATGCCTTTCTAAACCTCGCGACAAATTTTGGAAATTATTAAACCCGGCCCAGCCCCAAATTGAGGTTTGATCATTAGTAAATAACAAACATGTCCTACAATATAATTTGTTTTTAACTGTTGATGCCGTTAACCACTCGATTTTTTGATAATTGCTATCACTAAACCCTCTGCTTTGTTTACCACTTGTGAAAACTAATGACGGCATTGACGGTGTAGGTCTGACCATTTTTTTAAGTCTTACCTTTTTGATCATAACTAAGAGAACTAAATCCATTTAACAACAAATAATCCACCACGTCTGGACAACAAGACATGTCGTTGGGAATATTATTCTCGCGTTGTTTTGTTTATATATGAAACAAAACCATGCTCACCAAAATACGCGGTGCTAGATTTGACAAGTTTTTCTCAAATCGAGTTGGCACTATTTAAAGATGATTAAAACTCAGTTTTAATATGTATTCACGTCGTCAATTTAAAGAGCTCGGTTTGCGTCAAATAATTAAAGGGGTCCTAAAGAAAACCAAATGCAGAGGAGAGATAGAATAAGGATTCTAAGATTCTATAATAACGACAGAATATTAAGTTCTCATAGGGTTGCTTAGTATCTACTTATCTCAGAGTAAGGTAATAAGGGCACATCGTAAGGACCATAGAAAGGCTTTTCATTTTCAACCCGTTCAAAGGTTAGCTCCTGATGAAAATCCACAGTTTCTAAATAAAACATTATGGACTGACGAATCATGCTTCACACGAAAAGTAAATGCGAATTTCCATAATTTAAATCCATGAAAAATCTACATGCAATTCATCCATCGTCCTTTAAGATTGAATTTTCTGTAAATGTTTGGGTAGGAGTTCAGAGCAACAGTGTTTGTGGTCCGCATTTTGTTCCACCTCGGTTAAATACTGCATTGTTTCTTGACTCTATGAAAAATAACATAAATGAATATCTTGATGACGGCGCTCCAGCACATAATGGCAGAATAGTCAAAACTGGCTAAATATTATCCCGATAGGCCGTATAAATAATGATAAAAATCAAGAGTTGATACCCAGTGTGAATTCAGCTACCACGATCCCCAGACCTAAATTTATCGGATTATCTTGTTTGGGATATCACAAGAATAAAGTATATTCCTCTCCGATACAAACAAGAGAAGAGCTTATTTTAAGAATTGAAGATGCAACGGATAGTCTGAACGAATCTAATTTCCTTATTCCTATGATAAATTCGCTAATTACAAGATGTAGGAAATGTATTGAAGTAGAAGGTCTCTCCTTTTGAACAATTATTATAAACTAAATATTTGTTTGTTTCACGAGTTACATTTTAACTACTACAGTTAAAATAAATGTAATTTGCCACGAAACTGTAGCATTAATTAATAAATTTTTTACAGAAAATCCCATACTTGTTGGTACTGTTGGTTCATTTCTTGGAAAATACCTAATTGCTATTGTATAAATTTCAACAGCGGTAGTCTTAATTACTCTTCGGCGCTGTGTCTGTAATTGTTGTAACGGTTCGTTTTTTTAAGATGGACTATTAGGACTACATTCCGCATAAAATTATATGGAAACTGTTTGAATTACAAGTTAGATTTCAAATTCCAATAAAATAATTTTAACAATTATTGTATTAGCTAGTTAGAGCGCCGCTACTGTGCGGACGGACAGAATTGTTTACGGCTAGGCTCCGTTGCGCGCACGGAGGGACAAATTGGGGTGTGTGTTTTAGTGGGAGAACGTGAGACCAGGGCAGATCGAGAGAGGCGTATTAAAGTTGTTGGTGTGTAAAATGATGATGCCCTGAACCGCCGTTCTGAATTGTGAATTCTATGACTATAAAATGTTGGCCGGGCGATGCCGCTTCGTGGAAAGAGCTTTATTGACGTCTCTACAGAAAGATACGTAATTTCATGAAATTTTAACTTCCAGATCCTTAGGTACCTAGGCACTATATATTAACTTGTTTCTGAATTAAGTGCCTCGCAAGTGAACAGTAAATTATTAACGTACATTTCGATAAGATTTATAAATCCACCCCGTGCCTTTGAACTAAAGCCATGTAAAAATTTTACTTTGACTTGTGTTTGCTTATTATTGACTGTTTAAATAGCTACACATTTTTTCCATATTTCAATGGTAGCCTGTGGTTGTTAAGTTAAGGAAAACATTGCATACTTTAATCTTAAAAAAATGGTGGCGCCCAATAACAACTGAGTTAAGTTGATATTTTGTATTATTTAAATTGGAGATTGTCGTGTGTGTCTTTATTTTTGATTTATTTAGTTGTAAGATTTATTCGATTTTTATCTGGTTAACTACTTCGCGTCCTCGCCCAGAGAAGAGAGTCGTAAATATTGCTTGAATGTTGACCATTATTGTAAGTAGAAATAAACAGGACAATAAATTGAATTTTGCAGCATAACTTTGGAACAAGGTAAACCATTTGTAAATGGTCAAGGAATACAAAAAGTTGCGGAAGATCCTGGATATTTTAATTTATAAAACTGCGATGATCATGGTGTGGAATGAGAATTTTCCAAAGGGGTTAAAAAGGTGCGGACCAAAAAAAAACTAGCACCCAGTAATATCGGATAGGACCAAATTACTATCAAATATTTGTTACTGTTCGACAGGTTACAACTGACTCTGTATACAAGCAGACAGAACACCAAAGTTGGATTTCTACCTATTTTCTTGCACATTTACTATCAAGAACAAGTTAAATATTTACAAATTTATCTGAAGAAGTGGCACATAATAAAATGGAAAAAATAAAGAATTAGATCACAATACTGTGTAACTGCGGTATAATTCAATTTGAGAGAATACAGCTCTAAAAATCTTTCCTTCCTCCTTTCTAAATCCTTAGAGGATCGTTAGGGAAAGAAAGCTGAAACAGAAAAGGAAATATGTGACTACCAGAAGTATCTCAACTCTAAAGGTTTATCATCACTGTGAAAACACGTGTCAAATGTAGTTTATTCGATACTAAATAAATAATTCTCCGTTGGGATTTCAACACTAATAAAATTATGATATCATAAATAAATAAATTGCCTTTAACTAACAGGTTTGATATCCATATTTTTATAAAAAAGTACAAAAAAAAATCTTCAATTTTGGAAAAATATTCTGTAGAGAGTAAAAACTGAAATTTTGTGAATTTAAACTATATGGTGGTTCGAACAAATTGAGAAAACACTCAACAAATATTTCGATTATTGCATTTAAAAAACAATAATATGATGGTTCTGCACAGCTAAATAAACACGCTTCATTGATGCCTCAAATATATAAAACTGTCTGGTTGACATAACCACAAATAAATTGAAAAAGTTTTACTTAACCTTTTTTTTTAAACTTTTGAAATAAAACTCTTTCACCCTTTTTTAAAATTGACACAAGCTTGGTAATTTTAAACCCCCAACTGCACCTACCAACAAAAAACAGCTGAGAGCCTTCCCCCCACAACGACGGGCCACAACAGAAGAAGCGGACTACGGTAGAAGCGAAAAAAAACCTTAAACACCCCGGCCACACTCGAAGACAACAAAACCCTAAAAAAGAAGGAAAAAAAAAAAAGGTCTCGATTTTACCACACCCCGCGCAGGCCACGGTGCATATATACAGCCAAACCGAAATTATCGCGGCGAATGTCGAAGGTGGCCGATGTTCTAGTTACAGAACGGCATAGTGGAACATTTCAGATCGGGAGATGTTGAATTATCAGAGGCGGAGTACTAGAGGTTTCGTACGACATAAACCGACGAAAAAGTTGTATTGCGTCAAGCTTATAAGCTAAGCAGTAGCTAACCTTACCCTTCATGCGTCCTTGTCCTGCAATTAATATGTAAAAACAATAAAAAAAAACCCGAAATTATTTTATTTACTTTGTTTAAAAATAGCTAAAGAACTAAACAACAAAACAATTAAATCGTTAATCTACAAAAAAATTTCCATTTTACCGTTTCTTATTAATGCATAGTATTATTTTAAAAATTTTTCCTATAAAATGGAACTATCAATGTGTGTCATATCATTCAACTCAGAATGGAAAAGGCGATGAAATAATATGAAAAATATATTTGTGTTATTTTAAATTTAAACTCCAATATTTTTATCAAATATGAAAGATTATGATGATGTTACATATATTGCTGAATTCAGAAAGAAATTTTTTAAATTGAGCTGAATATACAGGATATATCATTTAGAATAAAAAAAATTAAGGCAATTTCCGGTCAAACCGGAAGTAAAAGATATGTATGTGACGCGCATATTTAATCAGTATTCGGAATGTCATATGTCCATTTCCGCATATTAATGCGGGGTGTAATTTTTTTATTTTTCAGTTTTTCGGCGTTTTCTTTTTTATTTGACATTCAATTGTTTTTAATTTTCGGATTCCTTAGAAAAAAGCACATAAGTATAATTTTTGAAGTTTTTTTCCTAGGTTAAAAATACAGCAGAAAAATCGAGTAAGGTGCACTTAAAATGATCACCCTGTACATGAGGTTACTGCGCTTAAAATAAATCAAAAATAAAAATTATCATATTCACCTTTCATTGAGCCTTTCATTCTCCATATCAATATTTAGAGACGGCAAAATGGGAAAACTTTCATTTATATTAGTCTCTCTACAGAAATTACCGGAAATAAAAGAAAATTATTACTTTTATTAATTTACGAAAAAAATTCAATTTTCACTAGTACTTACTTTTTATATTTTCTCTTTTGGGCTAATGTTCGATTTTTCGGTTTTCTGCTAGGGTATTTACGCTTATGATATGTTTTTATTTTTCCCATTGTTCTTTCACTGCACTAATAATCACTTTCAATAACACGTCTACTTAGGTGTACACTTGATTTAAAAAAAAAAACTGGTACAACTCTTGTAATCGAAAATCTTAATAGTTTAGTTGTGTGCATATGTCTGTAAATAGGGCTGACCAGGCATGTCGAGAGGGGGGTGGAGAAGAAGTGATTTACCCCGGACCTGGGTTTTTTGGAGGAGATCGGTTTTCTTTGTGTTTTTAAACTTATTAAACCTTTCTCTTTTATTTTATTCAAATGGAATTTTAAAAAATAATTAGAAAATAACTTTTTCAAAACATTTTCAAGCCTGCCATATTATTGTTTAAAAAAAATAATATTTGTTACGGATAATTCTACTAATGGTTGTAATTAAAATACTAACTGAATAATGATAATTCTATTTTTAAAATAAGAACACAAAAAATACCACTTGAGATTAAAAAAAATGTAAACAATGCAAACTGAACATAAAAAATACAATAAAAAAATAAAATAAATGAACTTCAATTACGTAATACAGAATTAACTAATATTTTGTCATTGCTCCATTAGCGTCTAAAACTGCCTGAAGTCTTGCAGGCATGGACAAAATCAGATTTCTTGCAAGGTCAACTTCTTGCGACAAGTTCTCCCAAGCGTCTTCAATTATCCCTTCCAATTCTTGGGCATTATTTGGATGGTTATTTAATTTTCTTATATGTTTCACCATTAGTCCCCATACATTTTCAATTGGATTTAAATCCGGACTTTTAGATGGCCACGGTAACAACTCTATGTTTTTATTAAGAAACCATTGCCTGACACGATGGGCCGTATGTATGGAGCAGTTGTCTTGTTGGAAAATAAAATTATTTTCCGGAAACACCTCTATTACTGACGGCAACATAATATTGTCTAATATTTCAATATATTTAATGGAATTGAGATGACCACCACTGTTCCAACACACACCTAACCCATTTAGGCTCATCCAAGCCCAGACATTGACTGAAAACCTTCCTAATATTTGTGGATCGAAAGTATATTTTTCGTCGTATCTAGTGGAAGGAGGCCTATATACGCGAACATGTCCATCGTTACAGGATTTAAAAACCTTTTCGTCAGAAAAGACAACTTGTCCCCAGAAGTTTTCATCATTGATTATATAGTTGAGTGCAAAAATAATCCTACCCTGCTTCTTTTCTTCTGAAAGTTTGTATTTTTTAGCCGCTGAACAACTCTTCAAGTCGCTTTGTAGTTTTATTCTTCTGCAAGCAGTAGATACCGAAGCAGGGAAATTTGTCTCTGAAATTGCATTTACTGCAGTCTGAAAAGGGTTTTCTATTAGGTAATTTATAAGATTTTCATCTTCTTGATTATTGCTCTTTCTGGGCCTACCGGAACCAACTTTACGGGATACCGTTTGGTTGGTTTCCCATTGTTTTTTAACACTCATTATCGTGGTTTTACTCACATTGTATTCAGCAGCAAGTCTTCTTATGGACCAACCATCTTCAATTTTAGAAACAATTCGAAATTTTTTAATATCTGTTAGATGTCGAACCATTTTTAATAATGACGCCACTGATTAACGTCAAAGTGACATTTGTAAGATTATTAATATCAATCAAAGAACGAATGATTTACATAGCTAAAAGAAAGTGTACCAGTTTTTATTGAAATCAAGTGTACCCACTTTATAACAAATAAGTAAATTTGAGATATCTCTAGAATACACACGCCACTGTTGTTTACGAAAATCGCAACGTGGTTCCTAAGTGCCCGATTCCCCCTCCCGCAAACGAGTCCAGTGTATGCAAGTGCATCCGTGTTTCCGAAATATCATGCGAGATGGCAGCTATTATCGGAATATAGATATGCAGTTTTTAGTTTTCTAATAAATTTATTTTCAACTAATCCAAGAGTTGGGTCACATGAATATAAACGTTACAAACAGTGACTAATGTCGGAATGTTAAAAAATTTGGATACAAAATATTTAAAATGCATGCGAAAATTTTTTGACGACTCTAAAAAAAAAAAATTACATTCCGATATTTTATACATATTTTTGAAAAATCTTGTAAAAAATCGCACTCAAATCGGATAAGTTTTAAACGAGATATTCGAGAATTATGATTTAATAGGGTATATAAGACTCTTAACTACCGAAACATCGATAGTTACACTCGGTACATCGATTGTTAATTATATATCGATAGCGTAAGAAACTATTGTTGTTTTTATGTATCCTGTGCTTTTAACACGAAATAAGTTCTCAGTATCAGGAGTGGCAGGTTATTTTTATTTTATTTTATTTTATTTTATGAATACAGCTGCCCAGACAGATATGCATCCAATTACAGGGCAGGAAATATGCAAAGAAATATGTGCACAGTACAGAGTAAACGACTTAATACTAAATGTTTTACAGACAAATAATTACTATTAAACTAAAAAGAGAATGCAATAATTTATGAGAAGATAGATTAAACAGTGGTTTGGTATGAACTAGAGGTTTACTTAAGAGCGATTCAAAATACATTGCTTTATATTATTAACACTACAATTAAAAATATCAAGGTTCGACTGATAGCTTAAGTAATTTGAGCACATATTGTGAATAGGCGACGATTTTAGTACGTTTGTTCTTGGTGTAGCTAGGTAGAAGATGTCGTGTGAGCGAGTTTGAGAATATGGAACTTTGAAATGTATGGAACTAAGAATATCCGGGCAGTCAGTCTGACTTGTTAATAGTTTGTGTAAGAACAACACAGAAAAGTAGATCCTACGTGTTGCTAAGTCATTTAGATTAAATTTGGCTAGTAAGTCAGATTGTGGCGTGCCCCTGGAAGGATAAATTCCGTCAGCTTTGAATGAAAGATGTTTAACGTGCCTTCTCTGAACCCGTTCCAAATTAAGGATATGAATATTGTAATGTGGGTTCCAGACAATACCACCGTATTCCAGTTTTGGCCGTACAAAAGCATTGAACAGAGAGAAAGTGTGGAGATATCTTTAAAATGCCTTGAATTTCGCATGATAAAGCCTAGATTTCTGTAGGCATTAGCAGTTATGTGATCTATGTGGGCAGTAAAGGTTAGTTTTGAGTCAAAGATGACTCTGAGATCCTTGAATTGAGTGCATCTCGTAACTATTTCATTGCCTATTTTGTAGGAAAATTTTATCGAGTTATTTCTCCTTGTAAAAGTCATCGCGTTACATTTGATATATTTAAAGGTAATCTATTATTTTCACACCATGAATTTATTTTTAAGAGGTCATGCTGTAATCGATGGCAATCTTCTTCGAGTTAATAGATGCAAACAATTTTAGATCATCAGCATATAGAAGGACATTATTTTGTATATCTTGGCAGATATTATTGATGAAGATTATAAATAATAGTGGGCCCAAGACAGGGCCCTGCGGAACTCCTGACGTCGCTAATACTTCAATAGATGAAAACCCATGATACTTCACGTTTAATGTTCTGTTGCCCAGATATGACTCAAAGAAGCTTAGAAAGTCAAGACTTAGATCAAAGCTGACAACTTCTGTAATAGGAGCCCATGGTCTAATCTGTCAAATGCTTTAGACAAGTCTGTATAAATTATGTATGTTTATGTTACTATTGTTGGGATTTTTACTTACATGCCACCAGAGGCGGCTTATCTGGTAACGGGTTCAAGAAAAGACGAGTAATTATTTTACATAAAATTTAACTTTTCTACTTTTGACTACAAATATTATTCGCTTTTGCTTTTTTATTTATAGTGAGAAGGTTTCAGCATAACCGCTATATTAAATACTATAATGATGACGTCTTAGGGTTAGGTCGTTAGGTGTTCGTTTAGGTGAAAAAACAAAATTTTCTAAAATCAGTTGCATTTAAGTATTTGATATTGGTTCTATTTTTAAACAAAATCAGGACTGCCAAATAATGAATTGACAGTATGTTCAACTCCAATAAGTACATTAGTTGACAGTTCTAATTTAGTTGATGTTTTCAACATAAAAAAACTTCTTAATATGGTCAATTATTGTTAATCAGACGTGTTTTGATTTAACTGATAATGTAGGTATTGTATAATAAAAAAGTACCCGATTATTATATAAATATTTTAATTTATAATATAATACTATTGAATTATCGATGGTACATCAAGCTATCGATAACTTATTGATTAAAAATATCGAACTATCGATAGTATTTACTATCGATAGTTTTGCACTCCTAGACTACCGGTAGTTGGTCTTCTGATAACTCTTAGGGGCATCATCCGCGCTGACTGGTTGGGTTTAGATTTACGGTTACTCCTTGTAATGTAATGTATTAATAACATTGGTTTTAATAATACATACTTTTTATTACAATATAAAAGTGTATATCAAGAATATTTGCTCCATCAAATGACACAATAAATCAATAGGTCCAAATATGTACAAAATAACACATTTTTAAAATATGTATGGTTACAAAAGAGCACAGTTGGCAGATAATAAAGCAGTAAGTTGATATTTCATTAGTAGTTACGTCTATATAAGCCCCCTATTTAAAAAGAGAATCCATATAAACCCAAGAAACTTGACACTATTATTTTGTTTTACAAAGCAATTGTTATCAATTTTAACAAACAGACTGTAAATTAGTTTTCTGGTGGAAAAAAGCAATAGGTCGGTTTATATACCATGAGCTACACTAGTAATACTTCGCACAGTAACTTTACATAGAGCTAACGGCATTATTACTTTTATAAACTAAGCTCATTTATATCCGCAAATTAGCCGCAATGATTGAATAATCAGCAAAAAGTGATATGAAAGCATCTTCTACGTTAAGCGCGATATTATTTATAAAAAATTTACAATAAATAATGCTTCATTAAGAAATGCCAATAGCTTGTTCATGTCCTGTGTAGTTAGTTTAGACCGTCCAACAATATATTACTTTTTACTTTGATCACAATTAATTTTTATACGCACTATATGTGTCTGTATTTTTTTCCTTACTAGTGATTTGTCTCAGTTTTTTAGATATAGTATTCTAATACCTAGGACGTGGTCAATATTTCAGAAATGTATAAAATATGCGTAGTGGTGAGAGGTATGTGCACTTCTCATATGGTCCAAATGCTACTATCCGACCGACATCACAGGTCTCTGTGGAGGATAGCGACTTGCGAAGCAAGTACCGAGAGCGGCGAACCACTAGCCCAGGTGGACTAAACTACTGTTATCAAATATGATTTGAATGAAACAACTACTCAGCGGGCACGATACCCCGACCTGCATTGGATTATCGGTAGCCAATATCGCTGTCAATTCCTAACCAGACATAGACCGGTTTCGAACTTATTAGTTCTCCTCAGTATGCCATAGGTTATGGAAAAGACAAATGATAGTGGCCAACCTGCTAGTCATATACTGACTAAGGTAAATTGAGTAGTGGTGACAGCTATGTGACACTTCCATATGGTCCAAATGCGTACTATCCGACCGAACATCATAGATGTCTCTTGTGGCGGATAGCGACTTGCGAAGCAAGTACCGAGAGCGGCGACCTCTAGCTCAGGTGGACTAAACTATTATTCTTAAATATGAATTGAATGAAACAACTACTCAGCGGGCAAATACCCCGACCTGCATTGGATTATACTTTCAAGTCGATATCCGCCACAGAGACATCTGTGATGTCGGTCGGATGGTAGCATTTGGACCATATGAGAATGTCACATACCTCTCACCACTACTCAATTTACCTTAGTATATGACTAGCAAGTTGGCCCACTATCGTTTTTGTCTGTTCCATAACCTATGGCATACTGAGGAGAACTAATAAGTTCGAAACCGGTCTATGTCTGGTTAGGAATTGACAAATGATATTGGCTACCGATCTATCATGATTTAAAGGTATAATCCAATGCAGGTCGGGGTATTTGTTCGTTAAGTAGTTGTTTCATTCAAATCATATTTAATATAAAATATGCGACAAAACATCACCACTTTTTGATTAAAATTTTGGTTAAATGATTTCTCCATTTTTACTTAAACGATGTTTAAATATTTTATTGATAGAAAAAAAATTCGGCCTACATAAACATGTCGTAAATTGATTACTTTGAGTTTCTATTCGTGTGCATAAACGTTTTATCACAACTCAAGTTTACTGGTTGGTACAAGTAAATCGCTGAGCAACAAGATTTCGTGTTAAAGCAACTTATTTGAAGGATAAAATTATAATATTTGCGGTATTATTATCGTTAAAACCGCAATGTTACGTGCGTTACTTTTGAAATGACAAAACCTGAAATAGGAGAAACAAATATTTCAGATATTAATAACACTGTATAATTTTTGTATATTGCTCACGACGGTTGTAAACTTAAAATGTACTTTGTACAAGAAGACCACTTTATAAAAACAATACAGCATGCAAATATCGCAGTTATTTAGTCATAAGCTCATTAGACATTTACCACAATTTATTTTTTGCAAACCGCTGGTCAAACCGAAGACGGAATTGTTATGTTGCCAGTTTTGCTTATGGTTACTACACATGTTATGATTAAAGCTGCAAATCGTTTCTGTGTATCATGGTCGTAGAGTACAGATGTACTTACTGTCGCCGGCATTCACCTTGACGCGAAACTCTTTCTCCAGTCCAGTCTATTACTAGCTTTCGAGTTGTGTACACGTTAAGTCACTTGGGCGTATTGCATATTGTTTTTGTGTTTTTATTTTATTTGTTGTACTGTATTGTTGATATTAATTTAATGATAAAGCATGGCAGACGTACGCAGGGGTAGAAAACGACCATTTGCTGACAAAGTGAATAAATTCATAGGTGAATTCCCGGATTTATTCTATGATGGTGCTAAAATAATTTGTAAAGTGTGCGAGAAAGATTTGATGTGCTGGGATAAGCGTGATTGCGGACTTCACGTAAATAGTGTACACCATAAAAATAAAAAAATGGCGTGCCTTCGACAACACAGTTTATGTTTGATTTACTATTAATGCTAATTGCCTGTGATGTTTCGCTGCACATACTCAATAAACAACCTTTTCGACAGTTCTGGAATAAATAGAATGCCCAGGTGAAGTTACCAAGTCGCACAACGTTATATAACTATCTACCAACTGTACACGTAAACATGGTAAATAAGATGAAATGTGAATTAAAAAATACACGGTTGTGGTTATCTGTTGATGAGTCAACAGATTGTAAAGAAAATTCTATTTTAAATATTATAGTACGAGTACTGGACCCACTTAAACCGACAGTACCACTGTTACTAGCTGGCAAAAGACTAAGTCAGTGTACTAGCTAAACAATTACCAGGGTGGTGCTGGAGACGTTAGAAAAATTTGAACTGTCAAAAAGTCACGTGCTGATGTTTGTGACTGATGGCGCCCGTAATAATGTTCGGTAGGCCGTTCTTTGCAAGAACAAGGTTGTACGTTTATACATGTTACGTAAAGTACATGCTTTACATCTTGTGGCAGAAACTATTCGAAAAGGTCTTCCAGAGGTGGATGCACTAATAGCAAGTACAAAAAAAGTGTTTCTTAAATCTCCTAAACGTCTCCGTGCATTTCACAGCAAGTGTCCCGGTATTCCTGAACCACCACAGCCGATTCTTACACGTTGGGGAACATGGTTGCAGGCAGCTTTTTATTATGCTGAATATTTCCAACAAATAAAAGCTGTGATACTACAATTCAATCCAGATGAGGCTACAGCTATTAAGGAAAGCCAGACAAAATTCGAGGATATTTCCGTTGAAATAGCTTTAAAAAATATTTCGAAGAACTATAAACCATTACATGAGAGCATAAAAAAATTAGAAAACAGTGCGTTGTCGTTAGCGGAGTCACTGCAAATGGTGGACGAAGTAAATCTACTGCTACACGCTATAGATGACGCAACAAATGAGCACTAAAGAAAGTTCACAAGTGTGTTACATAAAGACACCGGTTTTACCAGATTAAGACAAATATGCGAATATATGCAAATATCCGTTAAGTGCGTTCAAAGACGATTTTACGTATACGTGTATTACATCGGTAGATGTCGAACGGTCGTTTTGCATTATTTTACATACAATATTGTAATATTTAATTGACCAAGCAGAGAGCAGTACATATAAGCTTATCTTATTATAAAATTAAACTAAGGGCAATTTTCGCAAATGTGTCGATGTAGTAATCCGTGCTTGTGCTCAGTTTCAATAGGTCTACACCTTCGATGTGGCGCGGTGCTGCCATATGTAGTTCGTGGCTGTCACGTAAAGAAGGCTGTGGCTGAGCGCTATACGACGATTTGAAAGTATGACATTAAACAGGCTTTATAAATAATTGCTCAGTGATTATTGAAGGTACTGACTTCAATCTTGACAGGGAAAATTGTTTTATAGTAGCTCCTTACAAGAAAAGTTTCAGCAAAAACTTAAGAGTTAGGGTGGGTTAGGGTAATAGAATCTTACATAAAAAAGTTAAATAGTTGATTGATTCGACCCTTACTTGATGAAAATCCATTTTAACATCGAACTGAATAAAACTTCACGTTTTAAGATTTTCACAAAATTTTATATTCATATATTTACAAAATATATATAAACATGACAATTGTTTCGCCAACACAGTGGCTTCGTCAGATGTGAGTACTAGACTAGCTATTACAATTGAAGACCTTGCAGCAATAAGGAGGTATGTGTGATTTTTTAAACGTTACAGGAGACAATAAAATATAAATAACCCTTTTATTAGTAAAGTGAATTTCATAAACTTTTGTTAGAGTATTAAACTAATGTAATGAATTATTTTTGGATAACATAGACCTAAAAAAGTTTTCTGATTAATGTATATATTTATTATAAAATCACAGATACCCCCTTTTGTTCCTAACGATCTAAAAAAAACATAATAATATATTTAGAAATTTTATTTTCAACAAAATCAGATGAAACCATTGAAAAAACTTTTCATAAATGCCTTAAAAACAAAGATAAAATCAATCTGAACCAGAGAATTAGCTGTCATCTGTGACATCTGTTTCTGGATCAGCTGTTGTTTGAACTACTCGATCCGATACCAGAGAAGTATAACAAGCAATGTCTGCTTTAGGGACGTACTTTTCGGCAAGATGCATAACATTATCATATTTTAACTTTTTGAGAGCTAGAGGATGAGTATATAATATGTTTTTTACTATGTCAGGACACTCCTTGGGACACTTCTGAATAATAAAATCATAAAAAAGTCCAAAGTTGCTTGTTGAACTGCATCTTATTTGCATTTTGTGTTCATTAGAATATTCAAAGATCTTATATTGTGAAATTTTAAACTTTTCCCTTTCTCTATTGGAGATAGTCTTTTTTGAAAAATATGCTAAGTGCGTCGGTAAAATTAAAAAATCTATCTTGCGTGACAGGAATCACAATAAAGTTTTTTGGGGTACTATTTTTATAATGCCTAATATAATCTGAAGGTAAAAATATCCTCTCAATTTTACGAACATGCTTTTCAACTACTCCAAAACACCTATCACAGGGTAGGAAACTGTGCCCAAGTTCAGGATATTTATGTATGATTTTCTCAAAGCGACCTTTTCTTACCAGAGTATACAAATATTGGACTAAGCTATTATTTTTATTTTGGGCACCGCAATTATCTGGAAATAAGTATAGAGTCTTTACATTCTTATCTATAAAATTTTCAAAATAGTGGTCCAAAAAGCTTATAGTCTCGTTAGGAGTTTTTTACCCGTTACTTCATTGTACATATAAAAATGAGCCTTACTGTTTTGCTGAATGTATACAAAGTTTATACATCCATAACTGTCTTAAATAAAAGACGTCACCTGCAGGTACCTTTTGGCAAGGAGCATTCTGCTCATGATCAAAACAAAAAGAGCGTCAACAAGTGGATTTTCTTGAGCCAATTTTGTTTTACTTTTCAGTTCATCAAAGAAAACTTTCGCTTTCAATTGGTGAAGATTTTTTTCTGTTTCTAATTTTGTAATTTGATCTTGTGAAAGATGATCCTTTCCCCTTTAACTGAGTATCGATTCTGTCACACACCTGACATGTATCAGATCTCGGATTGCCAAAACTAATATTAAAGTTAGCTTTGAAGTAACGAAAATAAAAATCGTATGAAACTTTAGGTTTATGGACACTTTTTTCATTGGTAAACTAATATTTATATACATCTGGCTCGTATTTTTCTAAATAGAGCTCGTGTATTTTCTTTATATTAAGCTCAGGAGATAAGTAATATATTTTTATATTTCGAGATCGGCTATAATGAGAGGTTCTGCGCGGAAAGCTCTTAATATGGTTATTAACTTGCATCACTATTTCAGGTGGAATGCTGTGTTGGGCCTGTTGTGATGTTTACCTCATATCAGGAGGTGCAGTCGTTGCATTATTTACTGCAATATGTGAAGAAAGTCGCTCGATCCTTTTAGCTGAAACACCATGCATAGCACAGAACCCTTTCTTGCAAACTCTCTGTTGAAAAGTACCCAATCGAATCTTAAAATTAGGAACATGTTAGTTTTTAGATAGAAAATACAATCAAAATATTCTTACCGTATATACAGATGAACTCTTTTTATGTCTACCCGCGATTCTATTGAGATTGATTGGCTTTCGTTTGATTAAACCAGTTAGATAAATATATTGTTTGATCTTATCTTTTATTAAAGTTTAGGATTATTAATGCACGTCTTTCTTCAGAAACTTTTCAAAGCACTCGTATTTGCAATGGCAATTATTTCCCAGTTGTCCGTGGCCGATTAGTTTTATTTCTTGAACTGGTATGCCTTTTTCCTTCTGCTAGTAGTCGCTTCCTTACATTTCTCTTCCAGCTCTTTTCGTTTTTTGTTTTCCTTTTTCACAACTGGGGCGCCAGGGTTATCATTGTCTTCGTTCTCACTGAGAGATGGTTCATAATTGTCACTAGATTCATCACTAAGTGGCTCTGTTTCACTTTCTGAATCACTTAAATCACTCATCTTCAAACAGACGGTTTTTACATCTGACAGTTGAAAATTTTAGGTTAGGTTATATTTGATGCTGTTTACAATATGTCTCAGATATTTGGCGCAACATGAATGTATCTGCTACACATACATCCCTGTTGCGCCAAATAATGTAGGAGGTATATATAAATTCATGCATCCAATGAAAACTATGAATAATAGAAACTCCTTTGTTGCACCAACCGATAGAGGATTTTTTGGATAGGGTAACGCACATAACTCATTTTGATCAAAAAATGCAGATACCTCCTTGTTGCTGTAGAGTCTTCAATTATGAGTAGGGTGTATAAATCGATGACATAGTAAAATTGCTCTAAATAAATCACAATGAAAATAGAATTGTAAACTTGTAAATATCAAATATAAACGGATCATTCACATTTAAAAATATAAAAATATATATATAATAAACGAGCTTAAAAAGAACTATAGAACAATACATTTATTTTTCCTTTATTATATATATATTTTATATTTTTAAATGTGAATGATCCGTTTATATTTAATATTTACAAGTTTACAATTCTGTTTTTATTGTGATTTATTTAGGATGCAATTTTACTATGTCATCAAGCTTATTTATACACCCTACTCATAATTGTAATAGCTAGTCTAGTACTCACATCTGACGAAGCCACTGTGTTGGCGAAACAATTGTCATGTTTATATATATTTTGTAAATATAAGAATATAAAAAATTTTGTGAAAATCTTAAACGTGAAATTTTATTCAGTTCGATAAAAAAGTCTATTTGCAACCGAATGGATTTTTGTTATGTTGATTTGGATGCACCATCTTTAACACCCTAGTATATAGTCGTTGCTAAATGCATAAAATTGGTTTACTGAAAACCATATTACATTTATGACTTATAGAATGATAATGAACCATTTCCTGCACTTCTATTTTTAGTAGGTCGACTAATGATGTAAAATTGTTCCTTCCAATTGATTTGGCTCCCGACATTCAATTGAAGTAAAGGCTAAGATTTTGGAACGTGAACAGTTAATGGACATGTCACAAAATCGACCGTTTAAACGTCATTTCAATCGTATCTCGCCGGCTTATCTTTACAAAGCCGCCTTCCACGGGCTCCGTACGAGCCTATGGCGAGTAATAAATCTAAACTAACAAACCTTTTGATTTTCGTAAAAGCAAAATTAAACAAATCTGTGTTAAAGGGCAATTGTGTTGCTTTTGTATGGAAATTTATTATTAATTAATAATACTCTTGTTGAGCTGATAAATTAAGCAAAGCCATTTAAAGGAATTTATTACTAAATTAAAAAAATATATATATATATATAAACAGTTTAAATGCCACAACTTCTTGAATGCAGGCACTATTTCAAAATGTCCGTCAACTGGTTCAGCATAAACTTGCTCTTTAATACGTTCCCAGATAAATAAGTTAAGTAGGTGGAGATCGAGAGATCAATAAAATGTGCCCACATATTGCAACCCAAAAGCCAAGCATGATGTTTAAAAAAATTTCCAACCTCCATGACAAAATGGTGCTCTTATAACGGACAATTTTTTAGAAATAATTAATAGGATCGCATTCGTTGTAAACTACATAAAATAGTTCGAGTATACGTTAAAATTCAGACTCTGTTAAAACATTTTCGAAAAACATTGTTGTATTACCCTGTAGCGTGGCGCTACTGGACCATCATATTGTGCCCGACGTTTTTGTAACTAGTGCGCGAGTTGGTGGAACGATGTTTTCGGGCAGGTTTTCAGAGCGAAAGGCAGACAATGCGGAGGGTTGAGGCTGAGTCACGGCCGCAGCAAGAGGGTCTGGAATCAGAGACAATGCTGAGCCTCGATCGAGAGAGGTGGTGTGAGTTTTTTGGTATGTTGCGTGTCCTGTGGGAGATAGATTGCCTTGCCTTTTCTGCAGATGAGATGAGCTGATGTGTTGAAGATTTCTGCAAGCTGTGCCCTACCCGCTGGTAAGGTCTCATTCATTAAATTATAAAGTAACTAGGTACCTAGCAACGAAGGCTTCCACCGTTGCCTGCTGGAGGTGCTGCTAAGAAGCGGCGAATGACTTAATGTTAAAGATTTGCAAATCTGTCGGTGTTCGTGAATCTTACTAATAAAGCTAATTTGACTTTTTCTTCGAGGACATAAATAATTGATATAATGAGAAGTTGTTTGAAATCGTTGCACATTTTTCCTTTTTTTAACTGTAACAGTGGCTTTTGAACTAGCCAGTACTTTGAAAAAATTCATAATAAAGGTGGCGCCTAACAAAATTTCTTCAGTGTACTAAACGTTACTTAATGACTGGAGAAGGTCAACTGTCTATTCATTTGTTTAGTTTTAAGTTTGATTTGAACCTTATTCTAGTTAATCACTCACTTCCCCGCCCGAAGAGAAAGATTCCGAATTTGTATTGGTTTAATATATGTATTTGTTTTATTTTTTTTTTATTTTAAATAAATTGTCTATTAAAATAAATAACAGGGCCGGAAATGTTATACTCTGTACTGTTGGTTTAAATAATAATCTTTAACAAAGGAGTCAGAAACCAGTGACATCGAAGTTATTAGCTCGCAGTGTTGAGTTAAATTTAGTTACCAGCACCCTCAAAAATTGACAATAATGTAAAATACGGATTTTTAATTTTTTTATCTATTATTAAAACTTCAATCCTCTTTTTGTAAATCACCCTGTATAACAAATTTCAGTGTAGGAATTTTAATTAAGTTGCAGCTGATAATGACACTGTTCGATTACAACATACCGATTTGACGAAGTCAAGTGAGTATAAAATTAATTAATTCAAATTTGCATATACAAAACAAACGACATTGACTGAAAATTATTCTTGTTCATATATTTGCAGACAACATACTAATGTTTAAATACTTTGTTGATATACAATAATCAAACAAAAATTGTATAGAAATTCAATAATGACATTTGAATAAAACAAACAATAACGGACAATGTGAAATCAGTAAACAATGAACACGAAACATTAATTTACATGTATGTTAAATCACACGACAAAAAGCATCATATTTTATCAACTTCATACATCTAGATATCGGATAAACGTTAAATAAATAACGCGTGTAGGGTATCAGGATTTGGTTGTAATTCAATGTTATGTAAAATGTAATCTATTGTAATAATGACTTTCCTTTCATAAAATCCTGCTTCGTCAAACTCTATGATTTGTAAATATCACGTTTCCACAAGGATTTCAGCTAACACTTTTCTCAAAATCTCTATTTCCGGGAAAAGCAATTTATTTCGCACCTACTACCTTCTCTTCTTCATAACAAATAAATACTTTCAGTAGACCGTGGCAAATTACACGTCTCTCAGTAGCGTCCCATGTGGATACCTGCATTCCCGATGATTATGGCAGCTGATGAAATAAATAATATTGGTCACCATTGACTTTTACGTGTTAAAGACGGAGGAGAGTGACTGAAATTGCGCATCAACGAACATTCGCATGAGTAACACAGTTTCTATGTTTTCTGCTGAAAAATATATCCTTTGTGGGGTAAGCACGTGTGTGTAAAGCGAAAAAGATCTTTTGACATCTATCAACGTAATATTTACAAACTGAATCTTTCTGAATCACTTGGATGTTTCTCATTACCACACCGATTAATAATATATAATGTTTCAGATCCCACATTTTTATGTAAAAGTCATTTACTGCATACTCACTAGCACACCAGGGTAATCTTTTTAGAGTGTGTTATTTATTATATATTTTTATTTATCCATTTTATCTTGATAACATTTTGATATGATATAACTCTTTTATTTCTAAACTTATTAACATGAATCAAAAACCAAATTACAGGGTCCATTACTAATTTTTTTTGTCATCACACAAAACAAAAGACTGTCAATAGTAAAAGATATATACATAACTTGTATTTTTTAAATGGAACACCCTGTATTTTTTTAATTAGTTGGATAGCATATCTCATTCTGATTTCAGTGATATAGCATACCTTTATACTTTGATCTCGTAGTTTCCGATTTATTCCCTAAAATGTAAAATAGTTATTACATGATATAGTGTGCTGTGGAAACAAAATGGTAGTACTATTTTTGACATATAAACAAATAATAACACTGACGGAGTCTACAGTGTTACTTATGTTATTGTTACTACAGAGTATAGATGTGTCATCTGCAAACAGAATATTTGAAAATTTCAGATCATTTATGTAAATTAGGAATAATAGTGGTACTAATACTGACCCTTGTGGAACGCCTAAAGTTGTAGGTAATAAATTTGATTTGTAACTGTTAATTTCAACATATTCTAATATATCCTGTAAGTAGCTCGTGAACCACCGTAATGCTTGTCCACGTATATCATACTTCTCCATTTTATTAAGAAGATTATTGTGGCATACCAGGTCAAATGCCTTACTGAGATGTAAGAATATACCAACAGCAGGTTTTTTTGTGTTCTAAATTTTCATATAAAGAAATCAAACATTTATTTATTGCGCTAATGGTAGAAAGACTTTTCGGAAGCCAAACTGGTTTACATTGAATAGTTGGAAGGTATCAAAAAAATTAGTTACTCTAACAGCTACTGTTTTTCTAAATATTTTAGAAAATGCACTTAGAATGGCAATTGGTCTGTAGTTTCCAACATCTGTATCTTTACCTGATTTAAATATTAATTAATTACTTCAGATTCTGTTACAGTATCAATAAAAAATGAAAAAGGTTTAGGTAATGTTATTGCTGGCAGTACTATTAATTGGTAAGACAGTTTCTAATAAATTGTTAGAAGCATTAATAAAGTGATTGTTAAATCCGTTACTAACTGTTTGTGGATCCGCTCAGTATGTTGCACTGTTTATATGTAAATTTACATCTTTGTTACTGTAATTTTTAGGTTTGATGATATTCAGGCCATTTTAGAATTATTGTACATTTTCTTATCCCTTCTTATGACTTTTCTATGTACTGCTTTATATTTTTTATAATAAACTATTATGTCATTCATGATAAAGCAAACAGAAAAATTCGCATAAAATTCCTTTTTATTAGTGTGACCAGTTTCGTGAACAAGTAAATTACTTCACATCTTCAGACACAGGACTACAATAGAAAATGAGTATGGTTGTTACATACATAAATATAAATGTTAATAAGTTAATAAAACTTAAAAAACAAGAATAGAGAAGACAATTATTTCATTTTTTTACTAGTAAAAACTTATTGGTAAAAAATTGTTTGATAAAATTTGTGTAAAAAAGATTGAAATTGTTTAAAATATAGAAAAGTTGTTTGTCAATGGTAAAGATCAAATAGATCCACTAGATACATGTGGGGTTTATAAACTTTCGTGCAATACATGCAGCGGCACGTATATTGGTTGCACATATAGAAATTTTTAAAACACGGTTAAAAGAACACGTCCGGTGTATTAGCTCATCCTCAGGTTTTCCCATTTCGCCAAACATCTAGTAGATTACAACCACACATTTGACAATACTCTTAAAATATTACATCTCGGTGACAAAGGAAATTTGATTAATAACCTTGAAAGTTTAGAAATCCTGAAAGATTCAAGAGATCCCAACATATTATCTCTGAATTGACAAATCCAGTTTCAATCTTCACTGACTTTCTCTGTGGTTGTCTAATTTATTTTATTTTATTTTTCTACTGAAATCTGTTTCCATGTGCTCGATATTATAACAATATAACCTCATTTTCTTAGAAGTGAATATTTCCACCACGTTTAAATGCAATTTCGCTGCTATCACCATCTGTAGTTGAAATATAATAAACTCCGCTATTGTAAAATAGAAACCTGGTTCACATAGTTTTCTACCTTAATTTTTAATTTTTATTTTACGTTAGTTCTTAGAATGTCCGTTAAGGGCACTATTTTTAATCAATTTTCATTATTAAAAAAAATATTTATCCCCTATTAGATTTGAACTGTTGTAGTGTATGTATGTGTTTAAAAGAAAAAGCACGTTAATTTTAAGATTTTATTAGAAAGTTAATTAGATACAAACAAAAATTTTATATCTTACATTTACTTACAATTTTGACTGTTGCAAAACTATTTTAATTTTAATTTGACTACCCTGGTTTTATTTATAAAAATGTAAGTATTATATAAAATGAACCTCCTTTTTTACACATTTCAATTAATTAAACTCTACATTATTCTATATTATAATTTTAAACTAACGTAATCCTTATTATTTTAAACAATTTCAATCTCTTTTTACATAAATTTTATCAAAATTTTTTACCAATAAGTTTTTACTAGTAAAAAAATGAAATAATTGTCTTCTGTATTCTTGTTTTTTAAGTTTTATTAACTTATTAACATTTATATTTATGTATGTAACAACCATACTCATTTTCTATTGTAGTTCTGTGTCTGAAGATGTGAAGTAATTTACTTGTTCACGGAAACCGGTCACACTAATAAAAAAGGAATTTTTATGAGAATTTTTCTGTTTGCTTTATCATGAATAATTACTCATATGGGATTAACCTACCTACGATATTATGTCATTTGCCAAAGTTAATAGGTACAATTCTTTAAGCCTCTGGACTGAGATTCTTAAACCTTGGGTCATTTATTTTTATTTTTTTTTGTTATTTACAGTATTTACGAAATTTCAGGAAAAGCCACATTAAAGTGAAAAAGAAAGTTGCTAAGAAAATTGTTAAATTTTAAATTGACATTAAGATTTTTGTCACATACCCTCAGACCATTTTTCTTCCTGCAGCATTGAACAAAAATGTCTTATTTTTTCTACATTGTTTGTATTTCTGAATATATTATTTTTACTACCACCGAATTAATATCAAAACAACTACAATCCTAATTAATACACCTAAGGATTCAAAGTATTTTAAAATAAAAGAACAAGGATTAAAACATTACAATTAAATATTTCAACGGGGCGATAAATGTCTGAGGTAAAGTTTGGATATGTGGAAAAATACATTCCAATTTGTTTCAGCTATTTTATAACACGACCATGATATTCATATGCTCATTATAAACAAAAGTACGTGATATTAGCAGCAAACTCAGAAGTGTATGTAAACGTAGACCCGTGTAGATGATAAAACCGTGCAGAGGAGAATAATGGAAGAAATATAAATGAGGAAAGTCAATGTGTTTCTTGTTTAGAGAGCGGGAATCTCTTGTACTTATGCATGTAATTATGCCCAAAGGTCGGTTTTCTTACAAATTTAGCACTTCTATCTCTAAATACAGTGTTTAAAACTTACAACATGTCTACAAAATCTTCATAATGATACTTTATATTGTTCAAAAGATGTGGCAAATTAGTGTTTCATGGAATTTATTTATGTAATAAAGGCAGCAGTAATTTTATTTCCTTTTAAAATAGTAATACGTAAAGTAGTTTTATCGTAAAACGTATGACAATTGCAATTTAAAAGGTTATCTCATATGTGATATCTGCAACCCCACAAACTGATTCTGCGGTGAATTCAAAAACAAAAAAAAAAGGTTTGAAAAAAATCTGTAAAAGGTCATACATATTTAACATCTAGTTAAATGTGTAAAGCATAAGCAGACAAACCCAAAGAGTCCTTATAGTTAATGAAGGGAAATCGAATAGATGTTAAAAAATGTGAAGTATAAAATGAAAAAAAAAGTCCTTATAACTCGTGAAGAGATGTAGATCTCGAAAATATAAATGAAAAAACACCCCCACATACCACCTGTTGACTTTGGTATCCTACTATCCTGTGCAAACGTATCAGTCAATTGAGACGAAAAACAAAAAGCCTTTGAAAAAATTCTTTAAAAGATGGAATAGATTTTTGTTGCTAGTAACGCCTCTGCTATAAAGACAAATTTGATTGGTTCCTTATTATGGGTTATTCAGCGGTGGGGTTTCAACCCCGTTTTTAAGGCCCCCCCGGTTTTTAATTATGGGCTTTTCAGCGGTAAGGGTTTAAACCCCGAAACCCAACCCCCCCCCGGTTTTTAAATATTATTTTTAAAAGGAAAAACCCCCCTTTAAGTGATTATTTATAATAAATTGACTTTATCAACTTTGAATATTAAGGAATTAGCTAAAAAAATTACAAGGAAGATATATTGTCATACATGCATTAACACATTTAAAGCTGACACAAGCCAATCCCAGTCTTGACGTCATCAATCCCTAAATCCTATCCATAATAATTATTAATTTACTTGTCATGTCGGAGGATTTGTTCAAAAAGTGAGGCCCAAAGTTAAATGTAAATGTAAGATTCATTGTTTTTATAGCGCTGCAAGACAAGATGCCATGTCGTCTTTTAAATAGTGTAATAAAACTATAGGTTACTATTTAAAAATAATGTCGAGAACGTTTAAATTTCCGCGGGGTCGTGGGGGGGGAAAACCCACGCCACTTACACTTTTCCGGTGTCCCAAAAGTTTTGAATATTAAATGTTTAATAATAACATTAGGTATTCAACTTTTCTATACTCTGCACATTAGCATACAATTTACCACATTTCCCTTTTCTTTTGTTTTTTAGATTTGGTGTCATCCCAGAAATAAATGATGAAAAATACTTCCCCCACATCACATCATTATTATTTTACCACCACCTTCGCCAATTTTACAAATACAACTTCATTACAAAATAATTGCTTCCTCGCCTCTCAGACAACCCTTGCGTTGGCGAAAAAATGTAAAAAAATTACTTATTACATTTCTGGACGAATTATGAAGAAATTATGACTTCTCGGTAAAAATAATGCCTGTATCACGATATCTTAGAGATAGTTTTCAAATTTAGTACACGTTCCAGAGGCTAAGACAAGGTTCCAGTTATTAGTAAGCCAGGTCAAGGACATGAGTTATATATAAATATATATTGATGTTTTTGTACTCCTTTTTTTTTTTTTAATTGTTCGTTCCTTTTTTTTAATATAAATAATAATAAATAAAATGAAAAATTTAAAAATATGTACTCCCTTTTTTAAAAATTTTTTTTAAAAATTTTTTTTTTGTGGATATGCTCAGTGTCTCAGTAAGGAGTCGCTGTGGTGAAAAATTGTTGTATTTGAAACGTTCGTTTACAAAAGAAACCGATGATTCCTTGTTTATTGGTAATCTCCTATACTCGATTTTTCAATAACGGGTTTTTTTTTGTGTTGGTAGTTAACTGTTTGGAAGTGTTGGCTTTCCTTAAAGGAGTGGGCGTTAATTCCCGGGGCGGAGGTCACGGGAGTTTTTTTTTTTTTGTCTATAGTTTTGATCTAATGGTTTACTGAAACCTACGCCGTCAATTGACTTGGATGAGGGAGGCTATCTTCGCTATGTTGGTTGGTGGTTCCTGGGGGACCTCGGCAGGTTTTATGCCCCTTTTTTTTTATTATTTTTGGCCTGTACATCTGGAGGCTTAGTTATTAGCAATTTCAAAGACGGAGATCATTTTGTGCAGCTGCTTTGATTTTGAATTACATGTCTTTGATTCTGAAGTTAATTTTTAATGTTTTATGTGAGTAAATTGTTGAGGTGTGGTCGATTAAAGAAGAAAACCAGTTTTAAAAATATGTCGACGTTTCGTCTTTATTTAAAGACATCCTCAGGACTCTGTAGATAAAATCCAGTATAGATAGTTCTATATTGGTAAACAACACTTAATTATGTATATATATTCGAATGCAATAATATTAATAAGGGAGAATGAGGTTACATTTTTTGGTAATATGCATCTGTCTGTGTATATACTCCTTATTTGGGTAACTTTTTTATTTGCAGAGTTACAGAGTCGGGCACACAAATGGTTATATCTTTGAAATCAGAAAAAAATAAGCTTTTTTATAAGCCCATAGCCGATTATGGTTTCCATTTCAAAAAATGCAAGTTTATGTTATATCTTGGAAATAGTGTCAGCCATGAAATTGGCAATAGGTTTATTGAATTCTACGTAAAGAGATCTACTGACAATAATTTTCACGGATTTCCTAAGATTAATGGTTTGGAAGTTATTTAACATTCAAAAATCGATCATTTTCACTTTTTTCAGTATAATTTAGCAACCTGAAAACATACCGCAATTCTTAATACGGCAATCAATTCTACCCAATTTTGCTAATTTAACCGACTCTGTAACTCTGCAAATAAAAAAGTTAGCCATGTAAGGATATAGATAATGGCCACCTCCGTATACATGACATAATAAATGTGATTTATTGTATTCAATAACACTTAACACCTAATTAAAAAACATACTTAGAAACTGTAACAGATTAAAATTTAAAACATTCAGTAGGTACCCACATTTTGTATAGGTTTTCCTTGTAAAACGCTAAACAGCTAAACATAGTATGTAAAAACAATTAGGTATACGACAATAATATAACAGTCAATAGTCAACGCTCTTTAATTAGGTCTGTAACTAATTCTACTGGGATATTAGTAAAAAGGGACATTAACTACATCCAACGATACTATCATTGGATGTAGTGTCCCTTTTACTAATATCCCAGTAGACTTAGTTACAGACCTAATTAAAGAGCGTTGGCAACTCGTAGAACCAGATGCAAAAATTCCCCAAAATGTATTCATAGAACTCTTTAAATTCATTGTAAACCACAGCTATTTTAGCTTTAATGATGACATTTACAAACAAATTTATGGCTTAGGGATGGGGAATTGTTTATCACCGATATGCTCTGATATTGTGATGTCAGAATTGCAAAAAATATGTCTATTTACGGAAGTTTTCCTGTACCGTTTTTTAAGAGATACGTGGACGACATAATTACAAGCATTCCTGTTGATAAGACGGATGAGTACTAACAAAATTTAACGGCTTCCATGAAAGGTTACAGTTTACCATTAAACTACAGCAAAATAATAGAATTCTGTTTTTAGATGCACTTCTTATTCGTGAAAATAATAAAATTGAGATTGTTTGATAAACCAACTCACGCAGAAAAATATTTAAATTACTTTTCAGAGCATCCCATGACACATAAAATTAATATTATCAACAATTTGAAGTATAGTGCAACTAATTTATCACATGAAAAGTATAGGGAAAAAAACTTATGTCTAGTAAGAGACCAACTAATTAAAAACAGCTATCCAAAAAAACTTATTAATAAAATTATATATAGAGAAAACACGAAAACTACATTAGACCAGAATAAAGTATATTAGAAAATACCATATGCAAAAATTTTATCAGACACTCAGGAAATTGTTAAGTGACGAAACAAGACAAGTAACATCCAAAAGTGAAAACAATTAAAAAACACTGCTTCAGTAAAATTAAAACAAAAACTCCGAAAGAACAACGTCATTTACGAGATACCATATAATGGTATATGTTGGACAAACAGGTAGATATCTGAAAACTAGAATCTCGGAACAAGTTAGAAATTGCACAAATATTCACAATCCAAATTAAATAATTAAAAACCCTCAAATTGGCCACACTTAAAAAATGTTTACACTCGTTTAATTTCAAAGGAACCATTCTGGGTAAACAAACAAATTAAAAAAAAAGACTTCTAAATGAAATCGTTGAAATTCAAAAACAGAACAAATGTGTCAACAAAAGGTCTGACGTAGAAAACTTAAATTCCTCTTATTTTAATTTAATAACAGAAATAAAAAAAGAACCATTCGTAACAAAAAAAGTTTTTCACCCAACTATTAGATTTTTATAAATCACGTCTCAATCAAGTCTAGTCATTGTTTGTTCATTCATTATACGTGGCTGTTATCTTAATTATTATTATTATTATTGTCGTATACCTAATTGTTTATATGTTTAGTTGTTTAGTGTTTTACAAGGAAAACTTATACAAAATGTGAGTACCTACTACCTGAATGTTTTAATTTTTAATCTCTTACAGTATTTAAGTATGTTTTTTAATTAGGCATTAAGTTTTATTGAATGCAAAAACTCTTACATTTATTATGTCATGTATATATGCACAGACAGATGCATATTTCCAAAAAATGTAACCTCATTCTGAATTATTAATGTTATTGCATTCGAATATATATACATGATAATGTGTTGTTAACGAATATAGAACTATCTATATTGTATTTTATCTGCAGAGTCCTGAGAATGTCTTTAAATAAAGACAAAACGTCGATATATTTTTGACACTGGTTTTCTTCTTTAACTGACCACACCCCAACAATTTACCACATAAAACATTTAAAATAAGGGTCATTAAATAATTTCAAGTAATTTTTAACGCGCTTTTATTAGCTTCACTTGTATGTTTGTTTGTTTGTTTGTTTGTAACCGACTCTTTGAACTCGATTTTGACTCACTTTAAACGGACAGATTTAATTGAAACTTTGTACACTTACGAAGAACCGGTAACAATACAATAATTTGTACAATAAGTTTATATCATTATCCTGATCAGGATCGCCAGTCCTTTCCTCACGTATCCTCTGCGTGAGAGCAAGAGGCTTAGTATTGTTAGTATATCCCGTGATTCTCAGTTCGGTCGTTGGCAAAGCGGGCAAGTCTTAGTCGACGCGAAACGACGGAATACTCGGGCGTGAGTTCAAATCCCATGGCTGAAATAAAAAAATATATTTTTTTTTCAGAAATATCTATTGGATCGTAATATGTTATAATATCAGCATCAATAAGCAATATAAATATAGTTTAAAAAAAACTACAAAACACGCTTTCATAGCACATCAAACTAAAAAGTGAAAAATAAATATAGTTTAAAAAAACTAAAAAACACGCTTTTAAAGCACATCAAACTAAAAAGTGAAAAATAATTATTAATATAAAATGAAAACAATAATGAACGAAAAATACTAGTATTATTGTGAAAAAAGCGTGGGGCGCTTTGTGCCATATTTTTCGTATATCGAGCAACCCACGCTTTTTTCACAATAATACTAGTATTTTTCGTTCATTATTGTTTTCAGTTTATATTAATAATTATTGTTCACTTTTTAGTTTGATGTGCTTTAAAAGCGTGTTTTTTTAGTTTTTTTAAACTATATTTTTAATATTAAATTTTATAGTAATCCTATTTAAGAAATAGAAAATGACAGCAGAGAGATACAAATTTTAGACTGATAAATAAAGCTGCAATTCGTTTCTGTGTATCATGGTCGTAGAGTACAGATGTACTTACTGTCGCCGGCATTCACCTTGACCGCGAAACTCTTTCTCCAGTCCAGTCTATTATTAGCTTTCGAATTGTGTACACGTTGTCACTTGGGCGTATTGCATATTGTTTCTGTGTTTTTATTTTATCTGTTGTACTGTATTCTTGATATCAATTTAATAATAAAGCATGGCAGACGTACGCAGAGATAGAAACCGGCCATTTGCTGACAAAATGAATAAATTCATAGGTGAATTCCCGGATTTGTTCTATGATGGTGCTAAAATAATTTGTAAAGTGTACGAGAAAAAATTGATGTGCTGGGACAAGCGTGATTGTGGACTTCACGTAAATAGTGTATACCATAAAAATTAAAAAAAAATTGCGTGCCATCCACAACACAGTTTATGTTTGATTTAAGTAGTAGTAGTAGTAGTAGCTACTTATTTTACTAGGCAAGTAGGCCACAATGGGCCCTTTTTACCTAGGGACCTACAGTTTAGCGTGGACTCCGAACCACGGTCCTCGACTGTCAACTAACCCACCCTGGGCCTGCCCGCCTGCACTGCTGGCAGAGTGGCAAACCTCCTGGGTAGGTCTCTTCGACCCTCCACCTGGGCTTGCCTCTCCGCTTGCATCAGGCTAGCGACCTTCCGGGATTGTCTGTTGACAGCCTACCGACTGTTAGATGAGTTATCGTTCATCCATCCAATTACCGGACTCGATCAGTGCTGCTTAACTTCACTGATCGAATATCGGAAATTAAACGGATGTCCATACCTCATCCCCTTATGTTTGATTTACTATTAACGCTGATTGCCTGTGATGTTCCGCTGCACATACTCGATAAACAATCATTTCGAGAGTTCTGGAATAAGTACAATGTAAAGGTGAAGTTACCAAGTCGCACAACGTTATGTAACTATCTACCAACTGTACACGTAGACATGGTAAATAAGATTAAATGTGAATTAAAAAAATACACCGCTGTGGTTATCTGTTGATGAGAGCAACAGATTGTAAAAGAAATTCTATTTTAAATGTTATAGTATGAGTACTGGACCCTCTTAAACGGACAGTGTTCCACTGTTACTAGCTAGCAAAAGACTAAGTCAATGTACTAGCGAAACAATTACCAGAGTGGTGCTGGAGACGTTAGAAAAAATTAAACTGTCAAAAAGTCAAGTGTTGATGTTTGTGACTGATGGCACCCGTAATAATGCGTTCGGTAGGCCGTTCTTTGCAAGAACAAGCTTGTACGTTTATACATGTTACGTGTAAAGTACATGCTTTACATCTTGTGGCAGAAACTATTCGAAAAGATTTTCCAGAGGTGGATGCATTAATAGCAAGTACAAAAAAGCGTTTCTTAAATCTCCTAAACGTCTCCGTGCATTTCATAGCAAGTGTCCCGGTATTCCTGAACCACCACAGCCGATTCCTACATGTTGGGGAACATGGTTGCAGGCAGCTTTTTAATATGCTGAATATTTCCAACCAATAAAAGCTACAATTCAATCCAGATGAGGCTGCAGCTATTAAGGAAAGCCAGACAAAATTCGAAGATATTTCCGTTAAAACAGGTTTAAAAAATATTGCGAAGAACTATGAACCAATACATGAAAGCATAAAATAAATAGAAAACAGTGCGTTGTCATTAGCGGAGTCACTGCAAATAGTGGACGAAGTAAATCTACTGCTACACGATATAGGTGACGTAACAAATGAGCGCGTTAAAGAAAAGTTCGCAAGTGTGTTAAATAAAGACACCGATTTTACCAAATTAAGACAAATATGTGATGGTGCAGCTCCAGATCCGTTAAGTGCGATCAAAGACTATTTTACATTTATGTGTATTACATCAGTAGATGTTGAACAGTCGTTTTCAAAATATAAGAATATATTTTCACCAAAGCGAACATCACTCATGGAGACAACCATAGAAACATACCTGATGCTGCAAAATGGCTACACATCTTCTCCAGTTTGTGATAAGCAAGCTAGTTCATCAAGCTAGTTAAGAGGGTAAGTTTTACATACATTGTTATAAATTGTAACAGTTTATTGTTTCTCGTATTAGTTAATTTCGCGTACGTCACTGTTCCACGGAACATTTTTGACAGCCCTACTGATAAATCATGTCACTCTTATGAAACGAAAAAGTCAAATTTTTCGAATAAACATACCTGAAAAAAAAATCAAATAACTCGAGAACATCCCATTCTACCATCAAAAAGAACACCTTTTTTTGGCACTATTAGATCGAAGAAAATTTTTCTTGTCGATCTTTATCTCAAAAAGTTGAAAATATAAACGTTAGGGGGAAAGGCGAGACTACCCCAGAAAAAAAACTTTAAAACAGGGGGACAATTCAAGGACGATGTTATCCTTTATTATTGAATAAAATTACAATTTGCTTTTTCAAGTCAGCCGTTCAGATTCACCAAAAGAGTGACTTTCATGAGGCCCCCTGTGGGGGTTTGTATCGCCCTTATTATGTTATCTCTATTGCGCAATAGTTTACTTAACTTTTTTACTTTTTTTTTTGTTCGTTCTAAAGTTTCATATGTTTGCCGTATCTGTGTGTGCAATTTGGCTATTTTCCAACTTCCAAACACGACAAACTATTTAAATTTTATTCAATGGCCGCTACATCGAGCATCTAGTTTACTGAATTGAAGTGTTGTTTTAAAACTCTTTAGATATAAAGTATATTTAGTTTAAGTATTTTAAAGTAGGGCTTGGTGGGATATTTTGATACTTGTAAGCATCTAAGAGAATAAAATATAGAAAATTTTACACTACCCAGTGCCATGTAATATGTTATCATTTCGTAATGTTTTCTTACCAATGAATGTACTAAACTTAGTTTTCCTTTTATTCTTTTGAGAAAATGTATCTTTCAAGACAGGTGGGGAATTTAGCTTAGAAAAAAGTTGGCATCATCTGAAGCTGATTAAAACTAACCTTATGTTAAGAGGGCTAATCGAACCAGTGTTTGTAAGGTAATTTTTCAAAATTTATTTCTTCCATACGGTTTGGTCAATTTACACCAAATTTGGAGGATCAATAGTTGAAAGTGTACTAGAGGGTACATGTATATCTATTTTAATTAATTTTCACTTTATGTAGGGAAAATTTATATTGTAAATATAAGTGAAATTTGAACGTGATTAGCTTCTGAATTATGATATCAATCGGTAAAATTCGAGGTAAAATTCATACATGTCTTCTAGAATGAATCTTCATAATTATGCTCAGCAAGTTTCAAACTCTTATTCCGTACTATTTGGATAAAATGAATTTTCTAAATAACTATCTTTGTCATTACAAATGGAGCAAGAAAGTGTTACCTGTATCGGGAATCGCACCTCAATGTAGTCGGTGAATAAAACGTCCAGTGAAGGTATAGTCAAGAGCAAAATTATTCAGCGGCGCATGTATAAAAACTTTCTAGAGAGTGACACGGCTATCCGAAGCTTTTTCCCGACTAGGCCCCTTAACAATGTGTCATATTTATACCTAAACTATTGTTACAGTTCGGTGAACCGTGAATCACTAACCAACATAGTGGACACTACGTGGGATTAGGTCTCTGTCACTATTCATACTATTTTTATACTTCCATCTTAGAGCAAGTTAAAAACTTTGTTTGTAATTTGTTTTGGACTAAGACAGGAGAGGGAATTTTCGATGCCCTAGATGTGGTTCGGACTCCACAACAATTGTAGGATCTCGTCTCTCTCTACCCAACACAAAATACTAGAATTACTTCTGTGACTTAAGAAACTTTGTTATTTCCAAGCTTTCAAATGCATCCAGTTGTCTAGTATTTGTTACATTCCTAATTAATCTTAAATTGCTGCTATCTATTTTATGGTTGTTCTCAAACGCATTTTCGCCAACACTAGACTTATCTGTTCTACCATATTTGAGATTAACCATATGTTCCTTGAATCTAGTTTGAATTTATGGTTTAGTTTGTCCAACATACTTTTACAGTCCTTACAGCTAATTTCATAAATCCCCGACTTCTCGTTTCCTTCAACTTTGTCTTGTGAATTGTTTAAAAGTGTTGTAGTTTATTTCCCGATGAATTAACCACTGTCATACCTATATCCTTAAAAATCTTGCTAATACCACGGGTGAATCGAGAATTCTGAATCGATAACAATTTCGGATGTTCTCTTTAATTTTGAAAGGTCCAGGAATTTCGAAGTGTCTCTTTAAATCTACGTCAATGTAAAATTTAAAGAGACACTTCGAAATTCTTCGACCTTTCAAAATGAAAAAGAAAATCGTAGATTTAAGTAAATAAAGCGTAAAATTATCTACATTTGTGATATTCTGATATCTTTCTAATTTTATTAATTACAACCACAAATTATTTTTAGGAAAAAAAACCATTAAAATCAATTAAAATTCGTAATAAAGGCCTTAATTGGATCTAAATAGTAAAATTCTAAATTATCGTAATTGTGGCATCTAATTTTTATAAATGTTACTTATTACTTATTGAAATATTATCATTCTGTCTTTTCATGTACATAAAAATTTAAATAAAATCGATTTATTTCGCTTTCCAATGCAATTATTTTCCTGAGTATCTACCAAAAATAAATATGGCATCAATTCAAACGTCGTCGAAATAGAACAAGAACTGTATTTAAGGAAAATTTACTATTCTTTACCCTACGCAACTTTTTTTTATCAAAGCACTCTCTCGATGTAGCCCAGTCGAGACTGGCGGAATACGTATTAGGTTTAAGGAAAGATAATAATAATGATTCTTAAACGACAGTTTCCTTCTGCGACTCTGATGCTCCCTTTTCTATTGAAAAATCTATAGCACGCAGACAATACGGTTAAAATTGATACAGAGTTCAGGACAAAAGCTGATTCTGGGATCCTGCTTGTCCCTATTTGATAAATAATTTCCAATTTTCCTCAACTACTACTCTTTGCGACAGTGATTCATTAGGGCCATTAGCTTACCTCTATTCTTTTCAAACTGTATTGCCTCGCAAGCTTTTTTTAGTGGATACGCAGTCTACTCCGTCGCCCACTCGAAACAAGTAAAATTGTATTTCTTTTAAATTTTATGAAATACAGTTTGCCGGAATGATGCATTCATTACAGATGATAGGAACAGTCTAAGGTATTGAAAACAACGATAAAATAAAGTTAATAACCTCCATTTTGCATATCTTTCATATTTTATTTGATACTCCTGCAATTTCGGCTCGAATGTTGCCCTTTAACACTTCACCCAACTGGCACAAAAGTGAGGGGAACTGGTATCGGAAATTTAATATAGTAGATATTACGTAATTGTCACTAAATTTGTAACTTTAGTGTAAAATTCACCTTGCGGTATCCGTCCAATTAGCACCAAGTGCCGGAACACACGGACTTTAAGGTGGCTTACATAACTGTCACAAAGTTGCAATTTTAGCGTAAATTTCACCTTGTGGTATGCCCGTGTAGTAACAATTACGTAAATTCTACTGAATTCAAGTACTGTACAGTTATTACACTTTCAAGTAACTGCTGGAGTATGTGCAACGTCGCGGATACTACTCGGCATTACTAATTTTTAACTTTAAAGTGAGTTCGATACATAAATTACACCTCTTCATAACACTCCGAACTGCATTATAAATATGAATATTTGAAATCGAATTTACACAGTCTATGAAATTTTGTCTGAGTTCATTTATGTCGGTACTGGTTTTCTTGTATAATTTGTCTTTAATGTGGCCCCAAAAGAAAAAATCCAGTGGCGTAGTTAGGTGCTCGTGATGGTCACCTCACTGGTCCGTTACTCCCCATCCAGTTATTCCAAAGTTGGTATTTAATGATTCTGAAACGGTCCTGATATTATGAGGTGGTGCACCATCTTGTTGGAGGAACTGATTTCTTGCCTCAATTAAGGGTAAATTGTCCATAAATTCCTAAATAATTTTCTGGTTTAAGATTTCGTAGTACCGTTGGCCATTTAGATTTTCTTGATACATGTGATATGTTAAAACACGATTGCCACGTAGAGCACACCAAACAGTAAAACCAAAGCGTCCGCGTCCCTGAGATCGAACGTCAACGGTACGGTGAGGGTCATATCAGACGAATAGTGATCGGTATGCCTGTTGAAAATTCCTGCACTGCTAATGTAGGCTTCATCTGTTCAAACTACATTTCTAGAGAAGAATGGATCTTGTTGACTTTTTGGACCATATGAAAAACTCCAATCGTCGTTGAAGATCAGTTAGTTGCAGGTGATGTTGTTTCCTTATTGCATAAGGCCTGAATAATACCCAAACTCGACGTCTTGAAATCCCAGAATCAGCTTCAATTTGACGACTAGAAATTGAAGGATTTGCAACCGCCATTCCAATTACAATTATAGAAGTTTCTTCAGCATCTTCAATGTTGTAATTTTTTGGTCTTGGCTTATTGCAAGATCCACAATTAATGATATTTTCTTTTAACCTCTTAAAAATAGCTTTATTAGGTTGTCTTCTTTCTGGATAGTGATTGAAATATATTTTGGATTCAATATCACAATTGTTATCACTTTGAATAAAATATTCTAACATATCATATTTCTCGTAATTTTCGTAAGACATCTTACTTTTACGATTACGTGGGGTGTAATTATGACGAAAACAAAATTATTAGTATGCAATTTACTGACAAACGAATGAACACTGTCATAGATGACACACGCCTACTTGGAATAAAATAAAACGCAAAAAATAATCTACTAAAAGATTATTTTCGCTATTAAATACTTACACATCAAAAGCGACCCACATATGATATATAGTTTGAAAGCGAAAAAAAATTCCTTTTTAACTAAACCATAGCCAACTACGAATCTCATTTACAATCTTCTTCTAGCTATCTTGCATTACTTGGGCTTTTCAGACAACGCTGTAAGTTTAATGAGATCTTATTTACATAGTCACTATCAGTCTGTAGTTGTCAAGTGTAGTGCACCTGACTTCATCCATGTTGACAATGGGATGCCTCAGGGTTCAATCCTAGGACCTCTTTTATTTTTATTATATACTTGTGAATTTCATAATTGCTTAAGGTTCTGCAATTCTCATTATAACGCGGATGAAGCTCAGCTGTACTACACCTTCGAAGAAAATAATATTGACCAGGCTTGTGAAAATATAAATATTGATCTAAACAATTTTGCCTGTCCATCAATGCATCGAAATCTAATATTATTCTGTTTGGAAGGACCTCTGCGCGCAACCGGTGTAAAGATCGAGTGCATATTTTGGTCGATGATAAAATATTATCTTTACAAGACAGCTCTAAAAATCTGGGTCTTTATCTAGATAACACCCTAAGATTCTCTTCACATGTTAGTCAAATTATCCGTAGAGCATTTTGCAATTTAAAGTTAATTTACAGTAATCGACATTTACTCAACAGAAAATGTAAAACTCTGCTATGCAATAGTTTAGTTCTTTCACATATAAATTATGCCTATGTTGTATATGGCCCTAACTTGTTGAAAAGAGACTCTGTAAGACTCCAACGTATACAAAACTCCTGTGTTCGACTAATTTGTGGACTTCGGCGACGGGATCGTATCAGAGGAAATTTAAAGAATATCGGATGGCTAAATATAGAAGAGAGGTGCTTAGTTCACGCTGGCACTCTCTTTCACAAAATTATAAGTTCTCATAAACCTGCGTATTTATACAACAAAATTCGATATCGCACGGACGTGCATAATGTAAACATTCGTTTTAAGTCACAGTTGACTGCGCCGCAACACAAAATTTCCTTTTAAAAGGGTTCTTTCTCATATTATATAACTTGGCTGTACAACCTGATACCCGATTCGTATAAAAAACTATCAGTAACCTCCTTTAAAATTAAACTAAATAGAGATTTGTTTCTGGGCACTCATTTTAACTCATTAGCGCACCATCATATTGTAAATTGTATATCGCCTATTTATGTGTTTTTTTTTTCTTTTCTTTTTCTTTTGTGAATTACTGTTATGTATGATTCGTTCAGTTACTCTAAATTCCAGGTTAAGTGAAAGAGCAAAATTCTGTCTTTGACAGAAACTTTGAACTCTGCCTTTGACAAACAAATGTATTAAGTTTAGTCACTAAAAGCATTATTATTATTATCATTATTTAAAAAAAATACAACTGTATACCATAACGCGAAATTGCCCCTTTTTTTAAATTTTCTCGACGCCACTGTATTGCACAGAAAAAATGCCTGAAGAATGTAAAGCTGTTTTTTCATAACTTTACAAACAACCAAGATACTGTGTCTAAACGTCGAAAACTCGAAATTTTTGTTTATAATTCGAAAACAAAAGAGGATAGCAAATTTTTGTGTTTGCCAGTGAATTTGTCTCAAAAAAAGAGATCGAGTGTGTCTTCCATTTTTTTTGCAGCTCTTACAGTTCCGAATACCCTATACAAACACCGAAATTTGCCTACCCTGTACTGTACATAAGCATTGACTTTATATAAAATTCAGCTTGTAACAACGAAACCCCCACAGAAGTCACAATAAGCATATCGATGCACTCTATCAGCATGCGGATCCTTTTATATACTTTTGACTGCTCATATCCCCACCTATTTCCTTGAGCATCGCCATCTTTGTTCCTTTGTAAACCATAAAGTTAAACATAATACAAGAAGCTGGTGTGACGGCATAGCAAAAGTTTCAATTTTGATGAATTAAATATAGACATGATAGACATAATTTATACCTAGCACGTTTTGCATTTTCACAAATTACCAACTAAACTATTTATAACGGGTCTTTGTGCTTGAAAATTCAATTTGCACATTAATCATTGTGATAAATTGTAATTTAAAATGAACTATTCACTTTTTGCACCATGTTTTTCAGTCTGCATCTGGCGCTTGAGATTTTAATGAATGCCCTGAAACTGGAGGCGTGAATCTATAATCGATTAAACCAAAATTTATTAAACTAATTTAATAACATCCTTTTAAGAACTTGTGATTAATAATTAAGCATGATATAATTGATGCTCAGCTTAACGGGCTGTGACATAAAAATAGGCCCATCGCGTTATAAATATTTTAACACAATAAATAACTGACTTCTTAAAACAACGTACGACATAAACTACTAGTAGATCGAGGTAGATTCCAGAAACAACATAACAACGGATACATACCCAAAACGATTCTTAAAATGGATCATTTCCAATCATCTCCAGATGATGCCAACTTGGTTAACGAATCGCGGATCTAGTATTTTTCAATGTCATCGAGCGTTGTGCTGTTGTCCGAATTAAAAATAGGAAAATTATATTTAAAATTTATCAGTGTCATGCCGAGACGGTACTTTTCGCAAGAAAAATACAAAAACTGGTACTTTCTTTACTACGAAATATAAAATATTAGAAATAGTGAGCCACTTTTAAAATACTGTTACGTTAACATCACAGGCAATCAGCATTAATAGTAAATCAAACATAAACTGTTTTCGAAGGCACGCCATTTTTTTATTTTTATGGTGTACACTATTTACGTGAAGTCCACAATCACGCTTATCCCAGCACATCAAATCTTTCTCGCACACTTTACAAATTATTTTAACACCATCATAGACTAAATCCAGGAATTCACCTATGAATTTATTCACTTTGTCAGCAAATGGCCGTTTTCTACCCCCTGCGTACGTCTACCATGCTTTATTATTAAATTAATATCAACAATACAGTACAACAAATAAAATAAAAACACAAAAACAATATACAATACGCCCAAGTGACTTAACGTGTACACAACTCGAAAGCCAATAATAGACTGGACTGGAGAAAGAGTTTCGCAGTCAAGGTGAATGCCGGCGACAGTAAGTACATTTGTACTTTACGACCATGATACACAGAAACGATTTGCAGCTTTATTTATAAGTCTCTATCATATTTCTTCTTTACTCGTTCACTTTCCACTTAAGACTGTCTCTCGGCCCACCATGCGTCTTATTTATACATCAATTCACGCGGTCTAGAACATTCCAGAATATTCCCGGTCGTTCTCGTACAATTCCAGTCTCATCTATTCAGTACACATAGTCCAGTGGCGTAACAATACTAAAAACCAAGAATTGGAGAATGATTTATTATTAAAGGGTAATAGTCGAGTCAGTGAAAAAAAAAAAAAAAAAAAATAGCTATAAAATGGGAAATGTATCTGAAATAATTATATAAAATTTCATTATGATTCAGTGAATAATTTTAACAAATACGTTTTCAGCAAACATTTTTTGCGACGAACGTGCTGCTGACGCGCAGAAAATCCGGGGAAAAACTGCTGTATATTGAATAAATAGAACTTAGAGGGTTAAAACTTTCAGAAACGTTAGATCAATACGTCTCAAATAAACACACAAAATTTAGTCAAGATTGAATAATTAATTATTTATAAAATGGCAAATATTTATTATATAATATGGCTCCGTGGTCTAGAGGTAACGTACTTGTCTCGAAACCTCGGGGTCGCGGGTTCGGTTCCCGGTCGAGAAACTGGGATTTTTTTCGGAAAGAGAAATTAATCTCAGTATACTCGGATATTGGATGTGTGTCCGCTGTCTCTTAATGTGTAATCCTCTCCCGCACAAAGTCATTCCAGACCTTCAGGGATAAAGGGGGTTGTAATTACATGTGGTATTATTATTGGTATTATTATTATTATAATTATTATCTTATATGTGACGTAAGCGAATAGGAAATTTGTCAGCAAAATTTGTTGTAAAATGAAAAATAATGCAAGTAACATGCTCCAAATTTTCGTACTGTTAATTAAATGTATCTTGAACAGTTATGCAAAATTACATCAATATTAAATAAATATTTTTAACATAGCAAACGATCTTTGCGACGAATGTGCCGCCAACGCACGAAAAATCCAGGGAATAAACAGCTCTAGAATTGAAAATACTGAACTTAGAGGGCTAATACTTTTAGAATCGTTAGGTCAACACGTCTCAAATAAGCACACAAAATTTAGTCAAGATTAAATAATTATTTGTAAAACGGCAGATGCTTATGATTTTATACGCGATGGGAGCGCATACGAAATTTAGCAGCAAAACTTGTACAATGAAAAATAATGCAAGTAACTTGCTCCAAATTTTTGTACTGTTAATTAAATGTATCTCGAATATTTATGCAAAATTTCAACAATATTCAATAAATATTTTTAACACAGTAAATGATGTTTGCGACGCACATGCCGCTGACGCGCGCAAAATCCGGAGAATAAACTGTTCTGGAATCGAAAATATTGAACTTAAGAGCAAAACGTTCAGAATTATTTTTTCAAATGAAAATATGTATATTCATATCGTAAGGATCATTTTCTTAAGTTGAGATAATCGAGAGTGAAATGAGGCGCGTAGCAATGTTTTTTTATACAAAAGTCTTCGTAAGATTTAAAGGGTTTAATGAGGGACGAAATGGAAGCTCGCGATTCCCCATCTAAACGACTATCGATTTTTGTTATACAAAAATTTTAGATATTTCTTATGTTAGAAAAAATGCAGTTCGAGATTATTTCGGGATATGTTTTCCTACAAAAGTTGTGGTCTGAAAATATAAAATATAATAATAAATTATAATGAAGATATTTTCTAGTGTTAACAAGTTAGATATATTTGTGGGCAGACAAATTTCATTATGGACTTGATTAATTCACTAATTTCCTGATATTTTAATGCACATTCTAATACACAATGTTGCAAATTCCCCACTTCTCCATAGCTACATTATAGATACTCTTTGAAATTTACTTTATATTTACATATATTGGTGGCAAAGACAATGTGAACTTCTAATTCGACAAATTATTCGATGAAGCTTCGGTTAATTTCATCATTAAACCATGGGTGAGTTTTAATCTGTGGTTTAAGTGTTTTATAATTTTCTCCTGCTAGATAATTAATATAATGCCGAAGCCACTTTTGTCTATGTTGTTATCCTATGACTGTGAATATCTGAGCTAGGTATCATAAAGTTAGGGCTGAATTTTTATTTAAAATATAATAATTTGTAATATTTTAGGTAATAAGTAAAAATTCTGCCAATTGTTCCTTATTAATTTAGATTAATTACAGGTTTGCTGACTTAGAAAACTATTCTTACTTTATTTATTGACAGTTGAATTTTTTACTTGATGTACAATTTTTAATATTTTAGGTACTTAATTTTGATTGTTTATTTCCCCCATACAGGTTTACTGAAAAATTTGCAATTTTAATATATTATTTCTCTCCGTAATTTTATAGACAATAATTTCACCCAATAAAAATATTTTATAAAATTGTTGCCTTGTACTTTGCTTTTATTTCTGATTTATTTTCTAGACCCCTGGACATAAGCCTGTCTTCACTGAAGCTACCCAAGCCCTTATTAACCCGCTAATAGGAAAATTATTGTTTCTGCGCCACGAGGAACTGGCGCTCGAGGAACACCTTATAAAACAAAGGGTCAGAATTGGATTCTGAACAAGTTTTCCTAATAAATTTTTTCGATATCTCAACGCGCAGCAAGATATTATCGAGAATTAGCCCGATTGGCGAAGTCACAGTCGGCTGGGTTTACTTACATTTGAGTTGTCAAAAAATTCACCTCATAAGGTTCTATCACTATGCAAGAATTTAAATCTCTACTATTAAAAGTAACGAAAATATCAGACTATTTAAATATCAAAAAAGCACATTTGCGCCGATCTGTGCTCGCCTGTTTTTGAGTAAATTATTGTTTTTTGCAAAAATAAAAGTAGTTTCCCTAAGAACAAAAATAAATTCAAGTTTGCAGTTGCAGTTTGTTCTCATAATGCTTTTTTTGTTGAATAATTTTTTTACAGAATGACAAAAATGGTAAAAATTCGTAAAATTAACCAATGTCTAATTGATTTTGATTACTAATTACTAATGATGATTATTAACTATTTTCCTTTTCAAACATATATGTTGAAAACCTGTATTTATTCTATCATGACAGCGACATTTATATTTTTCCAAAAAAAAAAAATGTATATATATATATATATATATATATATATATATATATGTTGTTTTTCAGGTTTTCGCGGGTGGTGAATGTTAAATTCGTTTTCGGGTATACTCCCCGTAGGTGATAGGCCCCGAGAGGGACCGTGGTTGTCTGAACGACGTTTCGGCAGAATCTCATCTGCCATCTTCAGGTTCTAACAGATAACTGCTTACTGCGGCTTCTGGTAACTGGAATTTCAGTTCGAGTTACCAGAAGCCGCAGTAAGCAGTTATCTGTTAGAACCCGAAGATGGCAGATGAGATTCTGCCGAAACGTCGTTCAGACAGCCACGGTCCCTCTCGGGGCCTATCACCTACGCGGGAGTATACCCGGAAAACGATGTAAACATATATATATATATATATATATATATATATATATATATATATATATATATATATATATATATATATATATATATATATACAGGGTGAGTCAATAGTGTGTTCTCCTTCGATATCCTTTGAACCGTTAGTGATACAACAATTTATTAAATACAAAAGTTTTTTGGGTCGATAAGATCTATCATTTAAAATTATTGTGAAATCTACAGGGTGCTTAAATTTTCTGTTACACACAAAAAAATACTTTTTAAATGGAACACCCTGTATATTTTGTCACCATTTTATTAAATAAAAAGAGTGTCAGACAGTGATATTTTGTTTTTTGGATTTGCATGCAACGTTGCCAAGTTATTTAACATTTTCTGGAAATTTAAGAATTTATAAGGGTCCGTTTAATAATTTGATGAAAACAAGCTGGGTAAGAAAATATTATACTATTCTTAGTTAATACTACACGCTAAGTATTAGCACCTTTTTTTACATTATTCTATTTTACAGGGTGTCTATGGCGGCATGTCAATTAATGCGGACTTCAAATGGGAAAAACTCTGTTTTTTTAAATGGAATACCCTATATTTTTTACGTGGTTGGATTCCTCTTTAAAATTAACTGTTGAAGTTTTCGAGAAAATTAAGGTTTTCTCTTTAACCTTGCGATCATAGTAAAAATTAATACAATTTTATCAAGAATGGCTTTCGAAAAACAAAAATTGTGCTGTCAAACTGATATTTTGTGATTTACACGTAATTAATTTTACTTGGTGGTGATTCTTCTGTATTTCCTAGTTGAGTTAATTATTTTTGTTAAATAAATTATGAATTTTTCACACGAAGAGTTGATCGACATGGTTTATGCATTGGGAGAAGGGGGGAGAAATCCGCTATTGGCATCAAGAATTTATATTCAGCGTTATCCAGAACGAAGACATCCTCACCATTCTGCATTTGAAAGGTTGCGAGAAAGGTCTGAATGAACTGGACATGTAAATTACGAAAAATATGAACGTACAAAACTAGCAAATGAAGAAAAAGTGTTTCAAGTCCGCATAAAAGTACGAGAGAAATTAATAGACAACTTGATATAACTCAATCCTCTGTAACAAGAATACTGGGGCCACAAAACTTTCATCCTTATCATATTCAACTGCTTCAGGAACTAGAGCCAAATGATTTCGAACGTAGGGTAACATTTTGTTAGTGGACACTCAATAAGATTCACCAACAGCCGCAATTTTTTGATTTCGTGCTATTCACTGATGAGGCCACATTTCACAAAAATGGTTGTTAATAGACATAACTTACACTACTATGATACCATGAACCCTCATTTTACGAGAACTATAAATAATCAACACCGATGGTCACTTAATGTGTGGGCAGGGATAGTAGGTGAATATGTAATTGGACCGCATTTCTTTAATGATCACTTGACTGGGAATATGTACCTCGATTTTTTACAAAATGTACTAGGAGGATTGTCAAACGGGTGTCCTCAAAATGTCTTACAGAGGCTGCGGTTCCAGCACGACGGAGCTCCACCCCATTATAGTATTGCCGTAAGAAACTTTTTAAATGTTATATTTGGTGACAATTGGATAGGTCGAGGAGGACCAGTTCAATGGTCACCAAGGTGGCCAGATTTGACAAAATTGGACTTTTTTTTGTGGGGGTACATTAAAGGATTAGTGTACAAAACATCACCAACTACAGAAGAAGATATGCAGCAAAGAATTCGACTAGCGTTCGACACCATCACGCTTAACATGTTGCAAAATGTAAGTGACTCATTTCTTCATAGAGTCAGAATTTGTAATTTACAACTAGGAGGTCACGTTGAGCATATTTTGTAACTTGTTTTATTTTTTCTCTTCTATTTACTGTTTACGTTCAAAATTACACTTTTATTTTGTACATACTTAAGGTGAGGTAAATTTTGTCAATCAAGTTCAATAAATTTGCTACTTTTACTGTTTAGTTTACGATTTTATAGAAAATAATTTTTTCTCCTGACCGCAATTTTTGCTTTTCCAAAGCCATTCTTGATAAAATTGTATTAATTTTTAGTATGATTGTGAGGTTAAAGAGAAAACCTTAATTTCCTCGAAAACTTCAACAGTTAGGTATAGGAAGTATTATACAAAAAAGAAAGCAATTTAAAGGAGGAATCCAACCACGTAAAAAATTACAGGGTATTCCATTTAAAAAAAAACAGAGTTATTCCCATTTTGAAATTCGCATTAATTGACATGCCGTCATGGACACCCTGTAAAATAGAATAATGTAAAAAAGGTATTAATACTTAGCGTGTAGTATGAACTAAGAATAGTATAACATTTGCTTACCCAGCTTGTTTTCATAGGTAAATAAAAATTATTAAACGGACCCTTATAAATCCTTACATTTCCAGAAAATGTTAAATAACTTGGCAACGTTGCATGCAAATCCAAAAAAACAAAATATAGCTGTATAATACTCTTTTCATTTAATAAAATGGTGACAAAATACACAGGGTGTTCCATTTAAAAAAAAGTATATTTTGTGTGTAACAGAGAATTTAAGCACCCTGTAGATTTCGCAATAATTTTAAACGATAGATCTTATCGACCCAAAAAACTTTTATATTTAATAAATTGTTGTATCACTAACGGTTCAAAGGTTATCGAAGGAGAACACACTATTGACTCACCCTGTATATAAAAAAAAAAGAAAAAAAGAACAATTTAATCAAAAACAGAGAAACACGGAGTGTGCTTTTTAGTGCCAAATATGAAGATAATATTTTACTGTATCTACTAAAAATGCCAAATGATATCTATCCACTCTTTATGAGGACTTCTCAAAGGCGTTCAACAGACTTGATCACGGTATTTTACTAAGGAAGCTTTCTGCTTTCGGCTTTAACCGAGATTTAGTTCTATTCTGCTCCTCCTACTTAAAATGTAGAAACCAATATGTTCAATATCGCGGGCATAAATCTGAAAGAATTGTTTGTACTTCTGGGGTACCCCAAGGGTCAGTGTTGGGTCCCTTATTCTTTATTTTATTTATAAACGACATCGTACTTGGTCTGAACTGCTATTGTCTATTATACGCGGATGACCTCAAACTGTATCTAGCTGTCAAGGATGAATCTGACTGTTTGCTACTACAAGCTGACTTGGATCTAATAAACGACTGGTGTACTTCAAACCTCCTACCTCTCAACGCTGCCAAATGTAACGCAGTCACCTACACTAGGAAATTGAATCCTGTACAGCATGAATACGCTATAAATCAGGTACATTTAAATAAACCAGAGGGATTTAAAGATCTAGGCATAACTTTTGATAATAGGCTGACCTTTAACCAGCATATCAATATCATTGTATCATCAGCTTACAAAACCCTGGGCTTTATCATTAGAAACTCCGGTGAGCTTAACAACATCGACACATTAAAAAATTCTATTTACGTCTTTTGTGCGTTCTAAACTTGAGTACGGCTCTGTCGTATGGAATCCTAATTACGCCGTACATAGTAAAGCTATCGAACAAATTCATAGAAGATTTTTAAAATTTATGGCATTTAAGGAGGACAAAACCTATCCACCAATAGGGTTTCCACATGACAAGCTGCTAGAGAGGTTCAGTGTTGATGAACTGGTCAAAAGGCGGTTTCTTCACTCTGCTATGTTTTTGTATAAACTTGTCAATAATAAAATAAAATGTCCTGAACTGTTGGCAAAAGTTAATGCGCTCGTTCATATGCCATTGGTGCAAACAAGATTAACTAATCTTTTTTTATTTACCCACATCAAGAACAAATATATTAGAATTCTCACCGGTGTATGTTATGCGTCATAACTGGCATGATATTCAGGACAAAATTAACCTTTTTAATTGCAGTGTTACAGATATAAGAGCTGCAGTGTTACAGATATAAGAGCTGCTATAACAATTAACTCATTATATGTGCTTGTAATTAATTATTTCAAAACCTATGTACGTTATACTCATTGAAAATTAGTTAATTGTGTATTTTTTAATGTTATGCATTTGTTATTGTGTATTTTTCCTACCCTGTAATTTGAACATGTTCTGTTGGGTAGTGTATAATAAAATAAAATAAAATAAAATAAAATAAAATTTATAATTTAATTTAATTTCAATTTATAACCGTAGTGATGAAACTCTAAATAATATTCACATGCTCATTTTTTATATCTGACTCATGTTAATAAATGGCTTACACTCGATATAAAAAGGTCCCATTTAAATATTACTTAATGGAATTTTAAAAGGACATGCAGTAATAAAAAAATATGCTAATGAAAACTACACGCTGCTGGTTGTAAACTAAACTATAAAACATCAATAAACATGATATGGAGTTTCATTCATAATTACCTTTCCATTCATTGTTCGGTTAGACAAACATGATCTAGAGAGACTCATCATGGCACTTTTGTGTTATTTCACTTTGTCCAAAGTCACAATTAAAGTTCCTTCGAAATTGAAACACGATCACTTAACAACGACTACTATCGGTAACAGTTTAACAAAGTTGTATGTACAACGGCTAACTAAATCTATTTATTATCATTCTTTGTATTTTTTAAGTAAAAAGGATGTCAACTAATCTAACTCTATGTAGAAGCTCTAATTTGATATGTCTACAGTAAGTTGTCTAGGGGTTCTTGAGGTAAAAAATTACTACTATTTTAAATTATATCACACGGTTTAGGTACGTATCTTTACTCCTCCGACCTCTAATTTAGTGATTATGTTTTATTTTTATATCGTAAGCTCACTCTATGATTTAGTCTAAGTAATAACAACCATTATGTATTCTAAAACAGTGTAATTTCACAAATATGTATGCGACTATTAGTAGGTATTATGATAATGATAATTAAATATTTATATGGAAACGTGCAACAAATTATATTTTGATTTCATTTTACCCGCATAAACTTTGAATAGCTTTAACACGTCGGATTAATATATACATATAGGTAATATTTATATTTTATAGTCAAATATTATTGTACTATTGTAATATTTATCTGTTAAGTATCGTCGGTTACGCGTCGAACAAGAAAATATGTTTAACAGGTGTACGGCAAATAACACGCTTTAGCTGAAGTAACTGGTTATAACTATATTTCAATGGATGATAACTTCTTAACAATGTTAACACGGTCAGTTGCTGTAGGTGTTTTTATTGCGATTTGTTTATTTTGATTATTGTGTCTGTTATAAATATTGAATTGAAAGTGATTGAGTGGAAGAACAGCGTGGAGTAAACCGCCGTGCACGGTGGCTCCGGGAAGACTATTCACTGCAGTGGTACTCGAGACCGGGACATCAGAGTCCTATTGATCAACGGTAGTTCGCGCCAAGAACTCGCGCAAACTCGTCATCCTGTTATTATCCTGCCTGTAGCGTTATATTCAGCAGGATCCCATACTTACCTTGCACAAGACCCTGCTAATTACCGAGCCTATACCACTTGTTCGATTTATTCGTCTCTGGCGTGTCACATTCAAGGCGCAAGGATAACACTCGAAAAAGACGAGATGACTATATGTTGTTCAAGTTTAAAGATCAAAGAGGCATGTATTTCGAAATTAAAATTATATAGAAGATGATGTAATCGAGTAATTATTGCTCATGATTTATTTCGCAAAAATGCAATATGACGTAACAAAATATACGTATTTAATTTAAAACAAATTGGGTATCTTTTTCTTGGTAAAAGTTTAAAATATGGAATGAAATCAAATATAATAACGCTAAAAATTTTTGAAAACTATTATTTTCTAACTTTCACAGATAAGTGTAACATATATCTTTTTAAACAATTATATTCCCGGCTATTTGCCAAAACGCTGAAACTTGGATTATAAAAAAGATAATATGCACCATATGTTAATGATGACTTAATAATGTTATTTTAATTCCAACTACTTTGTTCAGTTAAATCAAAAATAAATAAAACAAAAGTTCTAACCAGTTGAACAATCACTTTTAAACTTTAAAACATTCACCGACATGTGTTTCTGTATCTTTGCGTCGTCACTTGTTAATATAATTCGTTCAAAAGGAGCCCTGGCGTTATATTGCTTTTTTGTAAATGCTAATGCAGACAGGTACGCGAACTATAATAACACTGATTTTTACATGGGGTGTTGCCAGATGTGTGAGATTTTCACATAGGTTATAAATTTCATTATAAATAAATCATGATGCTTTTCAAAAAATTTCTATTGACCTAACCGACGATTAATTTAGCTAACTGAGTATTGAAAAAACGGGTTTTACCATCGCAACAGAAACAACAGAAAACAGCAAAAGACTATTATTTATTTGGGCTTGCACAACTAGCGCTGTTTACGCGAGGTTCCGATTTATAAAGATCTACGTACACGGTATAAAATTTAATTCAGTTTACTCTTTTTTAATGGAAGAACTGACCGTGGTCGGGGCTGACGACCTAAATTTAACTTTTTTATCAACTTTTGCTAATATTGGTGTAAAATGGTAGAAATTTTTAAATAATAGTTTTATTACTTAAAAAAAAATGCAAATACACAAGGAAAATAATGGTATAAATACCATGAAAATGGTATGTCTGGCAACACTGATTAGGTGCGTGGTTAGATGTGTGAAGATCATAGGTTACATATGCGACGTTAATATCTCAGTTCACTTTATGTCGTGGTTGAATTTTTATCATGTAATGGCCTATTCCGAATAAAGTGCTGTTTTCTCAAGAAAAAATTGATCTTTTTTATAAAAAATGACGTATACTATCCTCCTAACCATCCAGAGTATTATGGGGGAATAAAATGCAAACTGTTGTGTATGACTAGTGAAAAAAGTGACAGAAGTGTGTGAAAATACTGCAAATTATTTTCCATCACCTGATATTGTGTTGCACCTTCAGTGTTTTAATATTTTGGTCAATTAAAATAGTAGAGAGCTGATTTATTCCTTGAACACCTACACATTTCAAATTATTGTAATAGCAGAGGGTAAGTACCTACTTTTTAAAAATATAATCCTTTTATAAACATTGAAAAAATGAGATGGTAACATTAAATTCCTCTCGAGATTGCCTAAAAAGTTTACTGTTTATCGGAAAATTTAGTTTTAGTTGTACATTCCATATGAAACACTTAAAAAGGAATGTTGATTGGTGTAAGAAAAAGTCAAAATTGTACATTTCTCACATTGAAAGTTATTTCAAAATGTTTAAAAATGATTTCAAGTGAAGCAATTAATCGTTTAAGTAGCTAATTATTTCATCCAATGTTATTATAAATTCGGGAATGAACTTAATGCTACGGCTCGGTTTTTCAATCGTGGGTCAGCTAAACTCACACTTTTAGAATTCGATTTTTCAATTTTACATTTGTTTTGGAAGTGGTTATAGCAACAAATATTTTATGCTAAAGTAACTTTTAGTTGAAGTGGTTTGTATTAGAATCTCATCGATTTTTGTGAAATTATAATGCTAGGTAACCTTCAACTTATGTTAACTTACGATTGTAAAATCGCCCTAGGTGAGAGAATTGCATAAGATATGCGGCAACGTTGCTTCAGTCCATTACATCATTTTTGCTAAGATATAGAATGTTTCCAGTAACCAGCAGTTCCAAAACAGTTTCATCACATATTTCTGAAAGTCGATATCTCAGACATATGTGGGAATTAAAAAAAAAGGTGTCAGAGGGTTTCTATAGATGTCAAGAATCGGTGGTTTAAATATAACTACACACTTAAGACTCACCCTGTATATCTTAGGTATTTGTAATACATATTTAATTTTGTTTCGCCAAAAAACTTCTGTTGATTTAAATGTGTTAAAAATTGAGCTTAAGCTATTTCTGACTTGTTTTGAGACATCTGGTATAGATATTATTATTCTAAATATCTCTATTTATATTATTACCTATTGGAATATGAGAAAATATTACAACTCAAATAAATAAAACAACTGGCCGGAGGCTACTGGAATATCTGATATTGATAGGAAGATCGAATTTGTTGAAAAATTGAAATCTCAGTTTGCCTGAGCTAACCCTCGCTTTATTAAAATGAATGGAAATGGAAAATGTTCGGTGAAATAGGTTGACGGCTGAATCAATATAGTAAAACTCAATAATGTTGCCGTTAAATCAAACAGGTGTACCAGTGCTTTCTTGTTGCAGTGCATTATCGGCGTTAATGTCTATTACGATCGGCAAACACCCCTACGGTAATATCACAAATTAAACTGTTGATGAACTCACGGTAACACGTTGGAACAATTTACTAAATCAGAACTGTAATTGAATTTCGTTTAAATTTAATTACGTGATGCACAAGTTCAACGGTAAACTTAGTGTGTGCGTCAATTTGTACTTATGTGGTCTGTATTGTGTATATATGAATTGTAAATATATATGAGTAAATCCAACGCTAGCCGCAATTGTTGAAATATTAATTTAAGTTGCCCCGTTTATCGCTGTAGGTTACACCAGGTGACACAAGAGACGTGTAAGACCCTGTAACATTGTCATTTATAAAGATACAATTTCGGAATTTTTGGGAGTTGTATATTGCACAATTGTCACAATTCCGGTTTGACCGGAAGTAACCCAAATTTTTTTATTTTAAATCGTACCCTGCATATTTTTTTCCTATCTGATTCGTCTTAAAATTCATTTTTCAACCAATGTCGCAACTTGGCATTTGTTCGTAAAATCATTTCAGTGCATTAAATCTAGTTGGCCATGACATGAACCGTGGCAGTTATTGATGTTATATCGAAAGAGCTTTGGTACGCAACTTTGTGTTTTATATTTTTTAGGCCTAATCAACTGCAAACGCTAACTAGATTTTTCTTATTTTTAAAAAATTCTCTAAACAACCCTCAATATTATAAAAACGTTAATATTAAATATTAATTTTAAAGCAAAATAAGTATTGAACATAAATAAAATACAAATAAGTATTTTATAAATAGGTAAAAAAAATGGACCCCCTATTTCGGTTTTTATAATATCGAGGGTTGTTTGGAGAAATTGTAACTGATTAGTAAAGCTGCAAATCGTTTCTGTGTATCATGGTCGTAGAGTACAGATGTACTTACTGTCGCCGGCATTCACCTTGACCGCGAAACTCTTTCTCCAGTCCAGTCTATTATTGTTTGCTTTCGAGTTGTGTACACGTTAAGTCACTTGGGCGTATTGCATATTGTTTTTGTGTTTTTATTTTATTTGTTGTACTGTATTGTTGATATTAATTTAATAATAAAGCATGGCAGACGGACGAAGGGGTAGAAAACGGCCATTTGCTGACAAAATGAATAAATTAATAGGTGAATTCCCGGATTTGATGTGCTGTGATTGTGGACTTTACGTAAATAGTGTACTCCATAAAAATAAAAAAATGGCGTGCTTTCGACAACACAGTTTATGTTTGATTTACTATTAATGCTGATTGCCTGTGATGTTCCGCTGCACATACTCGATAAACAACCATTTCGAGAGTTCTGGAATAAATACAATGCCCAGGTGAAGTTACCAAGTCGCACAACGTTATGTAACTATCTACCAACTGTACACGTAGACATGGTAAATAAGATGAAATGTGAATTAAAAAATACACTGCTGTGGTTATCTGTTGATGAGACAACAGATTGTAAAAGAAATTCTATTTTAAATGTTATAGTACGAGTAATGGACCCTCTTAAACTGACAGTGTTCCACTGTTACTAGCTAGCAAAAGACTAAGTCAGTGTACTAGCGAAACAGTTACCAGGGTGGTGCTGGAGACGTTAGAAAAATTTGAACTGTCACAAAGTCGTGTTGATGTTTGTGACTGATCGCGCCGTGAAAATGCGTTCGGTAGACCGTACTTTGCAAAAACAAGGTTGTACACATGTTACGTGTAAAGTGCATGCTTTACATCTTGTGGCAGAAACTATTCGTCAAAAAGTCAAGTGTTGATGTTTGTGACTGATGGCGCCGTGACAATGCGTTCGGTAGGCCGTTCTTTGCAAGAACAAGGTTGTACGTTTATATTTCCGTTGAAACAGCTTAAAAAAATATTGCGAACTATAAACCATTACATGAAAGCATAAAAAAATTAGAAAACAGTGCGTTGTCGTTAGCGGAGTCACTGCAAATAGTGGACGAAGTAAATCTACTGCTACACGCTATAGGTGACGCAACAAATGAGCGCGTTAAAGAAAAGTTCGCAAGTGTGTTAAATAAAGACACCTGTTTTACCAAATTAAGACAAATATGTGATGGTGCAGCCCCAGATCTGTTAAGTGCGTTCAAAGACTATTTTACGTATGTGTGTATTACATCAGTAGATGTCGAACGGTCGTTTTCACAATATAAGTATATATTTTCACCAAAGTGAACATCACTAATGGAGACAACCATAGAAACATACCTGATGCTGCAAAATGACTACACATCTTCTCCAGTTTGTGATAAGCAACCTAGTTCATCAAGCTAGTTATGAGGGTACGTTTTACATACATTGTTATAAATTGTAACAGTTTATTGTTTCTCATATTAGTTAATTTCGCGTACGTCACTGTCCCACGGAACATTTTTGACAGCCCTAGTCATCACACAGATGTCTCATAATTGGTACTAATATATTTTTTCTTAAAATCGATAATTGTGATTGTAGTGATATTTTTAATATACACTCGTGTAAATGGTATAATTTCAACAAAAAAAAATCATTACATCCAGTGGTTGGGAGAAAGTCAATACAGGAGTGAAAGGAGGCCACAAAGAGGTTTGAAAAAATTTTCTGATATACCTGGCACTTTATTTAAAAAATGTTACTTAACCCTGTAGAATCGTCTTGGCTCACCCTGTATATTTGAAAACAATTTTCGGTTATAGACTTCTTTGTCTAGTTTACTTATGACTTGCGTAAGTGTCTTTTTTTTTTTTTTTAAAAATCAGAACCTAATAAAAACCTTTAATTTTTTGTTCCTATTTTTATTAAGAAAACAGATTTATTGCATAGTACATATGAATATTTTATAATTTCATATTGTTTGGCAACGTTTCATTAGATGTTTACAATATAATATTAAATCTAGTCGTCTCTGGATTTTATCGCTACCTGCTACAATAAAGGCAATTAAACGATTGATTCCAAAAAAATGAAATAATGAAACAAATTTATTAAAATTTATTTTATTCAACTTTCATTATTAATAAATCAGAAAGATCAGATATTTTGGGGCATCGTTTATGAGAAGAAAAAGTCTACAGCTGCGCCCTCAATAAAGATGTGTGTAATTGTTATTAATGGCCGAAATGGCGAGTAATTAAGCTAATCGAATTCGACTAACAACGGAACATTAAGTTAATTTTGAAAAACTGAAGCGGCAGATGGAGTTGTTAAAAAATATGTTAACTGAAGTTTAACAAGTTTATTAGAGTTATACAGTGAGTTGATGAAGTATGGACAAATTCGAAATACACAATTTCTGAAAAAACCCACGAACATTTAACTTGAACTTAACAAGAAAAAAAATCCTGAACAACTTAAATATCTGCGCCCTATTAGCTCACAGAATCAGCTATATATGAACAACTTTATGAATATGTCCTTATAAACTCATAAATTCCTGCTAATAAGTCTGGATTTCGAAAAGGTCATAGAGTTGGCAAATCGGTCCGCAAGTCATGGGCGGTGCCAGGTAGAGAAATACCCAAATACGTAAGCGAGACTTGTTTAGTATTTCAGCAAAGACTAACATTTGATATTAGTCTATTGTTATGCCATGTGGTGTGTACAACGTAATTTATTCCTCTTCGTTGTATTGTTGATAATTTTATTTGTCGTATTTTATTCTTGATATTAATTTAATAATATAGTATGTCAGACCTGCCCAAGGGTAAAAAACGGCCTTACGCTGACAAAGTGAATAAATTTTTCAGTGAATTCCCAATTCCAATTCCAATTTAATCAGCTTTATTTTCTATTTTTTATACATTTGTAATTAAAGTTACATTTTAGTTTATTTATTTCATATATAAATATATAAAAATAAACAAACAATATAACATGAGGGACAAAGTTGACAAAAATGGCATCCAGCCAGACGTCCAGGTACAGCTGGGCCCTCCTGGTTGCCGGTGTGGCAGCTCATGTCATTTTTCCATTCTGCATGGAGGTATTTTCGTGCACAGAAACAATGCATTATAATTCATAAAACATAAAAAAATGTTAATAATCAAAAAAGGTCAGATTACAGAGAACATGTGGGTGATTGTATGTACACAGGAAAAATTCCAAAAAACTTGCTCAAAATAATGATTTTTTTATTTTGGAAATAAAAATTGATTTTACGTCCGCGGTGGAGTTTGGAATAGGAAAGGCCTGCCTACATATTGTAAGGCGTGAATTCCCGGATTTATTCTACAATGGTGCTATAATAATTTGTAAGGTATGCGAGACAGACCTGATGTGCTGGAACAAACGTGATTGTAAATGTCACGTAAAATGGTGCGCCTCCGACAACACAATTTATGTTCGATTTACTCTTAATGCTGATTGCCTGTGATGTTACGCTGCACATACTCGATAAACAACCATTTCAGGAGTTTTGGAATAAATACAATCCCAAGTAGCACAACGTTGCGTAACTATGTACCAACTGTAAGCGAAGACATTGTAAATAAAATCAAATGTGTACTAAAAAATACGCGGTTGTGGTTATATGTTGACAGGTTGTAAAAAAAAATTCTATTTTAAATGTTATAGTATGTGTACTGAACCCTCTACTATTTCTACTGTTACTAGCTAGCAAAAAACTAACTGAGTGTACTGACCAAACAATTACGCGGGTGGTGCTGAAGACGTTAGAAAAATTTAACCTGTCAAAAAAGTCAAGTGTTGATGTTTGTGACCGATGGTGCCGCGGCAATGCGTTTGATAGGCCGTTCTCTTCAAGAACACGGTTGTATGTTGGTACATATTACGTGTAAAGTGCATGCTTTACATCTTGTGGCAGAAACTATTCAACAAAGCTTTCCAGAGGTAGATGCATTAATAGCAAGTACAAAAAAGTGTTCCTTAAATCTCCTAAACGTCTTCGCGCATTTCATAGCATACATGATGCTGCAAAGTTTTTACAGATCTTTTCCAGTTTGTGATAACCAAGCTAGTTAAGAGGGTAAGTTGCGCATACATTGTTATAAATTGCAACAGTTTATTGCTTTTATTGTTTATTATGATGCATACACCTATGTCCTGCGGCGCATTTTTGTCAACTCTAGTCATAGTACCTCTTCACTACGAAGTAATATAACTGATGAAATTTTGCAAGCCATTGACAACACTCAAATCACCTCTTTGGCATTACTTGATATGACCAAAGCTCAAAGGCTTTGGTCATATCAAGTAATGCCAAATTCTTTAGATATTAATTACTTAATTGCAAAATTAAGTTATTATGGCATACCTGGAAGTACTTTTTCTTGGTTTCAAGACTATCTCTATGGCAAACAACATGTTACTAATGTGAATAAAGGAAACTCGATAAAAACTTCACAATATGAATCCTGTGTTCCACAAGGATCTATTTTGAGACTACTTCTCTTTAATTTATTTACTGCATATATATCGAGACTTCGGTTACTTTCAATACTGTAGATATATGCTGATGATATATGGTTTTTCTCCTGCGGAATTTCAAAGTGCTGAACTTCATGTGAATAATGATTTAAGTTTTATATATGAATGGACAATCCAAAACACTCTCAAATTAAAGGCTAACAAAAGTCAAAATATTGTTTGTGTAACTCCACAGCAGTTGTTGAATATTCTAGTAAATAATAAAGACATTGCATCAATCAACAGCGTAAACAATTTTGCTGTCAATTTGGATTCTTTACTAAACTTTTCAAATCACGTAAATACAATTTGCAAAAAATCTTTTTATTGTTTAAAACAGTTACAATCATTTAAAAAAATACCTTGATCAAAATACTAAAATATTGCTTTCTGAAACTATGGTTCTATCGCACTTAAACTATGCAAACATTGTATACGATCCCTATCTTTCACGGGATGACAAATACTGAATACAAAAAATTTAAAACTGCTGTGTACGATATTTTACAATTGTACCCCAATATGGTCATATTACTCCGCACTTAAGTGCCTTCAGTTTATTGAATATGTGTGAAAGGAGATTTATACACATTGTGGGATTTGTTTTAATCATTTTGAGAACAGGAAAACCAAATTATTAGTTTAATAAAATATAAAGGCGCACTGTAATTCACAATAGAGATCTTAGACAAACTGAAAATAAAGTTTGTATTCCCTCTTTCAAAAAATGTTCTGTATTAAAAAGGATTTTTTTTATTTATTTTCATTTCATGCTGATATATTATAAATGTATATTTTTTACACGGAAAGTGTTGTAAAGCTACACCGTTGATACACTTCTTTTTGTCTATACTTGTACTGCTTGTTTTTTTTTTTCATTAAACGTATTGTATTGTATGTATTGTATTGAAATATTGCACATATTTTAAAGCCAGCGGCAGATCATCGACGTGATCCGTTTATGGTGGATGTGGTCATCCACATGGCTGTCACTTCATGAGGAACAATTTTTTCAAATGGCAACTTTAGCGAAAATCAATCATTTTATCTGTTTATTTATTAACATTGCATCTGAAATTCCTTTCGCACGCCCATTCAACATTTTAGACCGCTCATAGATCTATTGTTATTTATGCAAGAACTGCAATAGTATAATACTTATATCAAAAATTTCGGTTTACTGAAAACTATTTAAAATTACGGATATATTGCTTTCGCTATCATAACCGAACTACATTTTGCATTGTTAATGAAATGAGTATATATTGTTACGTGTTTGCTATCCACACAAACACCTCTACTCGTAGATTCGTTGATTGAAAGTCCAGGTAACACTTACTCACTACTTTATTTACTAATTAACAATTAATAACAATAGATTAATTAATGTCTTAACTATAATAATCACAACTGAACACTTATAAGTCCCTTTCTTATTTCTTTACTCGTTCACGTTCGACTTAAGATTAAATCTCGGCCCACCGTGCGTCTTATTTATACATCCATTCTCCCGGTCTAGAGCACTCCAGAATATTCCCGGCCGTTCGTGTACAATTCCAGCCTAATCTAACCAGTCTGCACGGTCCAGTGGCGTAACACTGCCCCCTCCTTAAGCCTGAACGTCCCGATCAGGCAATTCATTATTCCCTGCATACTTGGCTAGTCTCTCTATGTGCACCACCTTCATCTTGGATTTTGGACTTTTGCTGAATTCTATATACAACGTCGTTTAGTCTGGTGACCACAGTGTAAGGACCTTCCCAGGGCGGGTGAAGCTTCGGGGACCTGCCTTTCTTTCGTTGTGGGTTATATAGCCAAACCAAATCTCCAGCCTGGAACCCTCCTGAATTCGCATTAAGATCATAACGAGCCTTCATGCGATCACTTGCTATGGCAATTTGGTCTCGTACCGGCTCATGAATGTTCCTTAGCCGTTCACCAACTGCATCGGCGTAGTCATTTACGGAAAGTCGCTCTTCATCCGGTGTGCCAAACACCAAGTCACATGGCAGTCTAATCTCACGTCCAAACATCACGCGAGCCGGTGTCTGTTTTGTTGTTTCATGAATGGAGGCCCTGTATGCCATAAGGAAAAGAGGTAAGTGACGGTCCCAATCTCTCTGATGTTATTGTGTGGTATCTTTATAGGCAGCCTCAATCTCCAGCGCATGTACTAAAGCCTCACTACTAAGCTTATGCCTGGCCAACTTAAGAATTCGCCTAACTTCCTGGTCCCTTACTCCATCAATAAATGTACCAACTGCTAACTGTTGTTGAAATTCCATTGGTGCATCAGGATAGGCTAGATGGGCTAATCTTTCTACCGCAGCTTCGAACTCCTGGAGGCTTTCTCCACCTCGTTGTCTGCGTGATTTAAGCTGAGCCTGATATACTTGGGCGAGATGTTGGTCGCCATATCTTAGTTATAACGCTGCCTCCAAAATGCTAAAGTTTTTGTTGCTGTGCGGCAGGAATTGTTTGGAGCAGGTCTAATGCTTGGCCCCTTAGTGCTAATACCAATGCTGTTGCTTTTTCCTCATCGTTCCAGTTATTTGAACGTGCAGCTGCCTCAAATTGTCTCTTATATGTTGACCATGAACTTTGACCATCGAAGGAAGGTGGTTGTAACCTAGTACCAGACGACAGTACTAACTGGCCACCCTTCTCTCTTAATTGTTGCTTGAGTCGGGCTACTTCTCCTCTGACTTCGGTTATTTCCCCTTCAACTTGACTGACTTTTTCTTTAACTTCACTGACCTCTCCTTTAACTTCACTGACCTCTCCTTTAACCTCATTAACTTGTCCTTCGACTTCACAGACTTTCCCTGCGACTTCAGTGACTTTTTCGATAACATCTCCTTTAAATTTTTCAGTGAGGGAGAAAATGGCTGACTGCTGTTCCTCTAGGCTTCTTTTTATATCTTGGTTTTCCTCCAATCGTCTTATTTCCAAGCCCTCCATCATTTTTATCAAGTCTTGTTTTTCTTCCTGACGTCTTCTCTCTTGGTCTTCTTTTCTTCCTGCCGTCTTCTCTCTTGTTCTTCTTTTTCTTCCTGTCGTCTTATTTCCAGGCCGTCGATCATTTTTATTAGGTCTTCTTTTTCTTCCTGGCGTTTTCTCTCTTGTTCTTCTTTTTCTTCCTGGCGCCTTCTCTCTTGGTCTTCTCTTTCTTCCTGTCGTCTTCTCTCTTGCGCTTCTCTTTCTTCCTGTCGTCTTCTCTCTTGCTCTTCTCTTTCTTCTTGTCGTCTTCTCTCTTGCTCTTCTTTTTCTTCTTGTCGTCTTCTCTCTTGTTCTTCCTTTTCTTCCTGTCTTTTTTTTCTTGATCGTTCATTCGTTCCAACAACGCTGCTAGCAAGTCCTGTGTTTGTTTCTCTGCCATACTTCTTGTTATTGGCATTAACTCACGGCACGTAAATCAATTCAAAATAAAGTTTATTACACTATAAAATCCGTAAAATGTTGATATCACTTCTATTTTTAATAATGGAATGTTCCAGAAAAATCTCGAAACAGCACTTAGAAAGTCTTATTTAGAGTCTATACTTCTTTTGTGTTGACAAAATTCACTTATCTCCACTAATTGTCCAATAGAATGTTCGAGAATTTTCACGAAATATCACTAATAAGTCTTGTTTTGAGTCTATAACACGTTTCCGTTAACACAGTTTACGTATCTCCTGTAGTTTCCAAATAGAATGTTCTAGAATTTTCCCGAAATTGCACTAGTAGTCCTTTTTCTCAGTCTACAACACGTTATAACTAGCGGCACTCGCGTATTTGCAGCTATTTCTAAATCGAATGTTCTAGAACCTCTCGAAAATCCACTTTAAAGTCACTATTCAGTCCAGAAATAGTCCTCCAAACACTGTCCAGTAGCTTAATTCTCCGTGTTACCACTAATTTCTGAGAAGAACACTGTAGAACCTTTTCGAATATTCCAGAAATTTCTCTTCCAATCCACTTCCGACACCAAATTGTTACGTGTTTGCTATCCACACAAACACCTCTACTCGTAGATTCGTTGATTGAAAGTCCAGGTAACACTTACTCACTACTTTATTTACTAATTAACAATTAATAACAATAGATTAATTAATGTCTTAACTATAATAATCACAACTGAACACTTATAAGTCCCTTTCTTATTTCTTTACTCGTTCACGTTCGACTTAAGATTAAATCTCGGCCCACCGTGCGTCTTATTTATACATCCATTCTCCCGGTCTAGAGCACTCCAGAATATTCCCGGCCGTTCGTGTACAATTCCAGCCTAATCTAACCAGTCTGCACGGTCCAGTGGCGTAACAATATTATTCTTTCTCGACAAGAAACCGACTATAGATATGTTGACTGATGCGTTGGTATCGTCCAAACATGAAATTCTTATTTTGATTTTTCGCTTCCGTCGATATAAAACAGAATAATCAGATTTACCGTCTGGCAAAAGTCAAATCAAATCAAATTAAATTTTATTTTACATAGTGATAAATTAGTACAAAATAAATGCACCTGATTTCATAATGAAATCGTTTGGTGCTTTAGCAGATAATATAGAATTTTACATTTGTTATGGGTTATGATTTATTTATCCTTATACTAAACTAAAAAACTAAGAACTAAAAAACATGGTATGATTATGAAAATATTTCCTCGAATAAATTAAATATTGATAATTTTTTACAAAATAGGTTATAGTTATGAATGTTTTTTACATTTTCAGGAATAATATTACACATTTTTCCACCAGTGAAGTTAATGAATTCTTTGTATAAACTTGAGTTAGGTCGTGGTATACTAAGAGTTTTATGTTCTTTTTTTGGCTTGTATTGTATGTGTGATTAATTACTATTATCAATTCCCTGTTTTTGTAAATATATTTGGCTACATTAAAAAATATAAAATCCATTTACACTTAATACATTACTATTTAGAAAAAGTTGCATTGTAGAATATCTTCGGTTTTTGTGAAGTATAACTCTTGTATCCATTTCTGAGTAATTTTCAAATTTTTTAATTGACTATTATATGTTCCGCTCCATATTATGATACCATCGGTAAGTATAGATTCTATTAATGATTTATATGCTATTTTTAATATATTAAATGGAACAATATTACTTAATTTATAGAACACATAAACAAGTTTTCTTAATTTTGTGGTAAGGTATTCGGCTTGACTATTCCATTTAAAAGTTTCGTATATTAAAGACCCAGATATTTCACGTCTGTAGTATCATGAATTGCATTTTGGTAAGTGCAGTTTATCAGTCACATTTTGCAAGATACTTTAAAGTGACAATTCTAGGTTGCATTCTCGAACTACCTATATCTAATACCAGGGGCGTGCGGTGAGTTTTGATACAGGGGAAGCAGTTTGTGATATAGAGTGATGGGTAGCGCGAGGCAAAAATTATTTTAAGAAAAGGGACGTGGCTTCCGTATACTCATTTTAAAACAAATGTCGAAAGCTGCAAAGTTATGATATCTAGAAAAAAGTACACTTGTAGGACCGCCACTCCTCAATAAACATAAAACATAAAAACCACAAAAATTAGACAACCCCCGATTCCAAAGCCGAAGCTGCACGGGCGAGGGTTACACTTATGAAAAAAACGCAGACACACAACCATATCCACCGACATTGCCAGCGCCGGTGGCGAGGATTGAACCCGCAGCGAAATAGAGAGTTTGTTAAGTAGTTAACATGCACATACCTACCTATTTACAATGTAGTTTAATCCGCCTCTCTTTTTTTGCGATGTCGGAAATAACTTCGTCGTAAAAGTTTGAATTTTTGGACATCTTCACAAAGTCACTTTCTATTGTTAACAGGGACAATTTTGAAAGCCGCTCTTCACTGGTTAAATTTCTTGAAAAAAGTTTTTATTCTCGTGTCCGTTTTGATGATTTTGAAAAAAAGGCAGCCATTCCACTAATACTTGAAAAAAAACACTTTGCACTCTTTAAGACACGCTGCATATTGAGCTAGAACTAAATTTAATCGATGCGCAAAACAATGTACAAATATTGCATTCTGAAAAGTCTCTTTTACTTTGGCCTGCAGGCCCCCCAATTCACCAGCCATTACAGCGGCGCCATTATAACTTTGGGCGATAAGTTTGGCACCACACTGTAGATCATCGACTATCTGACAAACTATGGTATATAAAGCTGCGGCCGTTCATGGCGTTGCTACGTCTAAAAATCCTAAAAAGCGCTCTTGGAATTTCCCATTTGGATTTATGTACCGTACTACGATTGACAACTGACTAATATTCGTAATATCGCTTGTTTCATCTAACATAACTGCACCAAAGGAGCTTTTTTATTTCTTGCTTGATCTTTTCTAAAACAATATTGCTTATCGACTGAATCAAATCATTTTGAATATGATTTGATGTACCGCGAAATATCGTGGAGTGTTCCAGATGGTTACTTAAAATTGTATCGTATTTTGCTAATAAATCAACTAAATTGATAAAATTGCCCCTATTAGCAACGCTTCGAGATTCAGTATGACCTCTAAAACTAAGTTCATTTTCGCCGAAAAAACAAACAATATCAATAAGTCCTTTTAACACTTTCTTTCAACTGCTGATCTAATGAATGCCTCAATTCGTGATTTTCCAAATGTTTATTCTTTTAGTACCGCTCCCAAATGAGTTTCACACTTACCATGCCTTTTTGTCACTTTGTGAATGTTGTTTAAATCTGAAAAGCCATTTTTATTCCAAACACCTTTTTCATTTGTGAACAGTACACATGGCCAACAAAACAATTTACACAAATTTTCACAACCCCTTAACCACTGATTAGCACTGTACACTTCAATATTAAAGTACCTATAGCATGATTTAACTTTCGTTTTTAAGAATTTTAAATCAGGTGTTGGTTTCCCATTTCTAATAATATCCAGTTTATCTTGAAACGAATATGTTGAAAATCCCCTTTTCAACAAATTGCACACCACACAAACGCAAATAATATTTTCCACAGTGCTAGAACCAGCTTCCAAATTTAATAAGTAATTCTAAATCTGCGTACACGCGCACTAATATTCAACGTTTTAAAAATCACTTGTCGCCGCACCACAGGTTTAGAAACACTGAAAAAGTTTTTACAAATATAGCACAAAAGCTGAGAATAATACTAGGAAGATTAATATTAAGTATAATATTAAAATCGATATTAAAATCGAGATTAAAATCTATAAAATAAAACGTATTACGATGCTATATAGCTCAGATATCAAGATTATGAAGTGGGGATGGGATGCATTTCAATAAGTTACCTACTTACCAGAGACAGTTGTCTCTGCTTACATATATCGAAGTTGCGCGAGTTCGTGTTGGCTGGATTAATCGAGTGCGTCATCGTTACGGTTTTATCGTGCAACATTATATCAGCTGCTGAAAAGCAGGGCCGTATCTATTGAAATTGGGTAAAAGTAAATTTTAATGATTAATATATGTGATAAATAATAATTAGGTTCTATTTATGTGTTTTTTTATAATAATCTCAGGGGAAGCACTGCTTCCCTTGCTTCCATGGACCGACCGCCACTGTCTAATACTAGCATATCGTTTATATAAAATAAAAATAAGTGCACACTAATTCCAAAATAAAAACCGAGTAGCATTATTGTTCTTAATGCGAAGTACCATTCGAGACAACTCTATAAAATTCCTAACAAGAATTCTATTAAATTGGAGTTACAAATTTTTTTAATGAAACATGATCTCTATTATGAGGAAAATTATAATAAAGCACAACTGTTGGAAGTCCTGCAAACGAAAAATTCTGAGAAGTATATTATAGATAATGTAGCGGAGAGATATGGCCACAAAGTGTTGAGATTACCGCCAAATTTCGGAATTTCCAACCCGATTGAAAAAATTTTTTGTAAATTGATGAAAAGCGTCAGAAAAGGAAATATTTTTCCGAAATTCGATAAAAAAGTCGTAGTGTTCATTTAAAATGAAGTGTCGAAAATTAACATGGAAGATTAGGAAAAAAGAATTAGGAAAGTAATTACAATTGAGGATGATTATTTAAAAATTGACAAATTTCATATAAATAGCGGAAATAAATTTATTATAAATTTGAACGAGGATAATAGTTCATCTCAAAATGAAGAAGAGGGTGAGAAGGACGAGGATTCAGATGAAGAAGCAATGTGAGGTAAAGTGAAGTGATGTGAAGTGAAGAAGAGAATTTTGTGATATCAACTGCATTATTGCATTATTTAATTCCGTTTTTGTGCTTTCGTGGTTCGTTGCTTGAAAAACGTTCTGTTTCAGGATGTTATTATTTATTAATGTTATTATTTTTTTTTCACTTTGACAAAAATATGTCTTTCTGTTTTTATTATAGTAATATCTTTACTACTAGAATTTATTTTTAGTTCATTTATTGAGAAAAATATTTGTTTCTGTTACTATTTTGACAATACAGTTAAATCCGGCTCGGTGTTCCGTAGCGTCTTACCCCGGACATCCCGTGACAATATCTGTTTCGCAAACCATATTAATATCACCTATCAAGATATTAATATCAGATTTACTATTAGTAAATAGATAGTTATCCAAATCATTCATAAAGTCGTATTTTACTGTTTCATCATGATATAAACCATGCTACTAAAAACGTATTGTTTTATCAAATAAAGGACGCATTAGTGCCACATGCATGCATACATTAAAGTTACAACTCAGGAATGTCACAATTTTCATGTTTCATTACACGTTTACTCGAAACCACAAACTTAATGTGTAATGCTTCACACGTGCGACCTTCCATTGGCATGTTTCCAACACAAAGGAAAAGCTGCTTCTATCTACGGAAAAAATATACCGACATACGAGTACATATACGATTATTACTTGCCTTCGCGTATTTTGTATGAAATATCTATAAGCGCCAGTGCCCGTCTTACTTAATCTTAAATATAATCTCCCTCAATGCTTATTTACTGTTCCTTACAGACAATAAATCTTTGTGTAACTAAATAGACCCGCCGCCATGTAATTTATTACTTACTTAGTGGTATGTACAACGATATGAGTGCTTTATTCTCTGGACACAGCTGTAATAGATCGTAAAATGTGTTGGAAAATGTACAGGGTCTTTCTGCTACGGAGATTGCTCATTAGTTGGAAACATCAACTCTCAACATCGATTTAAATCGGGAGTAATGCTTTTTTAGTGCAACCAATATATAGGTTCTAACATGAAATAGTTTCAAGAAACGTAAAATTTGGTACATATGTTATAGCAACAGTGGTGACACAACTTATCAAAAGTACCCATCACTCTAAGCTGTATTTCGGCCGCCAAATAGGCAAGAAAGAATATTTTAATAAGATTTCATTTAACATTTTTGTGGAAACTCTAACTGCTGCACAAGCAGAGATAAGCGGTTTGGAATATACCAAATCAATTTTAGGTAACAAAATCATCTAGGTACTTTTAGATCAAAAAGAAAAATTATTAGTTATTATAAATATGATAAATTCAGAACTGATTCTTATAATGCTCCTCTTCACTACTTAAAAGCTCAAGATCATCGTGGATAACATATGTCTTCTCCGACGTGTGTGCACTTACGTCATTTAATATGCAGGAACAGGTAGATGGTTTACAAGAGAGCACGAGAACAAACGCAAATTAAAAGGTCCAAGACAACATTTGATGCAGGCGATCCGGTCATCCATTTAACAGAAAAATTTCCAACCTCGTCAACTCCAACCTATAACTAGGTTTTTTCTCGCTATTTTGTTTTAGATAATTAAATCAGAATTTTAACGAAACAAAGTTTAGTTTAAATTTACAGTTATTTATAAAAGCAATAACCAAAATGAGACTGTTCACTGGGCATGGGAAGTTCGTGATTACTTGAGAACTTGTCAAAATACTTAATATTAAACAATGAAAGATTCATCAGCAATTTATAACTTAAGAACTAAAAAAGTTTGCACTTACTGAACAAGTCTTGTTAGGAGCCACCTTTTTTAAGTGTTTTTTTTTTCACAAGTTCTAGCTAATCATACACCGGCTACCATTTGAAACAGGAAAAATGGGTTAACTGTGTCCTGGTGATACACTTTTAATGTCGAGAATAGGAAATTTACATGGCTTTAATCTCAAAGTGCAGAAAAAACATAAACTGGTTTGCAAATTATTTAAATCGGATTCTTAGTCCTGCATCACCGCCAGCAGACACAGGAACACTGATTTTTTTCCTGGGTACCTAGTTATGACTTAAGTAAGAAGGCCTTACCAAGGGTTGGCTCATCATGCATTTTTCTTTCTTATTTACTAAAATGCAAACTACAAGACAACATTTCCACTCAGACTCTGAAGAATTAAGGTAATGCGTTCCCATCAGGGCACGGTCACAAGGGGCTATCTCCAGCGGCTCAAGCTCGTTTTACTTTGTACACACAAAAACGTAGCAGCAACTTATACACAGCACCTTAATAGACAGTCGCTTTAAGGTAGGATTTCGTTGCGACGTCCAACGTTCACGGCCCACTGCGACGTCTGGCAGTGACGGTCAGCCGTTACGATTACATATTTTGCTTAAAACGTCTGGCGTTTGCGTTTCGGCAATCGTTTCTAAGGCATTGAAAAGTGCTTATAAAAATGGATCCAGAGACATTAACGGCATTGGTTTTAATAGAAGATGAATATGATGATATTCTGAGGTTATTGCTGTCTACACGAGAAGAAGCCCACGAATTGTACAGATCTAGGAGCCAAGAAGGGTATTACAGAATACTCATTAAAACCCATCTTGCTGCCGATGATGAAAAGTTTCGTTGCTTTCTTAGACTCAATAGAGACCAATTTGATTCTGTGTTGAATCTCATTCATGTACATTTGAAGAAGCAGTCTACAAATAGTGTAAAAATCCCAATAACTCCGAAGGAAAAATTAGCATTAACTTTAAGGTAAGGAAAATTTTTTAACACAGGTATTTACACAAAAAACGTTTTTATTGAAAATATTACATTATGTATTTTGTAAAGTCTTCTATTGAAAGTTGTCTAAGCAACGCAAAGTATACGAGGAAGTATTTGAAGCATCAGGTGTGGTTGTAATAATACATGATGAGTCAGTGGGAGTTGTGTGTGGTTGTTCTAAATCAGGCAACAACTAAATATCTCTTGGATGAACTAATGACGATGATGGTGCTGTCCGAGGTGTTGTCGTAACTAGACTCCCATCAGAACACGATTGAAGATTGCTGACCAGAGTTAATATCTGCAATTTAGCTTGTGATATTAAATGAGGAGGTAGTTTTTTTACCGTCAGGGCGATGCTTTTCATAAATAAATCGATATCATCCTCCTCTTTCTTCTGATTCAGCAATTGCGACACAATTTGCATGCGTTGGTTAGAACGCTCGTCCAAATTATGTAATAATTTAGCTTTTGCTAATGTGGTACTGGAGGTTGAACTTTGCGAACGTGGAGCGTATGATGAATGACTTGCATTTTCAGAATTTAACCCATCAATAAAAAATGTTTTCATATGCTGCATACTTTATGGCTGACACTGTATATTATTGCTCTTATTACAACATATCGTGCGTTTTGTGCTAAATATATAAATGTAATAAAGAAATGGATATAGATAGTACAAAATTATTGATTACAGCTCTTCAATATAACTTCACCTATCTGCCTCCAAGTGTTTTCGCGAATTTGAAAATCTTTAAAGTCTTTGTTTTCATGATCATATAAACACGGAAATTCACGCACATGATCAATTAACAGCATCAATATTCGAAAATTTTTTTGACATTCTCACTTCGATACGACGATATTTCCTCTATAAAAAAAATATATATATATACTTATAGGTACTATATATATAGGTACTTATTATTACTTAAAACAGTGGTCTCTCTATCAACAAATCACTGTACTTTATCACTGCGCTCACAACATACAATGGAAAATGTGGTTGGCGTTCGCGTCCCGACTTGTTTTTGAGCAGACGAGACGTAGCCGTCGACGGCTGGACGATACTTCTTCAAGACGAGCCGCTTTAACGAAATCATTTCTATTGCAAAGCATTGTAGAAATGCTCGACGGCTGACGTCGCAGCGGGCCGTGAACGCTGGACGTCGCAACGAAATCGTACCTTTACATGATCTATTCAACGCGCACCAAAAAGCCATGTCCCTCACATTCCGCGAAAAATATCCGACCGGCGCGCGCTAGTTTAAATTGTTCCAGGCCCCATGCCTTCCGCACAGTAGCGTCACTACATCGGGGTAATACAGTAATTTATAATAAAATTATTTTGAGCGAGTCTGGAGTTTAATGTATAATTCAAACCATTTTAGTTAATCGATAACGAATGTGGTACAAATTACTAATGCGAAAAAATGGACCGTTACAAACCTATGATCTTAAGGGTCGGGGATCTCGGGAAACATCTCGAGACATCGTTTGTAAATTGCAAAGTGGTAATTTGCTCTAAAGGCATGCTTGTAGAGGCAACATTCACATGGAGAGGGTTAACAGAATCCCTTGCTTTCATCGAAATAAATGGTAAATTGATTCATTGACTTTTTCAATTAGTTTATCTTTTAAGCTAGGAAATTAATTTCTGGAGTTAATTGAAACGGTTTGTGGTCATAACCCATTCTTGATCAAGCGAAGAAACAAATATATAAATTCTTCTTCTTTTGATAATAATTGAATCACTTTCAGTTCTCAATGACCTGCTATTGAACTGACTAAACCGCAATCGATCAATGTGTGAAGTTATAGCCAATACCGTTGAAGATCGTAAATCAGATTCAAGTTTTAGTATATCGTAAGTCAAATTCGATTTCCACGTGAATAATAATTCTATTTTCAATGTATATACGAGGTTAGGCACAAAATCAGTACATCTGCATCATTTGCAATAAATATAATACACGTGTAAACTTCAGAGGTGTGTTCCAAGTGTAACATCATTTCTATACCGGCATCCTTTTGAGCCAACGTTAGTTCTGGTGCTTCTCCAAAACACCTCTGTTGTCATTTTTTAACATTTGTTTTCATGTCTACCAAACATAGTTAAGAAAAAACAAGAAAAAGAAAAGAAACAAAAACCAAAAACCGTGTTGACTCCGTGCAACAATTCATGACATGCACAAGAACATGGATATGTGCAAAGAACAAAATGGCCGGCCGGTGTGAGGCCGTCAGTACAAAATAATCGACCACCAATTATTCACAGATACACTTGTGTTTTCATCACCAGCTAACAAATAATAATCTTTCTTTTCTGTTGAAAACATTTTTCCATAAATATTAATCAAAGATAATCGGAATTTAATGAATCATGAGAGAATAATATATCCTTTTTTCTCATTTTTCATCGCTTGGAGTCATGAAAACGTTTGATTGCTGTTTAGTACTATCATTGACAGAATTAATTTGTAAACTTAATGGTACCATTGTTATCAAATATCACAGATCTCGGAATTAACGGATGGAACGAAAGTTTTCTTATTTTTTCAGTTAAACAGAAATACATCTTACAAAACATTTGCTACCCTTTTTCTACCCCTACCCAAAAGGTAGGGTATATGATCACAAAACTTACTGGGCGTGGGGATGTAGCAAGCCGAAGCACTACTTAGCCCGGATAAGTCAACGAGTGCTCCGACAAAATAAAACTAGCTCAGACCTCAGGGCGTACACCCAGTATATCTGAATAATAATTATAATCTTTACTAACTTACTTTACTTACTGGTTCTCGTTATTGGGTGGTGCTGGGAAAATAAATATCGAATTCACTGCCTATATATATATGGATTATATTTACAAAATATATACAAAAGAAAATAATGTGCTGCTTAGGGACGTCAGCTACTAGAACTATAAACAATTATTGCAAAATGAACTTAATTTAATCATATGCTGTTTCACATTGGATAACCTGTTACTCATGAATTAAAAAAAGAAAGGATACTAACACTTTAGTACCCACAATGTGGCCACACCCTGGGTTTACATGTACTCACACACTGTATAATGATCCAGGTTATAGCTGTTAATACACCAAACAACAAAAGATAAAAAAGATATAGAAAATTTAAATTATAAAAAAAAACTAGGGGTTGATACGCACTGACGGTTGGTTTTCCCTAGCGTTTTAACCACTCTCACTACTAACTTGTCCTGGTCGGCACTTCATCTAGCTATTAGGCAGGCTTCGCCCTCGGATGCACAGGACTCCAGACTCGGTGTATGTGATCTTGTCCCGAACGCGGATAATGGACCATCTATCTACCGTGGACCCTTCCGTGGACCCTAAGGAAATATATATTTCATGTTACTTTTGTACCGGCTACTTACTGGAAAACCAGTGGCATGCTGAACACGTGAGCTTAACGCAACTATAAATTTTAATTATTTACCTCTAGCCAAGAGGGTGCAGGAATTCTCCAAAATTGCTACCACGTTCCAATCAGCGTAACCTCACTCTCTGCTACCAGTTAGCACAAATCGTACTTAGCTCCTGTTTCCAGAAATCGGTGTCTTCTAACCACTTACGCAGTCCTCACTGCGACCCAAAACAATAGACCGAAAATTGGAATGACTTCTCATAAATCCCTTGCGGATGACTTCAGATTAGTCTATTGAGAATCACTCCTTACGACTTGTGCGTTTCACTGTCAAGCAATCAACAATGGCGAACTTCCGGAGGACGGAAAATACGTCAGCAGAATTTCGCACGGAAATATTCACCGTGAGAGCCAACTGGGAGTAAGTAGCGGTACTACTTTGCTACGAGTACAGTAGGTACTGTTAGTTGCATATCGTTAAGGAGTTTTATACTGAATAAATGCCTACTGCGATTTTGGAATGTAACACATTTTATTTAATATATTTTTTTATATGTATATCATTTAACATTGTCCAGACATTATATAGTAGTATTATTATATAACCCTTAATGGTCCTAATTGGTTAATCCGACACAATTTTGTTCGGACGCTGCGCAGAAGCCGTTAAGTTTAGTTCGGATCCTGTTTCTTATATTGTCTGCATTTTGAGCCTCCCAACCATTCTCGTAAACCTTCTGAGTTAACAAAACCCAAAATGTTTCAATAGACCTAGCCTGGGGTGGGATTGAGGGGTTATGAGTGCGAGACACAAAAGGTATGTTGTGCGCTTCCAACTATTGACTTGTCTCTCTGGCATAACGGTATGAAGCTAAGTTAGGTCAAAGCATGATATCATCATTTTGGTGATGTAGATTGATAAAATCAAGCAATTTCGGCAAGCACCGTTGAGTTTTCATTAGAGTTAACCGCTTCACCTCTCACGTGCCATATGTAAGGTCTAGAAACACATACCTCCACCACCAGACTAACACTTTTTCTGTGAATTTGGCTTTTGTCTTATATTTTATTTTATTTTAGTAATACTTGGCCGTAGCCTACTCTATAGATTTGTTTTTAAAAACAAAAATTCTTATAGAAACATTGTCCGAAAACTTTCGTTCCATCCGGGTTTACTCCATTTATTTACTTGCCTATTTGCAATTTAAGTAAAAAAAAAGAAAAATGCTTTGCTTTCAACTGTTTTACTTTTAATTAACTAATTTTCCTTTACTCTGTTAAACTTCTACTATTAAAAATTGAAAAAACTAGATAGATTTTGACACGACGATGACACGATGTTTAAACAAGAAATATTATATCTTCTGGTTATACAATTTCACAAAATGAACAACTTAAAACACACAATTTGACAAATCGTCAGCTTTCAAGTACGATACGTTGTATATTATATAAATTGACCCCAAAAACGTCTCGGCTGAAACACATAAGAAGCGTCAAAAAAGGAAGAAGAGAAAATAGGTCATTTATTTCCTATCACTAGCTTTTAGTATTAAATTAAATTGGAAAACTTTCACTTATTCTTTATAAATGTGATACATAAATTTTAGTAGACAATATTTATGTGTATTATACAGGCTGGCTTCATTTTCGAAATGAAACCAATAGCATTTTGGACGAATGTTATATAATTTTTCACACACATTTCGAAAATATTTTAAAAGTTAAAAATTTTTCATAAATATACGAAAAAATTGACGTAGTTTTTCACAAAACACCATATACTGAACTCGATGCGCGTCTGAAGATTATTGGCAAGAGGTTATGCTAACAATGTATCCTATTTATACCTAAATTGTTGCTACTGCTTGGTGAACCGTGACTCACTAACCAATAGAGAGGACTCTATGAGATTGGCCCTTTGTCACTATTCATACTATTTTTACACTTTGTAATTCCCAAACTTTCCAATGCATCTTGCTGTCTAGTATTTGTTCATTCCTAATTATTCTTAAATTGCTACTAAATCAATTTTATGGTTGTTCTTAAACGCACGTTGGGCAACACTTGACTTATATGTTAGTGCTAAATTTGAGATGAGCCATATGCTCTTTGAATCTAATTTGAATTGATCGTCTAGTTTGTCCAATATACTTTTAATTAGTCTATATATAATATAATTAATATAAAATACAATACAAAGTACAACCTACAACAATACCAAATATGAATAATATATAAAACAAACAAGTAATATAAAACAGTATGTGTACACAAAATACTTTTAACTGTAAAACAGTCAAGTTAATAAACTACACATTATTATACATGTACCCCTGCATTAAAGCTTGATATAAATTCGTCAACTGTATAACAAGTTTTTTCCACTAGCATTGATTTGACCGCGTTTTTAAACCCGAGAATGTTTGGCATCTTTTTAATATGTTCAGGTAATATATTAAAAAGCTTACAACTGTTAAAGAGGAGACTCCTCTGAAATAACTAGGGCTGTCAAAAATGTTCCATAGGACAGTGGCGTACGCGAAATTAACTAATACGAGAAACAATAAACTGTTACAATTTATAACAATGTATGTAAAACTTACTCTCTTAACTAGCTTGATAAACTAGCTTGCTTATCACAAAATGAAGAAGATGTGTAGCCATTTTGCAGCATCAAGTATGTTTCTATGGTTGTCTCCATGAGTGATGTTCGCTTTGGTGAAAATATATTCTTATATTTTGAAAACGACCGTTCGACATCTACTGATGTAATGCACGCATACGTAAAAGTCTTTGAACGCACTTAACGGATCTGGGGCTGCAATATCACATATTTGTCTTAATTTGGTAAAACCGGTGTCTTTATTTAACACACTTGCGAACTTTTCTTTAACGCGCTCATTTGTTGCGTCACCTATAGCGTGCAGCAGTAGATTTACTTCGTCCACTATTTGCAGTGACTCCGCTAACGACAACGCACTGTTTTCTAATTTTTTTTTATGCTTTCATGTAATGGTTTATAGTTCTACGCAATATTTTTTAAAGCTGTTTCAACGGAAATATCTTCGAATTTTGTCTGACTTTCCTTAATAGCTGCAGCCTCATCTGGTGTAACGAAGTGATTTTATTTTATTAAGTTAAGTTAGGTAGCTAGGTGTTATTTGTCTGTTTGAAAAATATTTTATCCATTATAGTACTGCGCTTGTAAATGATAACAGTTTAATTGTTAATTATAGATAGGTAGTAATGATGTTTTTATGAACATTCCACATAGGCCAAGTGGCCGGCAGTAAGCGAATCGCGACGCACGCATTGTGTCCCCGGCACCCTTATGCCCGCGCTAACATGAGGGAGCCCGAGACTGAAAATAATTAAATTAGTTTCCGTCCAGCTACTCACCGAGGAACCACGCCGGCCAGCACAGTAATTAAACTCGTGAGTATAAGGATATATTGGTATTTAAATTTCATGCGGAATTATTCTAAGTCGATAAACGGGTGACGTAGCTGTAATATACCGCGCATGACTACCGTGTCTCATCCTACTCCTGCGTGGGCAGTGTTTAGTAGCATGAGGATTTTTACAATCAAGTTAGTCTCCGTCTGACCGCTACCCGAATCACCACGCCGACTTGGATATCCACAAACGGGTGACGTAGCTGTAATAAACCGCGCATGACTACCGTATCTCATCCTACTTCTGCTTTTTGGCAGTGTTTAGTAGCATGAGGATTTTACAATTAAATTAGTTCCCGTCTGAGCGCCAACCGAAGCACCACGCCGACTTGGATAGTAAGTAAACTTGTGAGTATAGAGGTACATAGGTATCCAGAGGTAATTGCGATAAACGATAAGTCGATAAACGGTGACGTAGTTGCAATATTTCGCGCATGACTACCGCGCTCATCCTACTTCTGCTTTTTGGCAGAGTTTAGTAGCTTGAGGATTTTTCAGAGTATCCGAGAGCAGTCCGTTGCTGCCGCCCGTACCGTCCAGACGTGCCGACACCGTCCGCTCCAGAGAGGAAGCCAGCACCGGATCCGGCACTAAGTAACCAGGTTTGATAAAGGTTTGGTAAATAATCGGTATTACTTGGCTGGTGAGTACTTTCCGGGCTTTATTTAGAGTTTATGAACCGCGAGCGCTAAACGTATCCGCCTCATATCCTTCCTTAGAACGGGAGAGCGGCCGAAGGTTGGAATTAGAACCGCGTTACACCGCGTTACACCGCGTGTTCTCCAGGCCACCTGAGCACGTAAAAATTCTGCAGGGTGACTTGGAGATCCTAGCATTTGATACCGCGTGTCCTCTAGGCCACCTGAGTCCGTTTTTTTTGGCAGGGTGACTTAGAGGTATTTCCGTAACCGCGTGCCTGCCAGGCCACCTGAGCACGTAAAAATTCTGCAGGGTGACTTGGAGGTATCGTCCGTAATCGCGGGTCCGCCGGGCTACCTGAGCACGTAAAAATTCTGCAGGGTAGCTTGGGAGTTTTGGCCTTACCGTCGCCGTCTTAGATTTGCACCTGTTCGGCTTGCCACTCCTTCCCCCCCCACTTGAATCGCGTTATACCGCGTGCCCTCCAGGCCACCTGAGCACGTAAAAATTCTGCAGGGTGACTTGGAGGTACTGTCAGTTGCCACCGCGTGTCCTCTAGGCTACCTGAGTCCGTTTTTTTTGGCAGGGTGACTTAGAGGTATTTCCGTAACCGCGTGCCTGCCAGGCCACCTGAGCACGTAAAAATTCTGCAGGGTGACTTGGAGGCATCGTCCGTAACCGCGGGTCCCCCGGGCTATCTGAGCACGTAAAAATTCTGCAGGGTAGTTTTGGAGTTTGACCATCCCGTCGTCATCATCAATTCGCCACTGTTAGGCTTGTTACTCCTTTCCCCCCCCTTACCGTAACCGCATTCAACCGCGTGCCCTCCAGGCCGCCTGAGTCCGTTTTCTTTGGCAGGGCGCCTTGGAGGTACTAGCTTTGGCATATCATAAGACCGGAACCATCTATCAGCCAAGCGATAATAAGTAACCGCGTTAGATAGGCATAGTTTGCTTGTATTGGCGCTTGCTTCCCCTCCTGGTATCCGTCCGCCGTCTGCTTATGACCGATTGATTTATCGCTGCTTACCGTTTCACCGCTTCATTCACCGGTTTACTGTATCGCACCGCTTGACCGCCCGCTTACTGCCCCGCTTATCCGTAGTTAAGACCGTAGTAGTATAAGACCGCTTGTAGAATAAGACCGCTTGTAGTTAAGCCCGTTGTAGTATAAGTTGTAGTTACTAAGGTGTGTATAAAGTGTAAATAATAATTAGTGTGTAGAATAAATGTACATATATTGAATGAGAGTCTGTTCCTTAACTGTAGTATGTAAGTTCCCTTTTTCCCGACCCCTGGCTTAGCCGTATCTTCACTGCAGTTGCCCGGCCTCTATCGTCCCGCCGATAGAGTAAAGTGGTGTTTCTGCACTCTAAACAGAAACTGGCGCCCGAGATCTCCGTACCGCGAGCACCGCCGTAGTGTTGGGCGTCAAAGTGACACTTCTGCTCTTGCGTAGAGCAACGAAGTACGTCACACTGGATTGAATTGTAGTATCACAGCTCTTATTTGTTGGAAATATTCAGCATAATAAAAAGCTGCCTGCAACCATGTTCCCCAACGTATAAGAATCGGCTGTGGTGGTTCAGAAATACCGGGACATTTGCTATGAAATGCACGGAGACGTTTAGGAGATTTAAGAAACACTTTTTTTGTACTTGCTGTTAATGCATCCACCTCTGGAAAACCTTTTCGAATAGTTTCTGCCACAAGATGTAAAGCATGCACTTTACACGTAACATGTATAAACGTACAACTTTGTTCTTGCAAAGAACGACCTACCGAACGCATTATCACGGCGCCATTAGTCACAAACATCAACACTTAACTTTTTGACAGTTCAAATTTTTCCAACGTCTCCAACACCACCCTGGTAATTGTTTCGTTAGTACACTGACTTAGTCTTTTGCTAGCTATTAACAGTGGAACTGTCGGTTTAAGAGGGTCCAGTACTCGTACTATAACATTTAAAATAGATTCTTTTTTTACAATCTGTTGTCTCATCAACAGATAACCACATCTGTGTATTTTTTTAATTCACATTTCATCTTATTTACCATGTCTACGTGTACAGTTGGTAGATAGTTACATAATGTTGTGCGACTTGGTAACTTCACCTGGGCATTGTATTTATTCCAGAACTCTCGAAATGGTTGTTTATCAAGTATGTGCAGCGGAATATCACAGGCAATCAGCATGGAAACACCCAAGATATAGTTGTCTGACAATAACCTGACTCCATTTTTTAGATGTTACAATAAGCGCAAAACAATTCTTCGCCAATTTTGAACATACATTTTGAATGTGACTAGACCATCTGAGGTGACAGTCGATTGTTAATCCCAACAATTTAGATTCAGATGAGTATTTGACAATAATCGAAGTGTCTAGAGTTATTATTGTTTAAAATAATGTTTGACTGCAATCTCTTAAAAACTACACAAGTTGTTTTGTCAGTGTTAATACATAGCTTATTCTTTTGGACCCATAATGTTAGTTTCATAAATATGTCGATGGCGCAAGTTTCAACATCGACAAGTTTATTTTTTGTTATTAACATATTAGTATCATCTTCATAAGACGCTATGATACTCGAAGGATGTTCTATAAAACTAAGTAAATCATTAATATATAACAGAAACAGGGTTGGTCCTAAGAGCGACCCTTGTGGCACTCCTATGTTCACCAACTTTAACATCGGATAGTGCATTATTAACAGACACTCTTCGGTAACGATCTGACAAATATGATAAGAAACATTTTTGTGCCACACCTCTAACACCATATCTTCCTAACTTTGACAACAAAATAGCATAATCAACGCATTGCTTTAGAAAAGTCCGCGGAGCGTCCCAAGGCAACCTCTGACCTGTCGAATGCAAAGACTATGCCATTTACAAATTCGCTAAGTGCAGTATCTAGGCTTTTTTGTTTAGTAACACCGTGCTGATTCCGGGAAAGCATATTATTACTAGTTAAGTAATTTATAAGTTGTGAATTAATACAGTATACAGTGTTCAAAAACTATAGATACGCTCGGTGACAAACTTATACCTCTATTGTTGATTATTAGTCCCGGATCACCTTTTTTATGAAGCGGGATTACATTTGACAATTTAAGTTTATCTGGGTAAACACTCTGCTCCAAACAAGGGTTAATAATGAATGTTAAACTATGTAAATAATTATTTTTTTCAACAGAAAGTTAGATACAGACCCCGAGTTTGGCGTCGTCAGGGAGAGCGTTTTTTAGGGGAACTTTACTCGTCCCGTGGCAGCGTACAATGGTGGATCGGTAATGGTTTGGGCTGGAATTTCTCGGTTTTGGCGGACTCGACTAGTGGTTGTCCACGGAAACCTAAATGCTAGGCGCTACGTCAACCAAATCTTGCGGCCTGTTGTGTTGCCTCGACGACAAAACACGCGGAGATTAATTTTTATGCAATATAATGCTCGCCCTCACACAGCGAATGTCACCCGTCGGTTTTTCGAACGACATGACATTACTTTGTTGAGACATCCGCGATGAGCCCCGACCTTAACCCCACTGAACATGTTTGGGATATTATGGGGCGTCGGTTGCGCTGGAATTATCCCCATTTACGCAATTTGGCTGCATTAGAGCGGGCGCTAATTCAAATTTGGCGAAGAATTCCGCAAGCAATGATTCGAAATTGCATTACGAACATGCCTGCAAGGTTACAGGCTGTGATTCGGAGTCGAGGCGGCAACACGAGGTACTAAGGCACACACTCACTTGAGAGAATGAGTTTGGAGTCACTAAATACTGTGGAGTTGACGAACCACGGGGTCTCATTTTTTCTAAAGAATCACACACACACACACACACGTGCGTAAGCACAAAAGAAGCGTAAATCCGACCGTGCAACCTCCACGTGGTACGCTTTGGGTGATGCAAATGTCGGCGGTTAATGAGTAAGAATCAAAATTTTAGCAAAAAAAAAAATTCATTTTCTCAAAAATTGAAAAAAAAAATTTTTTTCTTTTTTCAAATTTAATGGATAAAAGATGCCCAACTGTGAAAGAAGTGAAAAAAACTGAATTTTCCATTTTTACGTCAGTTACAGGGTACTCAGAAATGTAAATTTTGCTCCTTTAATTTTTTTCTGAAATTTTGATCAAACGGTCTGGGGAAACCATTCAATAGATCGATCTACCGATTTGCAGGGCTATTGGGGGTACATTGAGGTATAAAAATCCGTACGAACATTAGACTCCCCCTCAATATTCGCAAAGATGCGGTCGACTTAGCAAAACAAGTGAAAAAGTCACTTTTTTTACTTTTTTCAGATTAATATTGAGGATAAAAAAAAATTTTTTTTTTAAAAAAGACATGACAGCCTTGTAGAAAATTTATTCCAGATTCCGAAACTGCCCTTCAATTTTCTGTCCGATGACTGGTTGCTGAGATATCGATAATTAAATCCCAAAGGATCCTTTTGCATTCAAAGTCGGATATCTCCGGAACAAATCAACGCGTAGAGAAAAATTTATAAAAGGAAATTGAAGCTGAATAAACAGGCTGTCAGGTCTATACCAAGGTTTCACCGTGAAAAATTTTTCAAAGCCCGTGGATCGAGAAAAAAATGCAAAAAATTTGCAAAATTTTTTTTTGTGTTGTTCCTTAGAATTGCTCAATAACTGTTGCTCCTAAAAATTTTCGGACAAGAGATCTGAAAACTAGAATATTGGAGCTTCAAAATGCTTTTTTTATCATCTCGATACGACCATTTTTCACATAAATACAGGCCTTCAAAAATCACTAACAAATTCACAATTTTTATTTGCTCCCTTAATTTTTTGCAGTAGTTTAGTTCATCAGCCCCTGAAGAATTACAGTTTTTTAGTTTGGTGATTATATCAGAAATCTCTTCAGGAATGACTGCTTTGAAAAAAAGGATCTATTAGAGTTAGTAAAATTCTATAAAATTAAATTTTGAGGAATATTTGCTGTAATATTTTTAGCATATTATCTCCACATCACTCCCCCTGGTAATAGTTTTTAGGACTACCGAATTCTACATCTGATCCTTTTGTATGCGTTTTAATTGTGGGAATAAATTACTATTATTATTACTATTATTAACGTATAATTAAACGAAAAAATAAAAATAAAGCCACCCTCGTATGTTATGTAGATGAAAACCAAATCCAACATTAATAACGGCTCACCAACCAGTTTAAAACCCTGTGCGCCCTCATAATCCACGTTAATCTTTGTCACTTCAGCACACTAAAGCAAATAAAATATTCCTGAATCACAGTCATACTTTTTTTAAACGGCTCTTTACTTTGTGATAAGCGTACTTTTTGTACAATAATTAAGGTCGTGTCACACAAAGTTCGTTAAAATATTAGCAAACAGTTTTAAAAAATCATATTTTTTTAATAATATTTTCATAATTCAATTTCGGCAAGAGATTTTCCATAATATTATAAACTCGGTCCATTATTTAGAGGATATCAAAGAAAACTTTCCCTTGTAACAATTTAAACTCATAAGGATACATATTATAATATTATATTATATTACAAAAGTAACTTGGGTTACATCTGCATTATTTTATCTCAGAATACCTTCTTAAATTTTTAGTATATCTTTTAAAGACATGGAGTCGCATAAACAAATTTCAATTTGCGATGCAGTTAATGCAATAATGTGCAATTATGTTTTTTATCCACGACTATTGTATTAAATGGATGCAAACACTCTGCTGTGAAACAAGGGAAACCACAGGATCACTATGAGGGTAAGATGATGGGATTTGGACTACTTCTGGGGAGGTGTCATTATGACACTTAGAGGTTCATTTACCCGGAGATAGCGCTGCCACAGCAGTACCTTCGAAAGAGGCGATGCCACCAGTTGACTGGCAGTTTGCCAAGGAAATTCTGGGCAGTGAATGAGCTCGATTCCTTCAAACCAGCGCAGCGGGGCCAGATGAAACCCTCCCAGTCCTGCTTCAGATATTCTTTTACCACATTTAAGAGAAATATTTGTGGCTAGTCTGGCACTGGCATGTTACCCTAGCCTCAAGGTCAGCTAAAGTAGTCTTCATCCTCAAAGTGGGGAAAAAGGACACAGCTACCAAATCGTTTAGGGCGATCAGTCTCACGTCTTTCCTACTAAGAGCACTGGAACGGATAATGGACAGATATGTGTTGGAAGGGGACATAGCCAGGTACCCATTCCACAAGAATCAGCAAGCATATAGGCGAGGGAGGTCTACAGAGACAGCCGTCATGCATAAAGTAGGAAGGACCTTTCCTTAATAAGGACGTCATTCTGGCAGTATTTTTCGATATCGAGTGAGTCTTTGATAAAGCAAGGACTACTCTTATCTACGATTCTCTTCGGACTAGTGGTACTGCTCTAGCACTAGTCAGACGGGAGAAAACTGCGCTGAAAGAGAGACGAGATAGTGCTGCTTTAAGAGACTGTCAATTGGACAAGTACAACATAATCTCGTGTAAAAGAAAATTCTGAAATTGCACAGATGAGTTGATATAAATTGATTAGGCGCTACTGGCATTAAATGTCACGTAATTTTTTTAATATCCAGAAGGGAGAACTAACTAACGTGTTATATCCTTGGAGGTTACGTTGTTTTCAACAAGATAATGCCCGACAAGCGTTACTACACAGATTTTGGAAGGAGCTAATGTCTATGTGCTTCCATGGTCTGCATTTTAACCCCATATTTCACCCATTGAACATGATCAATACAACATATAGCTGCCCATACATTACAGTATTATGGGCAGCTAATGAGTAATATACCCCAACTCCCAGACAATATCAATGATCATCTCATACAAAGTTTACCACAGCGAATAAATGAGTGCTTAAACAATCACGATGGGGCAACACATTACCGAATATTTTTTTATTGAAAATTTAATCAATGTTTGTTGCATTGAAGTACTTAAATAAATTACTTAATTATGTGGTGCAGTCTTTATTTAAATCAGTATAATATAATTATTTACAATTCTGTCCAAGTTAAATTTTACATTTTAGATAAACCGATTAATTTGTTTTAAAAAAAGTAATTTCACAGAAGTTCATGGCAGTTTAGTTTATTTCATTTGTCTATTAATTAACTTGATAAGTCTAAAACATTAACATTCTCTTTACTTCCTATAGCTGCATGTGTTGAAAAACTTTGTACTTTTCTTCGTAATTTAACTAAAAGGATTTTACTTTTTCTGTCACTGTTTAAAAGTCTTTTTTCTTTCACCACCTCATCGATCCTCTGGCAAATTTATGAGAGCGCGAAGTTTTGTTTTTATTTCCACTTTAAATTTTATAACTTTACCTTTTCGTTCGTTTTGGGTTATATATGAAGCCATTACTTTTGGTGATGCCGTGGAAAATGTTTACAATTTAAGCTCTCATCCGCTCTACCAACTATAATATAATAATGCTTGAGTTAAATAATTTATTTCAATGCGGTGCTTTCCAGAGGCACAAACATAAAAAAATGAAAATGACAACAATTCAACCAAAGTGGAAATAACTATTCGGGTAATTAAAACAATAAGGACGTACATGACTTAGTACAGAATGTCCATATACAGGTCATCAATTTATAATTTTTTAAAATTAAAATTGAGTATTGTGAAACTTTTTGCGATGAGAACAAAACAAGGAAACACTAAAAATTAAAAAAACTAATTTCTAAAAAAATTATATTATTATGAAAATCGATACATCATATGTTAATCAATCATCCAACTTTGAAAATATTTGCAAAGAGTAATGTAATCAATACTCAAAATTAGTCAAAGTCGTACTCCTCTCACTTTATTTAATTAAAAATTAAATATGGCAGTCACCCACACTTCTAACTGATTTAAAAATTTATATCATGCAAAGAAAAGTGTTTAAGCATTAATCTTGCGATTGCCCACTAGTAATAGATTTTTACCAAATCAATAGAAATCCATTTTGAGACCGTCGAGTACAGCATTCGTAGACCAGTTTCTGGTTATTGCCTTCTTCAGTGCGAAGCAGGTATACACAACGTCAACAAGGAGGAATTCAGAATAGTCCAAGTCTTTATGTCAAAGTAGAGTACTACGAGTCGATGGTAACTCCATCTACCAGTGTCAATCGTCTCGTAATAAATTACTTCAAAATACATCGCAATATCTTGTATATTTATTTTTTTCACATTTTAACATAAGACGCCTCTCCGAATTGAACAATGTACAGGGTGATTCCTATAACGTTCTCACCCCAATTTTTTTGGTTTATTTTTGGAAATAAATTCAAACTGTTTTACATAATTCATAGTATTTTTCCAAGGACTTTGAAAATTTCCAACAAAAAAACAATTGAAAGTCAAGTAAAAGTGGGAAAAAACAATATTAGAATGCCCTGTATATTCAATAGGGAGTGTGGTGTGGCATAATAAACAATAAAGTTGTTGGCCCCATTTATTTTAATGGAGCTTTGACTGATGGCGCATCTGTGCATAATATTACACTTGTTCGAAATTTTTTAAATAACAAATACTCAGAGTAGATAGGAGAGCGTGGGGCTATATCATGGCCTTCAAGCAGCCCAGACTTAAATCCACTGGATACTTTTTTTATGGGAGCAATTGAAAACTGAAGTTTATAAAAATAGAAGTAGCAGTGTAGGAGATTTGAAAGTTAAACCTTCGGCAGAAATAGAAAATATAAATAATTCCAACATGTTACAAAATGTAATGAATAATATATAGTGTGTTTGTAAAGTATGCAATAAATTCATTATTTCTTAAACCAAAAATATTTAGAAAAAATCCAGGCACTGACAAACCGCGCAGATAATTGCACACATTGTTTTGTATCCCAGATTCCTGTGTACAAAATTTTTAGTTCATTGTTTATAGCTTCGTTTTTTGCTGTCTGATAGTAGCGGTATATTAGAAAAACCTTCTTTAAATTAGCACTTCGTGATCTTGCTTTAACAAATATATTTTAGTGTTCCCAATCAAAGAGTAGACTCACTGGATACTGCTTAAAAATTTCCTCTGTCACGCGTTGCAAGGCATATGGATGACACATAATGTAATGTAATCATATTGGGATACCTATGTTTTAAACCTTTTCTCGCTTTTACCATGTAGGCGGCTGCATCCGTTACTAACATTAGTACATTATTATTTTGAACACTTACACTGAATAATACACGTGTCACTATTATTCTTACAGCATGTATTGTAGTTTGTTGTACTTGTTTACTGGCTATTAGTATCGGAGACAAATCCTTTCGAACACTCAAAATTCTTAGTAAAACATTAACAACCGTATTACACTGAAAGTCAGTTGTTTCATCCACTGTCACCCACAAAAATTTATTTCACACGTCCTCTATAATATTCCCCCAAATATTCTTATACGCACTCGGTAGATATGTTTTACGCAATGTATGTCTACTAGGTAAAGGAAAATCTGGTACGTATTGTGCGAATAAACCTCTAAACTCAGCATTGTCGACTACGTTCCAAGACAGATTACATGCACAGAACACGACACAAATAAAATATTCCTTCTTTGTAATTATACCGGCGTTGATGCATAGTCGAATTTAAATGTCGTTTACAATCACGGCGTGTATGAAATACGTAACGTCGATTGCATGGTGTACACAGAATATGTAAACCATCTGTTGTAAAGTAGTTTTCAATCATTTTTTATAGTTTATGCACAAACAGGAGTGCGCCATTGCTAAGAGCGTTTAATTCGAGAACCAAACCAAACACCACCATGAAAATACCGCATGATTTCATGTTGATAAATTAACTGGAGATAAAATGCCAAGCTGCCTATAAGATTACGTAGGAGTGACCCGGTTAAACAGTCCTGCACCTTTCTACCTCCATTCTGGTTATACTGGTTGCATATATTACAGATATACAAACAAAAACACACCACATGAATTCTTATGTGTTGTGTTTATTAATACTTATATTTTTTTTATAAGTGCCGATTCTGAAAAATGAAAAATATTTCCAACTCATCCTGTCCACATTTACACGCCAACACACAGGATAATTTTTGCCTATTTGGTATATTTGATCTTATCTTTGATAATATCTAGTAACGCGTTTTACATAAGTTCATTAAAATAGGCTGCTTAAAGATGACTGACGTTTCCACAATTTTCGGGCACATGTCCCAAAAGTAAAAATAATGAAAAACGAAGTTGACAAGTAATGACCATAAATTGTATTGTATAAAACGAATTTTCCCATTTTATCTTGCATGAACATGTGAAACAAGTCGTGAAAAATTGTCAGAACTAACGTATTGCTTCTCTAAGTCACACGTAAATTAAATCGTAAATTTATCTCCTTCGTTGAAAACTAAATGGGTTTCGGCAAAGTAATAAGCACATCTTACATTCGTTTTATAAGGGAACTTTGATAAATTTAAGTAGAAAGGTATTTGTGATCACGTTTCCAATATAAATCTATCGCGTTTGGTTGAATTATAAGGACATAAATCGTAGAAAATAGACAATTTAACATTCGTAATTATTAGGGTTCACCGGCAAAAATGAATCAAAGCACGCAAATTTTAGGTAGCGTTAAACGTGAAAGGTCAGGAAGAATCAGATTAGTTATAGAATGATCAAATAATGGATTTGTACGAAAGTTAATGAAAATATCTGCCGCAATATGCAAGGCAACTCCCAATCGATAATCCCTGCATTAGTACAGTTCATAACAACCAAAAACTGGGTGAATTCTGCACTTTTTCACAAATAATTGAAGTTTTTGAATAGTCATTTTCAAATAAAAATCACTACTAATGAGCAATACAGAATTCAAGCCAAGCATTAAAAGTTGGACCTAGCAGTTATAATAGTGAAATATTTTCTACACGAATCATTTCGCCAAACGAAAATATACATATATCAGCAAAAAATCTGAAAAAGGATCATATTTTGGAATCAACAATAATCTTTCCACACTAATCTGTTACAGTGTCACTTCAAACCGAGGGGTCTGCTTTCGTTAACCCGAAGAACAACTGTCTTTTTTTTTGGAATTGAGAACCCAGTGGCACAGTAACTGGAGGTGAATTTAACTGCCTCCTCACATCGTCCCCTTGGCTCCGTGAAGGACGAAAGTGCTAAGAAAGCACTTAAGCCTTTACCTCCTAGAACTACATAGTTCATCCTCACCTTGTCAGATGATCCAGATGACAATGTGTCAATTGACACTTTGTGTACTGGCAGTCAATCCCAAGTCACAGAATATCCACACAGTCCCTGACAGACAGATGTCTACCCCGGGGGTGACAAGCTGGCGAAGAAAGAAGTCGAAGACAGAAGAGCGCCAGAAGAGGCCCTAGCCAGCAGGGTTCATCAGCCAGGATCCAGGGAGGTTGGCCGAAATCTTCGGCACCGCTCACATTTGTGAGTGGGGCCGTTCGCAAAGTAAGCTAACCCGCCCTGCACGAGGCCGGTCCATGTCTACAGCGATGACTAGGGTAAAAAGGCAATAGTCCTGCCTGGCCCTAGCATCCGAGACCGACATCAAGCCAAATGGATGTTGGCGCTCACATCGTCCACAGATGTTATTTTCCTAATTATTATTAGTCTCCATTCTTCAGTTCAATATAAGATTCCAAAAGTTGGTTCGGGATCATGCGAGCTAGGTTCACTACTAAATGTTAAACGATCAGCTTCTTCGTTATCCCTTGTGTCCTGAAGTCCTATAATTCATACCAATTTTACTGTGTTATTTTGTGCCAGTTTCACTAGTTCCTTGTGTATTTGCAATATTGGAGTAACATTTTTATACGTTAGTACTTTTAACGCTGCTAGCTGCCTATTCCTGCTCTATATTTCAGTTTAGTTTAAAAAACTGTAGGAAAAGGCTAATAACACAGGCACACAAAATAAGTTTTTGCCCTACCCAACAGACTATACCTATATGTATTTTGGGGCGCTGAAATCGAAACCGAGGTCAGAATTACCCATCACGTCAGAATTTTGACATAACCTCAAAAAACAGGCATAAAACCAACCAAAACTGAGGTTAAAAATAAATTAAAAGCCTAAACTAGCGAACCATTTTACTTATTAACCTTTTAATTGCGGGAACCGTATAAATCCGCAGAAAATTTCGTGATCACTATGCGGGAACCGCATATGTACGCGAGGCCGGAGTCATAGTTAATTGTGAGAAACGGACGAATACGCACATTATATTATGTTCATAGGATATCTAACTTTAGTTTATTACAATAATTGTAACCCCAGCGCTAGATGGCGGTAATTAGATTCATCTAGTAGAGTAACAGTATTAATCAGTTCTATCAGTGTTATTCCGATTTTTGAAAAGAACAGTGGTTAAAATGTCCCGTGAAAAGTTAAGTGAGCAAGAACTTTACGATTTCGATTTATTGTTTATAAAACTTAAGTTCTTTATTGTTCAGAGGAATATCTTATTTATTTTTATTATACATATATTATTTATATCCATTTTTTATATGATGGGATTTTCATTTTTTTATTTATGAAAATATTTTATCTTTTGTTTATATGAATATACATTTGTTATGTGAATAACGTGATTTTAACTTATTATTAATTCGCTCTCGGTACAATGTGGGAAACGTTTGAACACGCATATCGTGTCCGTAGCCGCACGGCAGTATAGTAGGTTGAATCCGCTGCCGCAATGAAAAGGTTAGTATTTTAGGGCGATAAAACCGAATCCGAGGTCAGCATTGACCCATCACGTTAGAATTTTCACATAACCTCAAAAACAGGTAAAAAAACCAGTCAAAACTGAGGTTAAAAATAAATTAAAAACCTAAACGAGCTAACCACTTCACCTATGTGTATTTTGGGGCGCTGAAACCGAATTCAAGGTCAGCATCGACCCATCACGTTAGAATTTTTACATTTTTAACTGAGTCTCTTTTCCTAGACCCCTGGACATTTTCGTGTCTTCACTGTAGCTACCGAAGTAGTGGTGTACCTGCACTATAAACAGAAACTGGCGCCCAAGACCGCATCGGGATACCACCGAAGTTGTCAAAGTAACACTTCTTCACGTGCGTAGAGAAAAACACCATAATTGTCTCATTTCGCCAACCAAGTTGGCATCATTTGAAGATGATTAAAACGCAATCATTTCTAGATGATGCCAACTTGGTTGGGGAAATGCGCGTCGAATACAGTATATAGTGTTTCGTGGAAAACTACATCAGTGTTAAGAAAATAAATAACTAAATATTCACGTTTATTGAACTAACTATGGCAATTAATGCTCCTTCAAGCGCAAAATATAAAATAAAATTTAACCAAGAGCAAAAAACTAAAGTTTTCAACGTTTAATGAAATGCACCAACTAAAACGCACAAAACTCCAATGCTTCTGCTGTGTGAACTCTGGAGGAACAAAATCGATTTTAATTGAATAACAGAATTGCATTTTGTAGCATTTCAAATTGCTAGAAAGGCCAATTTCCTTCTTTTAAAAGGATTAAATGTAATTGCGATACAAAACAAACCACCGTGAAATTCACGTAATTTTCTTGTAATTTATAGGTGTAGTAAGATCCTATTCTAACTTAATGGCAACTTTGAAGTATACAAATTGGACATACGGAAATTGCATGGAAGCTATAATTTACTTGTACACTTGATTTAAAAAAAAAACTGGTACAACTCTTGTAATCGAAAATCTTAATAGTTTAGTTGTGTGCATATGTCTGTAAATAGGGCTGGCCAGGCATGTCGAGAGGGGGGTGGAGAAGAGGTGATTTACCCCGGACCTGGGTTTTTTTGGAGGAGATCGGTTTTCTTTGTATTTTTAAACTTATTAAACCTTTCTCTTTTATTTTATTCAAATGGAATTTTAAAAAATAATTAGAAAATAACTTATTCAAAACATTTTCAAGCCTGCCATATTATTGTTTAAAAAAATAATATTTGTTACGGATAATTCTACTAATGGTTGTAATTAAAATACTAACTGAATAATGATAATTCTATTTTTAAAATAAGAACACAAAAATACCACTTGAGATTAAAAAAAATGTAAACAATGCAAACTGAACATAAGAATACAATAAAAAAATAAAATAAATGAACTTCAATTACGTAATACAGAATTAACTAATATTTTGTCATTGCTCCATTAGCGTCTAAAACTGCTGAAGTCTTGCAGGCATGGACAAAATCAGATTTCTTGCAAGGTCAACTTCTTGCGACAAGTTCTCCCAAGCGTCTTCAATTATCCCTTCCAATTCTTGGGCATTATTTGGATGGTTATTTAATTTTCTTATATGTTTCACCATTAGTCCCCATACATTTTCAATTGGATTTAAATCCGGACTTTTAGATGATCACGGTAACAACTCTTATGTTTTTATTAAGAAACCATTGCCTGACACGATGGGCCGTATGTATAGAGCAGTTGTCTTGTTGGAAAATAAAATTATTTTCCTGAAACACCTCTATTACTGACGGCAACAAAATATTGTCTAATATTTCAATATATTTAATGGAATTGAGATGGCCACCACTGTTTCAACACACACCTAACCCATTTAAGCTCATCCAAGCCCAGACATTGACTGAAAACCTTCCTAATATTTGTGGATCGAAAGTATATTTTTCGTCGTATGTAGTGGAAGGAGGCCTATATACGCGAACATGTCCATCGTTACAGGATTTAGAAACCTTTTCGTCAGAAAAGACAACTTGTCCCCAGAAGTTTTCATCATTGATTATGTAGTTGAGTGCAAAAATAATCATACCCTGCTTCTTTTCTTCTGAAAGTTTGTATTTTTTAGCCGCTGAACAACTCTTCAAGTCGCTTTGTAGTTTTATTCTTCTGCAAGCAGTAGATACCGAAGCAGGGAAATTTGTCTCTGAAATTGCATTTACTGCAGTCTGAGAAGGGTTTTCTATTAGGTAATTTATAAGATTTTCATCTTCTTGATTATTGCTCTTTCTGGGCCTACCGGAACCAACTTTACGGGATACCGTTTGGTTGGTTTCCCATTGTTTTTTAACACTCATTCTCGTGGTTTTACTCACATTGTATTCAGCAGTAAGTCTTCTTATGGACCAACCATCTTCAATTTTAGAAACAATTCGAAATTTTTGAATATCTGTTAGATGTCAAACCATTTTTAATAATGACGCCACTGATTAACGTCAAAGTGACATTTGTAAGATTATTAATATCAATCAAAGAACGAATGATTTACATAGTTAAAAGAAAGTGTACCAGTTTTTATTGAAATTAAGTGTACCTTCTGTTACATTTGAAGTGTACATAAATTTGACAGATTTATTAACATATAATAAACCTAATACACAGTAGTTTTGAACAATGTAATGATTTTAAGTACGCTTTTATTTTATCTAATTTCTCAAAACTAATTGATGAATAGAGAATTAAAAACTCTATCGAAAACTGATAAGAAAAAATACATGGTTCCATTTAAAATACCTGATGACCATTGTTCATATTGTGATATTATGTGCATCGTGTTCATTAATTATTATCAAGTTTGAAAATGCCATTTACATTTAGCAATCGGGCAATCGAGAAATAGACATTCAACAGGAGGCAACCACACCCAGGCATTTTTGTTAAATTTCATCAACATCTTGCTGATAATGGACTACGAAAAATAAACAGAGGTAGAAACCAAAATCATAATAATGTGAGAGAAAGAAGCATCTTGTGAATTTACGTGAATTTGATAGAGACACTGTGTTGATAATTAATGCAGATAAACTTTGTCTGCAATAATTTCCATTAACATACACTCCTAACTGCAATGTCGATATCAAAACTTCCCTATGTGTCACCTGCCAACATGACAGTGAATGTCTACAAATGTATTTATACATAATTTTTATACTTCTTCCAATTTATCTCATAGAATGTCACTTACACAAGGATTTTTCACCATATCTGACTCAAAACAAATCCCAACTTTGGTTGAAAAATCAGACAGAAAATTCAAGGTCCGATAATAAGTACTGTCTGATATGCTGCATGAATATAACAACGAACAGCATTGGAAAAAGTTGTGGAAAACATACGATGTGCATTTATGGCACCCAAAAGCCCGGTCCATCGTGCAGGGGATTTATTTCAATACACTTCACACGAGATGAGATAACAGCAATAGTGGATATTCACAACACCATCAGAAATACAGTGGCAATGGGATGGGAGCATCGGGGTAATCCCGGCCCCCAACCCAGAGCCTCGAATATGAGGGCGGTTGAATGGGACCCAGAACTGGAACTTTTGGCAAATCGATGGGCCGCGCAGTGCGTATTCGGACATGATATTTGCAGAGATCTCCCCAGATACCCCGTAGGGGCAGAGTATTGCGATGGGAAATTTTGCTTTGAACAATGACCTTTCATTTATCGTTAACTGGTACGATAACGTGGAAATGTTTGATAAGAATGACATTTTAAACTATGGAATAAAGTAAGTACAGTATGTTGTAAAATTATATATAAAACCACCAGGCAGGGGCGTGCGGAGAAGTTTTATACAAGGAGCACAACTCAATTCAGATTTATATGAAACATTTTTTGACATATTTCTAAGTATCGGATGTGTGTATGTGATGGTGACGATAACATAATTGTGGGGGACTTTAACATTCGTGATTATGTAAATTATTTGGAAAATAATAAATTTAATAATAAATACGTAAAAGTTATTAATAATTTCTGCACGCTGTAAAATTGCAGCAAATTAACCTAATAAGGAATATAAATAATCGTCTTTTAAACTTAGTTCTCAGTAATAAGAATGTTGTAGTCAATGAGAGTGATGAACCACTTCTACCTGTAGATCTACAAAATACGGTAAAAACAGCACTGGATTCCGTTTTAAGATAGCCGCAGGGCATGCGCAGTTACATGACATGTTAAAATGTATTAAATCCTTTTGGAATCATTTGTCAGCAAGGAACTCATTAGACGATAGAGAAGATACTCGCCTAGCACGCGCTAGGTCCAGGGTTCGAATCACACACTTATTATTATTTTTTTTTTAAATAAGTATTTTTTAGTTCGTTAGTAAGATTTTCCTTGCCCTTTATTATAGTTTCTTTATTTTCCTTTGCCCTTTATTATAGTTTGGTTATTTTCACGGAAAGTGCGAAAACGGCGGCCATGACACTGTGGGCGGCACATGCCCACTTTATGGAATTCAGTGCTGTTTTTACCGTATCGTGTAGATCTACACCACCCCCACTGGATATTTATTTATCCTCAAGTTTTTCATCGTAAAAAATTTCAAAGAATGCAAAATTATAATTTAATTTTCGGAAAGCTGATTTTCACCTATTATATGAAAAAATTTAATACAGACAGATTGGTCAGATTTACCTGAGTTTACAGATGTTAACTTGGAACGTGACAAATTATATTCTATTTTAAATTCAGTTTTCGTAAAATGTATTCCGAAAACTTTACCTAGCTAGAGAGTCCAAATATCCTCCTTGGTTTAATAAAAACATTATACGGTATATGAAACATAAGTAGTTACTGCAGAGGAAATACAAAAGAGGTAAAAACCAGAACGTCCATGATAAATATGCGACCATTAGGGCAAAACTGAAATTAGATACAGACTTAGCATATAAAAATTATATTAGTGACATAGAAAATCAAATGAAATCTGGTCTTATATTCATGAGAAAAGAAAACTTAACTAGTATTCCAATAATATGAGATATATGAATGGGTCTTTTGATGATCCCACTATAATTATTAACAAATTTTCATCTTATACCACGCATACAGATACGCCATTAGATAATAAGTATCATGATATTCCTCATTTGGTACTAAGCGAAATTTCAGAAGATGATGTTTTAAAAGTTCGTAAAAAAATTTAAGCCTAAATGCACTGCTAGTTCTGATGGTATTTCAGTTTTCTTTTAAAGGATTGCGCAATAATACTCGCAATCCTGTTGACAGTTACTTTTAACCTATCGTTGTGCCCTAAAATATGGAAACAATCAATAATATCCCAAGCAACATTCTGACGACGAACCGACGTTGCTGTTCGCAACTAAAAGTCGGTGTGCGACGTACACAAAACGTCCGGCTGACCCATATTTGTACTAATCTGGTCAATAAAATATGGGTCGATTCGACGTAGAGGACCGACTTTAGTCGTTGTGATTACCGACCAAATGTTCAGCAAATTTTACGTCGGCTTAAGTTGGTTGTCAGGCTATTACCAACCTTATTTAAAATTTGCACTTAATCTGACCTACAAAAGTCGGGTGTAGGTAGCGAAACTAAACAATTTTGTATATTATTCTATTTGTCGTACCTATCTATTTATATAAAATGGATAAGGCGTGAGTACATGTTATATACAAAATACTTCGAATAAAATTTTAATCTGGTGGGGTAAAAACTGAAACGAAAGAAATTTTATTGATACATATATATAAAATAGGTCGAAAAAATATAGTGAACCCATAAGAATAATGTTTATTTTAAGAACGAAAGTACTATTTTTATTTTTTTACTTTCAAAAAATATTTTCCCTTTCCAAAGAAAGCGCAAATGAAATATTGTTTAATTAATTTTACGAGTAAATAAAAACTTTTTGCTTACTTTATTTGAAAAAAGAGGCAAATTTTGTGTAATTAAAATAATTGTACACATAATCAACATGGCCGCTTATTATTTCCTTCTGTTAAATCAGAAAATATGGCGAAGGCGGGAATAAGTGCAACTATTTTTACTAACCGCGACCCGCGACGTCACGGTTAAATAATTTTACCTGCACCAACTTTTAGTAGGATTTGGTGCAGAAATCTACACTAACACTAACGTTCATTCCAAACAATCGCGATAATATCGACCGTCTGTTGCAGTTGGTGTATAAATCTTTACTAAATATCTACCAATACCTGAATTACCGACATTAATTTTGAAGTTATGTTAGACCAAGGCCCAAAAGACTAACACCTACGTCCAGCCCACGTTGCTAGACGACTACGTCAGTCAGCAACGTCTAACCAACGTTGGAATGTTACCCAAAAATTACCTAAATCTACTTAATCAGTTACCAACGTCTAATCGACGTTGGATAATATTCTAAAAAACACACTCAACGTATTAAGTAGATTTCTGACATCAACCCAACGTTGGTAAATGTACTAGATGTAAATAGTAGGTTTGCGAGGTTCAAGTTACGTTGCTCCGACGTTGTATCATAACTATAAAATTTAAGACGCTACTTGACAATTATTTGTAATAATTCTGACCTTATAATTAGTAAAAAAGTAGTCGGTAGTCGGTAAAATGTTACTTGGGATGTCAAATCTCTAATTTGTCGTAATCAACATGGATTTATAAGTGGCAGATCCACCACCAGCAACTTATTCTGCATTACATATGGGGGAAATGATAGCCGAGTGGGTAAAGCACTTATAGCTATTTACTCGGTAACGAAGGTTAATGGCTCGATTCCATCCTGGCGCAAGTTAGAAATTTTATTTGTAATTTGTTTCGGACTAAGATTGGAGAGGGAATTGCCGATGCCCTAGATGTGGTCTGGACTCTACAATAAACTGTAGGGCCTCGTCTCTCTTCTCCCAACACAAAATCCTGGGAAATGAAAGTTACGGTTCGAAGTGTACGAAACTTGCACCTTCTGAATTTCATAACCATCATCTCAATTATTTCTGGAGAAATGCGCCCTACATCTCGAAAACTAAGCATTTTTAACTATGGTTTATATGACATATCCATATTATTTTGGCGCATTCTATCGATACACTAAGTTTCCCGATTAAAATTTGGCCCACCCTATAGTCGACGGGGGAATAAACTATTGTACTTTATTTGTTAATTCATTTTGTACAGAAAATTAACACTGTTCTGATCATTTATTATTTTTTAAGGTACGAAAACCGTTACCCATCGCCATCTCAATACGCACAGCTGGTCTGGGCAGAAACCTACCAAATAGGATGTGCAAGAGTTGCATTTCAACGAGCAAATGGCTCCGATGTAAGTTACAAGGAACATTTCATATGTAACTATGGTCCAACAGGAAACATTCCAGGTCAGCGAATGTACAAAATAGGCGAACCATGTTCAGAATGCCCAGATGGTACAGCTTGTGATACAGAATATCCAGGTTTATGTGGTAGCGAAGCTTCATATGATGTCGTGTATGAACGACAGCTCCAGGTGAAAGTTCATCAAATAGAAAATGTTGGTGAAAAAATTCACCTCAGTGTTTTGGTGGGTGTAACACATCTTTTCACAACTATTGTATCCTATTTAATAGAACAATTGTAACCTAGGTTGTTATAATATATTGCTATTATTTTGTACTACGGAAATAATTTTTCGTTTTTTGTTAACTTTGGAATACAAAAAAGAACCCATGGGATTTTATTTATTGTCAATCAATTTAATTACAAATAACTACAATATAAAGGACTAGTGCATAACAATGGAATATATATATATATATATATATATATATATATATATATATATATATATATATATATATATATATATATATATATATATATATATATATATATATATATATATTTATTTATTTATTTATTTATTTAAAGCTATGATATTTAAAGAAAATTGCCTTAAATCAAGTAACTCCTTTTACTTATTTTTATGTGTACTTACGCACGCTAGGTACATATAATTAAACTGGCAGACGCAGAATTATCAACTCTAAGACGACCAATGGTCGATAATAGTGTTGTGAGGGCCGAATATTTCCGATCGAATATTCCCGAATATTGTGTAAGTTACGGTATTATTTGGGCATAAAATTCTGAATCAAAAATATGTAGGATACCCTATGCCTAAACCCTGCCGTTTCAGAGATATTTGACATTAAAAAAAAATGTTTGACAGGTGTAATGTTATAAAGAGTATTGTAACCTTTATAGCTTTCTTCATGTAAAAGATACTCATTTGCTTTTTGGCATGCAGAAAGACCATAAGTTGAGCTACGCTCTACAGCTTAAAGAAATTCAATAATAGTATACCAAGTGTTCCATTTTAGACATTACATTTTGTAAACTTCAAACAGCGAAAACTTGCTTAAGTCAAATGGAACTCCCTGTATTTTTTTACATCACGTTATGTATAATTAAATTCTTTTTTTTCTGATATAAGCATTGTGGGGGTTTAAGTTACAACTTTTTGAAATATTTGCGATTTTCTCAGAAATTCAAGAATTTTTAATAAAAATTTTATCAAATTAGCCAGCCATAATTAGAAACAATCAGTAACGTCAGTTGTTCTCTTATGTAAAAAAATGCCACCGCGTTTAAATTACACCCATGAAGACTTTTTGAATTTGTTTATTATTTCATGATAAAGTAATGTCAAGAACTTATAGTACACTTGCTACTCGATATCCACAAAAACGGGAAACCGTCACCAAACACTGTGAAACGCATACTGGATAATTTTAAAAACTATGGCTGTGTCAAGGCAGGAATTTAAAAGCGGAAGCCTATTGTTGATGACGAAAATGTAGAAATAGCAATTCTGGGATATTTTCATGCATTTCCAATGATGTCATTAAGACAAGCTGTTCTGGAATCGGGACTATGCAAGGATTCAGTTCACAGAATCTTAATTAAACATAAATTTCACCCGTTTTTGTTCCAAATGGTTCAACGATTAAAAGAAACAGATTTCCTAAGAAGAGAAAATGTTTGTGAATTTATTCTAATAAGGTCTGTAGACGACAATTCTTATTTGGGAAATATTATATGGTTAGATGAAGCTAAATTTACGAAAAATTGACATTTTAATCGACACAATTGTATTATTGGAGTGACTCGATTCCTCATATGTTCAGGGAGCGAAATTTTCAAGAAAGTTGGCAGTTTAATGTTTACTGTGCCATAAGAAACGATAAAGTGTTTGGCATTAGAATTTTATCAGGAAAATTGAAACAGTAAGTTATAAAGATTTCTTCTTCTGCTATGTATAGTTAATTTTTTGATTTTTTTTCTTTTAGGTGAAAGATCTAAATATTTTACAAAATTTTAATAACAATTACTATTTAGAAAATTTACCTCTCGCGGAACATAGAAACATTTTTTATCAGCACGACGGAGCTCCCCAACGCGTATTTGATAAATAATTTTTTCCAAGAAACTTTTTTGCGATCGATGGATCGCCAACAAATGACCTTTCCTATGGTCCTCGCTCGCCCAATTTTCAATTTTAGATTATTTTATTTGGGGAACTACCAAAAATAAACTTTGAGGGCCCATTGACAACTATTGAAGATTTTGCGCAGAGAGTAAGAAATGCATTTCAAAACATCACAGGATTCAATTAGAAGAGCTACCCATGAAGAACTAATCCGAAGGTGCGAAAAATGTGTGGAGGTTCGAGGGCGGAATTTTGAACAATTATTAAATTAAAATGAAATCATGTTTTTAGTTGATTTTATCTTAGCTATTATTAGTTTATACAAAGTGTCTCCAATCCAATTAATAGGCATGTTACAATGTTTAGTGTTATTTTCCGTTTTTGTGGATATCTAGTAACAAATGTACTACAAGTTCTTGATATTATTTTATCACATTCTCCATAAATCATAAACAAACTCAAAATGTCTTCGTTTGTGTAATTTAAACGCGGTGTCATTTTTTGACATAAGAGAATGACTGACATTACTGATTGCTTCTAATCATGGCTAATTTGATAAAATTTTTACTAAAAATTCTTGAATTTCTAAGTAAATCGCAAATATTTCAAAAAGTTGTAATTTAAACCCCCACAATGCTTATATCAAAAAAGAAATTTAATTATACATAACTTGATGTAAAAAAATATAGGGTGTTCCATTTGACTTGAGCAAGTTTTCGCGGTTTGAAGTTTACAAAATGTAACGTCAAAAATGGAACACTTGGTATACTATTATTGAATATCTTTAAACTATAGAGCGTAGCTCACCTTATGGTCTTTCTGCATGCCAAAAAAGCAAATGAGTATCTTTTTGCACGAAGAATGTAATAAAGGTTATTGTAAACCGTTACACCTGTCAAAATTTTTTTTAAATGTCAAATATCTCTGAAACGGCTAGATTTAGGCATACTACATGTAGAATTTCAGTCAGAATTTTATGATCTTTTCTAAAACCCTAAAATATATAGGGTGTTCCATTTATCATAAGCAAGTTGGTATCAACTTGCGGTATAACCGGAAGTGCCAGATGCTTGTAATTATTTTAGTTGGATTGGCCACACTGCCGTTAGTAGCCCCTAAATTTTCAAAATTTTCTGGTGCGTACTTTTCCCTATATCGATCGATGCAGTTCTTGGTGAGACACCCTGTATAAAACGACTTGACAAGTTGTAATATATTATAGAAACTCTCCATTATTAATTCACCAGCACACGGTTTAAAATTGTTTCGCTAAAAATAACATTATTAAAATGAATGAGTCACTTTTTGCTTCTTTATAGGAAATTTGTTACAAGGAACTCATCACCATCAGTCTCATCAGAGTCAAGAGCAAAAAAAGCTTATTAATCGACCTCAAAAAGAAAGTAGCGAACCTTTATAAGAAACGAACAAAAAAAGTGAGTAAAAGTAAATCGCATTAATATTAAATTCCATTCCCTGGAGCCTGGAAAGAAACATAATAGAAAATGAGTGAAGTACAAGCGCAGTACAAGTATACGAATGAGATACCAGTGGTGGTTCAAAAAATGTTGCTTTAAGGGTCTACATTACTTTTTTTGTGCTATTTTTAAATTATATTTAGGCATTTACAAGTCGAAAATAATTAAAATATCTGATGATAATTAATTATCAGCGTCCTTCGATACTGTCAATAATAATTCATGTCATATATTTTAATAATTTCTTCTTATTGACATTGACATTTTTGTAACTAAATTAGATATTTCAAATGTCAAACTGCTTAATTTATCCTAACCCCATTTTGTGAGGTCAAATGTGTACAAAATTTCAGTTTACATCAGCTTTATTTAAGTACTTGGAAAATATATTTCATTGATATAGTAGACATGATTTATAATCTTTCATCAAGAATATATTTTTTGTAAAGGCAAATACAAAAAAGTTTGGGTCCCATGGACCCGCTTTCAGCTGACCAATTTTGCTCTTCACCGAATTTGTCATTGTCTTGGGCCTTTAGAACACGTACCAAATTTGAAAGCTTTATCTCAAAAATTGTGGCTGCTATAGCGATACTGCAGACATGCAGACTGATTTTTTTTCGATAATGTTATGTTTTTTCATTATAATTCGTCGAGATTCGTCCAGAAATGCAATAAAATTTAATTAATTTTCCCGAAATGTTTTCTTCTTTCATTCATTATGTTTCTTCTGGTGGTACCACATTTAGCAAATTTAATGGACACTTAAAATGTTGTAATTCTTAATTGCCAAATTTGGGAAGTCTCCCATTAGTATTTTTTGAGTTATCGCGACCACACACATACACACACACACATCTACACACACATATCCTTACACCTAAAGTCTGTTCACATAAGCTTTATAGGGAATAAATGCGCGCTGATAATTGGTGCAGACGGTAGGCAGATATGCACAAGTGCAAAGTTCCGATAGCGGTTAATTCAATTTTCATTGTTTATTTTATTTCATAGGCATCGGTAGTAGTTGGACTTTTCTAGATTGTGTTTTGATAATTGAATTGTGTTTTCGACGACTAATATATAATTTTACTTTTACAATTATTTAACTTATGTGTTGTGTAATGTTTATATTAATTTAATTACCTTTATTGATTAATTATTGGTTGATTTTATAATAATAATCGGTATGGTATTTGATGTTTTAATGATTTCATGTTTTTTAAATTGTTTTTTTATTATACGAGGTGACTCAGTTTTAATAGCGAAAATTTTAAGTCGACAGATTTCGACGAAATGAGAATTTTTGTTGTAGATATAAACACCTTAACTTAGCACATAAAAAAATTCAAGCACAGGAGTGCGGTATTATATAAATACATTTTGTGCATTTATAATTAGAGCTGTCCGAGGTCACCTGGCCGACAGAGCCGTCATATGACTCATATGTTTACATCATATCATAATACTTGAATAAGTACAGTAAATGGAAATAAATTTTAACAATAATGTTACATTTTATAAAAATTTGTATAAAACTCACCCTTTTAAGCAGATTTATGAAGTAGTTTGGTTGTCGTCATCACAAAGTGGGGAAGATCTATAGTATAATAGCATCAGGTATGTTTCTACAGCTGTCTCCGTCAGCGATGTTCGCTTTGATGAAAAAAATATGTTTTGCATTTTGAAAATGACCATTCGACATCTACGGATGTAATACAGGCATAAGTAAAACAATCTGTGAACTCACTTAACGAAGTTGTAGATGCACCATCACAAATTTGTCTTAATTTGCTAAAATCAGGATCTTTCTGTAATACACTCTCGAATTTTTCACTAACGGGATTATTTTTTGCGTCATTTATAGCCTGTAGCTGTGTATTTACATACGTCGTCCACTATTTGCAGCGATTCCACTAACGACAACGAACTATTTTGCAATTTTTCTATTGCGTCGGGTAGTCCTCTATAATTGTTATTAATAGTTTTTAAATCTGTTTCAAGGGAAACGTCTTGAAAGCTTGTCTGGCTTTCCCTAATAGCTGCAGCATCGTTAGGGTTGAACTGTAGTATCACAGCTTTTATTTGTTGAAAATATTCAGCATAATAAAAAGCCGCTTTCAACCACGTTCTCCAACGTGTAAGAATCGGCTCTGGTGGTTCAGGGATACCAGGACACTGTCTGTGAAATGCTCGAAGCCGTTTAGGAGATTTGAGAAAAACTTTTTTTGTATTTGCTATTAATGCATCTACCTCTGGAAAACATTTTCGAATCGTTTCTGCCACAAGATGTAACGCATGCACTTTACACGTAACATGTAAAAACCTACAATTGTCTCTTTGAAAAGAACGGCCTACCATGCGCATTGTCGCAGCACCATCAGTCACAAACATCAATACTTGACTTGTTGAGAGTTTAAATTTTTCGAATGTCTTCAACACCCCACGCGTAATTATTTCGCCAGTACACGCAGTTAGTCTTTTACTTGCTAGTAAAAGTGGAAATGTTAGTTTAAGAGGGCCCAGTACACGTACTATAATATTTAAAATAGAATTTTTTTTACAATCTGTCGTCTCGTCAATACATAACCAGAGCCGTGTATTTTTTAATCCACATTTAATCCTATTTACAATGTCTTCACGAACAGCTGGAATATATCTACGTAACGATGTACGACTTGGTAAGTTCACCTGGGGATTGTATTTATTCCAAAACTTCCGAAATGGTTGTTTATCCAGTATGTGTAGTGGAATATTACAGGCTATTGACATTAACAATAAATCAAACATAAACTGAGTTGTCAAAGGCATGCCATTTTTTTTATTTTGATGTTGCACGGTGTTGATATGACGACGACAATCTGTTTTGTGCCAGCACATTAAGTCTTGATTACAAACTTTACAAATTATTTTGCATCCGTCATAGAATAAATCCGGAAATTCACAGATAAATTTATTCACTGTGTCCGCGTACGGTCGTTTTTTACCCTTTGGCGCGTTTGACATTATGTATAATTTATAGGTACAACCTCACGCATCAACCTTTCAAATAAGACTGCAGCGTAAATCACTTCTAAATCGGTACGTGTGACGCCATCGCAAGACCGTGGCTGTACTCCAGCCACCTCGGACAGCTCTATTTATAATGCACCGCGTGCCTATGCCAGAGAACTACACAAGACTGACGGTCGACAAAGGGTCGCTCTTCGAGCTCAGGTAAACAATTTTTTATGTGCTCATATAAATGAATGGAGTATAATATGGTGTACATTTTAATCACTTTTTTATACAGGTTAGTAGTACTAAATGCTCAAAAAGCAGCATATTGCTTTATATTAAGATGGAGAGACACATAATATTATTTAAAGCAGAAATATGAAAATTGTGCAGCAGGTAGAATTTAAAATTGTTTTATTTTCTAACATTATTTCTTATAGGTACACAAAATAAAAAGTAACGGGCATTTTTAAAACGTTTGGCTTTCTTATAACTAAATCGAAATTTTTTATTAAATTAGGATGTTCTTATTTCGGCGTAACCAGTCATTTCAGTTTCTTATTCAAAACTTTTAAAAAAATATGTCAATTTTATTTTTGTTATTTTGTTTCTTTCCATTGCTAACCAATAAAAGGCATTTCTTGTTATTGCACATAAATTACGTACATATGTATACCCAATTGAAATATTTTTCCACTGATTCAATAAACATAAAAGGCATGTATCTTAATTCTAATGCCTTGAAATATTTTTTACGCCTGGTAGTAAATAAATAACCTACAATGATATATTTATTACGCCTGGAAACAAGCAATTTACAATACACTTGTTACTTTGCCCATTGTAAATCGGGCTCACTAAGTCCAACCCACTACTGCAAAGTTTAAGTGAATAGACTTTACACACATTCACACAGACACATACGAACCGACAGATATCATTCGGAAAATAGTCGGAATGGATTCAGGTGAGTTCAAAACGTATCAATTAAAATCTTGAGGTCGATAAAAAATCACGATTACTAATATTTCCTTTTTTTATTACTAATTTTTCAGAAAATTTTATCCTTGATAAAAGTTGGTGCATCCTCAGAAACAAAAGAGTAGTGAAACAAAAATTATAATCGAGCCACAGTATATGAGGAAACTCAAAATTATAAAATAGACTCAAGAGCAAAGTACCCAAATTGTCATCGTGATCCTTTTTCAGAACTCTAAATACTTCTGATGGGATAAACGACTTTGTTGGGCTACCGTTCTTAAACTCAAACCGCGATAACTACTGAAAATTTCAATTTCGATTTTCATTTCTTTAATTATCACGACGCAAATCCATTCCTGAACACGTGAGGCTGAATTTACCGTTACAAAAAACCGTAAACAAGGTGAATATTGGCATATTCCATATTAGAAAATATCTGGGCAATGTTAGTTCACAAATTGTTAGAAAACAAGTTAAATTATGTAACACTCGCTAAACAACAATTTATTTGACAAGTCATATTAGACAGAAAAATTCATTGATCCACAAAATTTTTAACATTCAAATTTTGCGACGGGGAAATATAAATTGATAATAAATAAAATGCTACGGACTATAGCCTCAGAAATTAATATTGAAACGAAAGTTAATTCACATGGTCATGTAAAATGTTTTCAGACGGATTCAGAGAAAACCTTATTTGACAAATTTGAAAACAGGCCAAATATCAAAAATGTAACATGTAACAAGCTTCCGTCAAACTGGATTGCATTGGTGTGAGAATGTGTCATTCTGCATTATTCTCATGAGAAAGATTTTAACAATTATTTTATTGTTCTCCTCTAATATACCAATATACCGAATCATCCTGAAAGTTAATATTTTAGAGACTCTCATTAGCATTTGTCGCTTAATTATTCATTTATCTATAAATAATCAACAACGGTTTGTGCAGAAAATCAATTTTTCTCCATAACTTTAAAAATAATGAATTACACTCAACCGCAAAATTAACCAGTTTTCTTATGGCGCATTTGCGAAAACGCTCTGTATACTGATTTAACATAGATGCACACATGTAAACACATGAAAGAAATAATGTTCGAGGTTTTGGACTCTCACGTATCCCGAGAATAATTTTTTGTTACCTATTTTTTAGATCTTTAAATCGTCAGCGTTTTACTTGTTTTACACAGCTATCGATGCTTTCTCTTCACGGATGAGTCTTCTTTCACAAGGTATTCACCTCATCGTCGCCAAAGAGTGTTTAGACGATTTGAAGAACGATATGCCCAGTGTTGTTTTTCTCCTAGAGTACAGTTTAGTGGTGGAGGTGTAATGATATGGGGGGCATTTCTTTGGAAGTTCGTACGGTCCTTGTAACATTTCGGGAGGTAGCCTCAATCCTGACAGGTACATCAGGGAGGATTTTGAAGAGCATGTGGTACCTTCTGCGTCATTTGTAGAACATTTTCTCCTAATGCAGAATAATGCGCGAACGCACATAGCTCGGATAACTCGCCAGTATCTTCACGATGTTGGTATTCACGTACTAGGGTGGCCACCCAGGAGTCCTGACCTAAACCCACATATGTTCTATATGTGGGACAACCTAGGCAGAAGGATTAGGGGGAACTACGGCGATTTCCATGCAGTACTTCAGCTCGAACAGGCGCTGTTGAATGAATGGGAGCGACGAGTATATAGTTGGACCATTTTTAATAAATCTCTCGAATGTGGCACTTTTCCCAGATCGTTTAAAACCGCAGTTATTAAACCAATACATAAATCTGGTGACCGATTAGACATCCATAATTATAGACCTATTTTATTGCTGTCATGTCCGTCAAAAATATATGAAAAAATTATTAAAAAAAGATTGTTAAGTTTTATAAATAGATATCACATATTATCAGCAAAACAATATGGATTTCGAGAGGGCAAGTCAACACAGGATGCAATTGCTGAGGTAATGTCGAAAGTATATGCAGCCGTGGATAATTCTGAACCAGCTATCTGTATCTTTGTTGACTTGGCCAAAGCCTTCGATACGGTGAGTCACCCTGATTTATTAGACACATTAGAAAATATTGGTATAAGAGGAACAGCATATGATTTATTAAAAAGTTATCTACAAGATAGAAGTCAATGCGTTAATATTAACGGTGTAGTGAGTAGTACAAGAAATGTCGTTTTTGGAGTTCCACAAGGTACTGTACTGGGACCGTTGTTATTCAATCTCTATGTGAATGAAATATTTAATATACCCATCACAGGCTAAATAATAAATTTTGCCGATGACACGGCATTGGTCTATAAAGACAAGAGCTGGCTATGTCTAAAAGAAAAAATCCAACAGGACTTTCCTATACTGTTAGACTTTTTTGCTGCTAAGTTACTTACTATCAACATAAAAAAAACAAAATATTTACCATTTACAAGCTATATTAACAACCTGCCGACCTATAAAAGCATAGAAATTAAATATAATGACACTAATACCGAACTTGAATCCTGCCAAAGTATAAAATACTTAGGAATTATTATTGACAGCCAATTAAAATGGAATACACATATAAGTAGTATAGTACAAAAATTGCGATGCCTTATTCCAAAATTCAAATATCTGAAAAAAATTTTCGATGTCAACCACATGAAAACAATGTATTATGCTTTGATGCAAACCCATTTAATATACGGCAACATTGCTTGGGGAGGCGTAATGAACTGCCATCTAAAACAATTAGAGGTGACTCAAAGGTGGATTTTAAAAATAATATTTAATAAACCCTACCTCTTTCCGAGCAACGATTTGTATCTCGAATCAAAAATCCTAGACATTAGACAGCTGTTTTGCCAAACTTTGATATTACATAAAAAAAAAACATATAACCAAAAATCAGATAGTTGACCACACATATAACACAAGATATAAATTAAACTCAATAGTCGTACCAAAAATGGGAAAAACAATTGGCCAAAGAAGCTTCACTTACCTAAGTTCTAAGATGTACAATATTATACCAAATGAACTAAAAAACTTAAATTCTTACAACTTATTTAAAAAAAAACTATCGGAATGGATTCTGGCAACACCTAGAACTGTAATTCATCAAATGATTTAGTAAAAAAAAAAGATTAAATGAATAAATAAAATGTTTATAAGTATGTATGTATATGTATGTATGTGTGTATGTATGTATATATGTATATTGTCACAATATCCATGGTTCATTAAAAATAAGTTGTTTAAAAGGGACAAATAAGAAATTAGCTAAATTGGCAATTGTTTTGAGCAGTAATATCATGAAATGTAATTTAGTAATAATACTGTGGTCAAATTTGAAAATTGTTGTTTGATATAACCATAAAATATTTTATAGTAAAGAAATAACAAAATGTGTTGAGAGCCATGAGGCAAGAAATAAAAAAATATTAAATGAACATAGTTATTAGAATTTAAGTTATGTTGTTATAATATAGAAGTACATACCGTACAGATAATTAACAAAACATTGTAATTAAAATAAAAGTGAAAGTGATAAATTTGAGGAAGCATACAATCATCATAAGTTATTTGAAGTCAGTTTAGAAACTATGAAATATAAATTTCACAATTGATTTAGTCATCCAGGGTAACTAGGAAAAACAAAAAAATTTGTGGAGAGAACAAGATTTTGAGTGGAAGGGAGGTTGTTTTTTTTTAGGTGGAGGTGGAGAGAGAGAAAAAAAGGACGAGAGAAGAACGAAAAGAAATACAAGTAAAAGAAAGAAATAAAGCGTTGATAAATAAAGTGCAGTATAAGAAGCTAAAGCAGAGTAAATAATCAAACAGAAGATATTTAATAAAATTGGAAGAAGTTTGAAAATAATAATTATTGAATGTAAAATTGATAAGGAAATCAAAATATTTAGTGTTCAGTAATAAAAGGTTAGTTTCCGGCTCTTTAATTATTGTTTTAGAAAACCTTTAGAAAATCTTTGGTTTATGAAGAAATGAATATTGGAAAGTGAAATGTCAAAATCAATGTCAGATGGGGAGAATTTAAATTTAAGAAAATAATCAAAGTTTGGAGAATACGAGAAGAGGAAAATTTCAAGGGTGAACGAAGGAGACGGAGTTGATGTGATTTGTGCATAAGTGTTATAAGGAACTTGGTATGTGATAAACTCTATTTTAAATCAATGTCAGAACGTTATTAAACTTAAGGAGACAGATTGTTAAATATTTGTAAAAGTTAAAAAACATTATATGATCATTTGGTATTAATCTTGGCCTCAATTTAATAATAATGCCCTAGAACTTGCTCTTTGAGATAAGTGTTCCATGTTCAAAGTATTTCAATATAAAAATCCAAATTAATGTATTAATTTGGTTGGCGCTCAGCATACTTAAATTGTGAAATTGAATTTATTAAAGGTAAAATAAAATATAGGATTAAAATACCACAATATACATATGTGTGTATATGTATGCGTATATATGTGTGTGTGTGTGTAAGTGTGTATATGTTTAAATATGCATATATGTGCAAATATGTATATGTGTATGTATGAATGTGTGTGTATATGTGGATGTATGTGCATATATATGCACATGTGCCCCAAATATGAAATTGGCTTATTATTATTTTAGTGAGTGGTATTTAATTATGCATATCACTGTTTTTTTTCCTATTTTTTCTTTCTCTTCCCCTATTGTAATACATGTTTAACAGGTACTTTGATTTACCGTATAGCATAGTCCACGAACAGATTTTTCTCTGTGGATTTCCCTATGTTTATTATTCATATTTATTAATACACTTAATTCGTAAATACATACTGTATATTTTATATTTTCTTGTGCTTCAAAAGTTGTATTTCATCGATATTGAAACATGCTTTTTTCTTTTTTCAAATTTGCAAAAAATGTATTTTTTGTTATTAATGTGAAATTTTCGTTTATTTTGTAATGTAATATTTTCCTGAAAAACCTAGTGTCCGGTTAATTTTGCGGTTGCGTGTATAAATATTCGAGAGCCTGGTTAATTAAGACAATGAAATATAGAGAAAATTTAATTAATTTAAAAAATATTTTAAACACTTGAAAAGTAAGAGGGCCGATAATAAACTTATACTATAAATCTTTTCAGACACCAGAAACAAACCAAAAAGGGGGCTTATTATTCAGGCTTACAAGCTAGTAAAAACACTAAACCCCTAGTTTAAGTGAGCTAACCGCTTATTATTATTCTAAATAACATTCATAAATCTCTGTAGCTAGCGTAGTTTGCATTTATGACTTCTCAGTTGCGGATGCTCGTAATTTTACGTATATATACCATTACACGGGAACATGATAGAATGATACCATTAGGATAACGAAGATTTATATATCACTGTTGTGGAACGCAGACAGATGTCTTGAATGAAAATATAGCTTATTGTAAATTTACTCCAGACGTTTTAAAAGTTTATGAGGAACAGTTATCATAACAAACACATAATGGAAAAATCACAAATTTACAAAAAAGCAAATAGTACAAAGAAAATTCTTTTAGTTCGGAGGATTAAGTCAATAATTTTAAAAACGTTGTAAACATCGGCGGATTGTACTTCGTACTGCCATACTGGAAAATGGCTACCTAATCCGTTTTCAGTCTGTAACTTTTGAATGGATAATCTGATTTAAATTTTTTGTTTTGTTTTGTTTTAATACTATTTTAACGACACAATTTTTTAGTCACCACAAATTTTTCTCTAAACCTTGAATTTTAATCATCTCCAGATGATGCCAACTTGGTTGGCGAAACGCGCGTCGAGTGCAGTATATAGTGTTTTGGTGTTTCATGGAAAACTCCGTCAGTGTTAAACGTTAACGGTTTGGCACAATTTTCAAAAACTAAAGACATAGTTCTAAAAATGAATGAATGAATGAATAGTATTTATTTATCTAAAGATAATACATTACATGATCCTGTAGATATAATATAGGCACTAAGTTAGTTAGATTACAATAATATACAAATAGTTTTACACATATTCTAACAGCACAAATTTTCAAAAGACATAATTTACACTATACCTACATATATACTATACCTATGCTTACCTTTACATATTTTTTTTTCACGTACTTAATAAGTTTTGAATTGAATAAGCCAATATTATTAATAGTCTTCAGGTCATTGGGTAAAGAGTTATACTCAATGATACTTTTATGAAATAAACTATTGTGAGAGTTTTAGTTGTTCTATTTACGTAACAGTTGTCTTTGTTTCTAGTATTGTAGTTATGGACTTCATTTACACTCACTACCCTTGAGGGTATTCAGGTACCATCTTATTCAAAGTTTTATAAACAAATGACATTGTTTGAATATACATATTATTTTTTATATCAAGCCAGCCTAATACCTCCAACATTATATTAATGCTTGTATATCGATTTACACCCAAGATTATACGCATTGCTTTATTTTGTAGAATCTGCAGCCTGTAGCAATTTACTTGGGATACATATATAACTGATGAACAGTAGGTAAAATGGGGCAGAATAATACTGTTGTATAATGTTATTTTTGTGTTTATGGAAATGTGTCTACTAATTCTATAAAAGTATCCTATATTTTTACCAATTTTTTTAGAAATATAATCCACATGATTCTTAAATTTTAAATTCCTATCTATTAATAACCCCAAATATTTAATTTCATCTTGAAAATCCAAATCCTTATTTCCAATTTTGACTTTGATTTGTAAATCACAAAAATTTTTATATGCCCAATCGGATCCTATAAACATACACTTTGATTTTGTTTCGTTTACTTTTAGCCTATTTGCATTAAATTTGTCGTAAGTCTCTTTAAATTATCATTAACCGTTACAATCAAAGTTTCATAATTTTTGTGACTAAAATAGATTAGGGTATCATCTGCAAAGAGATGTACTTTACAATTTATTAAAACTTTACCTAAATCATTAATATACAGAATAAATAACAGGGGACCAAGGACACTCCCTTGCGGGACTCTATTGTTGTTATAGTGGCTTTCAGAATATTGATCCTCATCTTTAGTCTTTTGGCATCTAAATGATAAGTAACTTTCCAACCACATTAAAGTTGTGCCAGAAAATCCATACCTTTTTAGTTTTAGGATTAGAGTATGGCGATCAATTGTCTCAAAAGCTCTCTTTAGGTCTATGAAGACCGCACATATACCAAGTCCATGATTTATATCCTCCTTCCAATCAGATATGACACACTCTAACGCTGTTTCGCAAGAGTGTTTGTCCCTGAATCCTGACTGATATGTACAGAGCAAATTGTTACATTTTACATATTCTAATATTTGATTGCATATTACAAGTTCTAATAGTTTTTCACAGAATGGTAACATATTGATAGGACGCATCTCTTGTGCTAAATTTGTATTAGGTACTTTTGAAACTGGAATAATAATGGATGTTTTAAATCTATCAGGCACAATACCTTTTTCTAAACTAAGGTTAATTAAATTCCTTAAGGGATATTCTATGACATGAAAGAGTTCTTTAATTAATTTTAAATCTATCTCGTCTATGCTACCGTTTTTACTTTGAAGATAATTTCTTTCAAGTCGTTTACTGATACCTGTTTAAATACAGTAAAAGAAGAGGAACATAGTGGTATAGTTTGTTAATAAAGCTTCATCATTAATATTGTTATCAAACACAGATACAATTGATTCAATACTTTCAACATAATAATTATTTAACACTTTGGTAATGTCACTTGGTCTATGGTAGTATGCATCATCACAAACAATTCCACCTATTTTTTGCTTTTTACATCCTAATATGTCTTTTAAATTAGACCACATTATTGTATCATGATAAAAAAAATTTTTTGAATTATCTATAGTTCTCGTTACTAAATTCGGACATTTTTTTTATATGCTATCCAGTCCTCATTATTACTGGTCCATTTATATTTATTATATGCGTTATTTTTGTTTTTAATAGCCTCTCTACAGTCATCATTCATCCATTTATTGTTTAACTTTATTCTGGTTTCTCTTGGGGGTGAAACTATATCTAATGTTATTATTAAATTATCAAAAAAAGTATCAGTTACTATCCAAAATGGATTCCTCCGTTCAATATCTTTTTTATGGTTTACAACATCACTTTTAGACTTAAAACAATAGAAAAAGAGGATTTTATCAGCTATCTATTGAGGTCCCTTAAGTCGTATATTGGCCTGCAGTTTCCTCAGGAATTGCTGATCAAAACCAAAATGTCAGAATTACGGGTGAACACAGCGGTATCCTAGAATTGACTGTATTCAACTTTTGCTCGTATGATTTTCAGTTCATTTTTTGTTTTTTTTAAACTTTTTGTCAGAATAGGAAAAAAAATGTTCGCATCCAAACAAAAACGTCCGCCATTTTTGATTTCACTGTTGTTTTACAAATTGAATACATGACTGTAATCGGCAAGATCTCAGCTTTGATATAAGCCCAACATAAAAAAAACAAAAAAAGTAATAAGCGAAAATCTAGGCATTTAATTTTATTGGACCACTCTGTATTAATATCAAGTCCCTCTTAATTTTACCTAATCAAGCCATGTCTTGCCAACTTGTAATTTCAACCTCAAATGAAAATTACCAAAACTTGTCGATCGATAAACTACTTAATTTATTAATTTTAATTGTAATAAATACATAAAAAAATGGGTATTGGGTGAGGCTTTGATATGAAAATCTCAAAATCAAACATATACAGAATTTCGAACCGTATCAAAATATAGATTAAACAAAAATCCATTCCATTCCACTTAAGAAAATCTAGCAAATTGCTTCCGATTAGCCCTGTACATCTGAAATATTTTATGCTATTTGTAATTTTATCTCGAAAAAAAAAAGGTGATTTATTACAGTATTAATCTTGTATTAAATAATAGTCCAAATTTCGGAATGGGCGCATCACTTCTAAATACGTCCGCGTTGTATTGTGGTAGTTCGGGTATCAATTATTGCTATAAGTATATTGATAACTGAGCCTGGCCAAGGTCATTAATCCTACAGAGAAGTACTGGGTATGCTCATATCATAATACTTAAATAAGTACAATAATAAAAACAAAAATATTTTATATATTGTGATGTATGTTTTTGCACTATTTCGTTCGCTTTAAATTCTTTCTTATGTATTTCCTTAAATTTTGTAAGCTTCGTGCTGCACATTATTATTAAACTGTTAAATGACGTTCACACATGTACATTGCATATCTAAGTAATAACTAATAATAAATAAATAAATAAAATAAATGGAAACAAATTTTATTAATACTGGTACACTTTATAAAAATATGTACAAAACTCACCTTCTTAAGCAGATTTATGAAGTAGCTTGGTTGTCGTTATCACAAACTGGAGCACTTCTATAATAACTGTGTAGCATCAGATATGTTTCTACAGTTGCCTCAGTAAGCGATGTTTGCTGTAGTGAAAAAAATATGTTTGTATTTTGAAAAAGACCGTTCGACATCTACGGAAGTAATACAGGCATAAGTAAAACACTCTGTGAACTCACTTAACGCAGTTGTAGATGCACCATCATAAATTTGTCTTAATTTGGTAAAATCAGGATATTTCCGTAATACACTCTCGAATTTTTTCAATAACGGGCTCATTTTTTGCGTCATTTATAGTATGTAGCTGTGTATTTACGTCGTCCACTATTTTCAGCGATTCCACTAACGACAACGAAGTATTTTGCAATTATTCTATTGCGTCGTGTAGTCCTCTATAATTGTTATAAATAGTTTTTAAATCTGTTTCAAGGGAAACATCTTGAAAGCTTGTCTGGCTTTCCTTAATAGCTGCAGCCTCGTTAGGGTTGAACTGTAGTATCACAGCTTTTATTTGTTGAAAATATTCAGCATAATAAAAAGCTGCCTTCAACCACGTTCCCCAACGTGTAAAAATCGGCTCTGGTGGTTCCGGAATACCAGGACACAGTGTGTGAAATGCTCGAAGCCGTTTAGGAGATTTGAGAAATACTTTTTTTGTATTTGCTATTAATGCATCTACCTCTGGAAAACATTTTCGAATCGTTTCTGCTACAAGATGGAACACATGCACTTTACACGTAACATGTAAAAACCTACAATCGTCTCTTTGAAGAAAACGGCCCACCAAACGCATTGTCGCAGCAACGTCGGTCACAAACATCATCACTTGACTTGTGTCAACAAGTCAAGTTCAAATTTTTCGAAAGTTTCCAATACCACCCGCGTAATTGTTTCGCCAGTACACGCAGTTAGTCTTTTGCTAGCTAGTAAAAGTGGAAATGTTGGTTTAACAGGGTCGAGTACACGTACTATAACATTTGAAATTGATTTTTTTTTACAATCTGTCGTCTCGTCAACACATAACCACAGCCGTGTATTTCTTTAATGCACATTTAATCCTATTTACAATGTCTTCACGAACACTTGGTACACATCTACGTAACGATGAACGACTTGGTAAATTCACCTGGGGATTGTATTTATTCCAGAACTCCCGAAATGCTGGTTTATCCAATATGCGCAGGGGAACATCACAGGCAATCAGCATTAACAGTAAATCAAACATAAACTGAGGTTCCAAAGAAGACACGCCATTTTTTTTTATTTTTATGCCGGTTACTATTGACATGAATTTTGCAGCCGTATTTATTCCAGCACATTAAGTTTTGATCACAAGGTTTACAAATTATTTTACATCCATCATAGAAAAAATCCGGAAATTCACCGATAAATTTATTCACTTTATCAGCGTACGGTCGTTTCCTACTCTTTACGCTCAACATTATTTATTATTTATTAGTACTCTATGCATCGACCGACAGATAACAACTGAAGTGTGTCGTGTCATCGTCATCGTAAACATGCGCGCGATGGCATTGGTATTGCGCCCGACCCTGAGTCTACCATCGTTTGGCCAGGCTTATAATGATAACGTAAGTTCAGTGGGTGAAACACAAATAATATGAAACAGATTGCTACATAGAACGTCCGAACTATGTACGAAACAGAGAAATTGCGAAATATCCAACTAGAAATGACCCGTCATGGTGTAGATGTTCATGGAATAAGTGAAACGCGATGGTAATTTTGTCTTTTGGATTGCTTAAAATTGTTTTAAAGATATAGTTTGTCCAAAGCTTTCAAATTTGGTACACACGTTCTAAAGGCCAAATACAATGATAAATTCGATGAGCAAAATTTGCCAGCTGGACCCCGTGGACCCCAACTTTTTTATATTGGCCTTTACAAAAAAATATATTCTTGATGAAAGATTATTAAGCATGTCAACTATATCAAGCCAATAAAATATATTTTCCAAGTACTTAAATAAAGCTGATGTAAACTGAGTTTCTTTACACATTTGAACTCATAAAATGGGGTTAGGATAAATTTAATAGTTTGACATTTGAAAGATCTAATTTAGTTACCAAAATGTCAATGTCGATAAGAAGAAATTATTCAAATATGACATAAATTATTATTGACAGTATCGAATGATGCTGATAATTATTTAAAAATTTTAATGAAACGTTTCAAAGTACGCTATTAAAATTTAATTGGGGTACGTGATGAATTAAATAGAACGATTTTTTTACATCAGGATGATATATACTGGTATAAAAAAGTTATGTGCTCGCCACATCAGATATTTTTATAAAATAGGCCGATGAAAATGATAAATATCTATGTCCAAAATTTATGCGGAATAAATCGATCTTGTTTTTTATTCAGTTGTCTACAAAAATGTATTTATCAAGAGACTGCTATGTAGATTGTAGATCAGGTCATATGACTAGTAATTCTAAAAAAAATGTTTGAAAAACTATTCAGCTAGGGGATTTACTTTACATTTTATCTTGAACTTTTATAACTGTCACTCTCTTTGTGTCATGTTTTCATTTCTAGAAATTAATGTGTTCCTGCGAAGCGCACGTAAATTAGTACTAACCGTCAACGAAAATGATTAATGTTGATTGATCGTTTTATTTAATTATTGGATGGATATACCTATATTATGTTTCTTCTTATTCTGAACGTGGCTGCATTAAAATGTAATGGTGTCATTAAGTAAATACAATACGTTTCATCTTGTAAATACTTTGGGAACGGTTTCATATCAATCACGAGACATAGTTGAAATAGGCAGCAGAATCGGAACAGTGCGTAAAGTGTGTTCTCCAGAAGCGCGAAGGTTAGCAAAAATCATGCGGACAAAGGCAGCTCATGCTACTGTGTAGTTTATTGCACATCACTTTTAATTCAATACTAATAATTATTGTAGCCAACACAGCGAGCTAGCTACGAGCAAGTTTTTCGAATAAGAAACCTATTTAACTTGAATGTATTCAAGGTCCTTATCATATTAGGCCGCTGCAATTTTCAGATTAAATTATCAGTGTGATTTATGAATTGTTTAAATACACCGGACGGTCATTGGCGTAACAAGTATATGTACAGGGTGATTTTGTGAGAAATACCGCTCCTCCCCTAATTTTGTTATCTTTATAATTATGTAATGAATCATCCTTTCATTACTGTAAGACACCAGCTAACCCCACCTGGCCGGCGAGAGAGACAGGAGATGGATGACGCTGCGTTTGCCCGGAACCTGCTATTCATTTCAGCACGAGTGGCCCCGTCTATTCCAGCCGAGATCGACTATAAAAGCAGCCCAGAATCCAGTAGACGGCAGTGGGTACACAGACCTCTTTTACAGCGCGGTTAGCTGAAAGAAGCGCCTGAACTCACTCGGACCTGCCGCGGTTAGGCGTTACTGATAATAACCTCCTGAGCACATAGTGTGTGTAAACAGACCTCTTTTACAGCGCAGTGAGCTGAAAGCTGTGCCTGAACATACTAGGACCTGCAGTAGATTTGTTGTAACAACAATAACGAAGCTGAGTTCACGGCAGCCGTGTGGTCTGACATCCTCTACAGCGCGATGAGCTGGGGAGCGTCGGTACTTAAACACCGGGGCCGGCATCCAGAAGCCCGAAGACGTCGTTTGCCTGGTCGCCCACAGCACCGTCTATCGCTCTCTGATGTTCCCGTCAAGAAGAATGTTAATTTAATTATTTAAATACCCTGATAAGTTCACCACAGTTAAATACAATAAAACCATTTATTTTACCAAGGCTCCGACTTTTATTCATTAACAGTAATTGAACCCTGTAATTATATCTCCAAACCAGCTACCCAGGCAATAGACGTTACAATTACGAAAAAATGGTAAATACAAAAGCTACGGGACTTTTTATGTACTTTTTAAAAATCATTTCAGAAAAACAATGTAATCTTACACAAAATGGCTACATTTATTAATTCTATTTTTTTAACTAAACACCATGCATATTTTACATATTTGAATAGAAAATTTCTCACGAACACAATGATATAAGGGTTGATGGGTCTATCTTGAATACTGTGGGAAATATGAGGACAACATTGTATGAGTCCCACTCCCGTTAACCTTGTTATTTCTGGCTATAGTTTATAAAAAAAGTTGCAAGATTGTTTAAGAATACTTTCAAAATCTGCATAAAGTCCTATCACTTTTGTGTACAATTTTTTCGTAATAAAAATAACAAAATCTCGCAAAATTACCCTGTACAAAATATGTATGTATTAATGGTAAATATTATTTTATAAAATAAATAAACAAAACACTATTTTACTAAATTTCACGGTTTTATGCTCCCAATAAATTGCAAACTTTGCGCATAAAACGAATATACTTTAGCGTCTATTTGTTCTCTTAGGACCTTTGGTAATTAATTAGAGCTCGGAATTTAGGCATTAATGACGTCAAAACCAGGACTGGCTGTAGGCTGTTTCAGCACGTAAATATGTTATTGAATGTATGATACAATATACCTTGCCTTGTAATTTTTTTTTAGCAAATTTCGTAATATCCAAAGTGATAGTCAATTTATAAACACGCACTGAAGAGGACTGGAGATATTGGTGGATGTGACACTTAACTAACATACACACACATAAGTATTTTTTCACTACCAGTTACCTACAACAATGTTATTAATATCTGTTCTATATGTTTTGGAGTTAACCTGGTAGGACCTATTGGGTCATTTGGGAGTGGGAACTTCTTGAAGACCGTGGGAATTTTCATTTTTATATGTATCCACTGTCCACCCGTTTTGATCGTGAGAACCTCTGTCGACATACATCAAATGCAGCCACCGGCCAGGTATTAATTGGCCGCCGCCAGATGTGAACGACCTTGAACTACCTGTCTGCACCAACCCCTATGACTCCCGCACTAGGACTCCCATCGGCCTTCCATACAGGCCCTAACACGCGGGCTCTAGTATAATCAAAGCATTAATACATTTAATTATAATTCGCTTAAGTATAAGTTTGCAGAATCATTCTACCTACAGGGGTGAGTCAGTTTTTTGTAGACAAACTTTAACAAGAGATAGAACACATGTTTCTAAAAATAAAAGTTCCTATAAACATATGTCGTAGAACACTTCGTTTCCGAGATACAGGGTGTTGTATATAATTTTTTTTTTCTCGAATTTTCATTATAACTTATAAACGAATGCTTAGATTTTTTCCATGTTTGGGTGATAATGCCTATTAATTAAGGGGCATAAAACAAGCGATAAGAATGTTCAAAAACTTGCACAGTGGCGGAGTGGAGGGGGTGCTCAACCCCTTTTTTAAACAGAACTTCTACACCAATGACTATTTTTTAAGAAAACTGTTATTTTCATTATCTACATACAGTTTAAAAAAAATAATGTCCCTTCTTCTATTTCGAAATTCCTGTGCGTTTCCGAGTTATTTTGATTTTTAGTGTATGATATGGTACTAAATTAAGTAATTTATTTATTATCAATTATCGGCTAAATATTTAATTCTTTCCAACGAAACCTACCTAAATATGGTTTGTTAAGGATTCTAAAAAGCCGAAATCTCTTATTCTTTATCTCTTTCCAATGTAGTCAAAATAAATATTTGTTATATCAAGCCATACTCAAATACAATACATACAAATACATACTCAAAAAATTCGAAAAAAAAAAAATTATATTCAACACCCTGTATCTCGGAAACGAAGCGTTCTACAACATATGTTTATAGGAACTTTTCTTTTTAAAAACATGTGTTCTATCTCCTGTTAAAGTTTGTCTACAAAAAACTGACTCACCCTGAATAAATTACTTAATTTAGTACCACATCAAACACTAAAAATCAAAATAACTCGGAAACGCACAGGAATTTCGAAATAGAAGAAGAGACATTATTTTTGTTAAACTGTATGTAGATAATGAAAATAATAGTTTTTTTTTTAAAAAATAGTCATTGGTGTAGAAGTTCTGTTTAAGAAAGTGGTTGAGCACCCCCTCCACTCCGCCACTGTGCAAGTTTTTGAACATTCTTATCGTTTGTTTTATGCCCCTTAATTAATAAGCATTATCCCCCAAACATGGAAAATCTAAGCATTCGTTTATAAGTTATAATGAAAATTCGAGAAAAAAATTATATTCAACACCCTGTATCTCGGAAATGAAGCGTTCTACGATATATGTTTATAGGAACTTTTCTTTTTAAAAACATGTGTTCTATCTCCTGTTAAAGTTTGTCTACAAAAAACTGACTCACCCTGTATAAACAAAAATTCAGAAACCAGAAGGGCATTAGGTACGGGGTTGAAACCCCCTAACACTGAGTAGCCCTTAACAAGGAACCAATCAAATGTCTTTACAGAATTTAGATATCAGCAGCCGTTTATAAGTTATAAGGAAAGATACAGTGTGACGTCACCATCAAATTTGGCTAGTTTAAAAATATTCTTTCTTTTGTCATTGTTTACCGATAAAACTAGTTTACGTATTAACATTTTAAAATGAAATAAAATTCACTTTATCATGTTGTATAAACTCCTGTTTTTCTGTTGTTTGGGAATACTTCAGTAGGTGTTTACAATATTATATTATGTCTACATAAAACCCGTCACTGAGAACCGATACCTCCGGCCGAACTCTATATGATAATAGAGTCGAATAACTCGCAAGCGTACTGTCATGAGTCGCTGAGCGCTGAGCTAGCTGACTAGACAGTATTTCTTTGCGACTTGCGCGTTAATTCTAAAATCGTTCAACTCCTTTGAGTCGGCTCACTGAGTCAAGTCTTCAATGAGTTAGAATCGATGAACAAACTCATTAAACAGAGCCACTTTGCTCATCTTTGATTGATAATGTAATGATAATCTTGAAGTGGCTTGGAATATTTTATGACATCATTAACACTAAAACGTTTCTGCAAATACCAAAACGCTCGGCATTATTCTCGATCTATTTTTCGCCACCTAAGTTGGTATCATTTGGAGATGATTAAAACTAAACTTATATTAACAACGCCATCTATTTATACCTACACTCGTCTTGGTTCGATGAACCGAGACCAATATCGCGGTGGATATCAGTGTGATATCACCATGACTCAAAGTGCATTCAGTTGTCCGTTATTTGTGATATTTCTAATTAACCTTAAATTGTCAATATCCATCTAATATTGAGCAACATCAGACTTATCTGTTCTCCCATATTTGAAATGAGACTGATGCTGATTAATCCTAGTCTGAATTGATTGTTTCGTTTGTCCAAGACACTATTGATTACAGTAATTACAATTAATTTCGTATATCACCGACCTTATTTATTTATGTTTCCTATTTTACTAACGACGTCTATCGAATAAACATTTTTTTAAATATATGAAAGAAATTTGCTTTTTAATGTTTCAAAAATATTTTATTAGAAACTCTACACGTGTTTCGGCTTTTTAGGCCTTTGTCAAGAGTACAGGGAATACTGAACAGTAAAATTTGTGTTCATTGCTTATATATAACCACATCTTGTCATTGCTTATATATAACCACATCTGGTACATACTATAAAACTATTGTAAAATATGTTTTTAAAAGTTGAATATTACTTTATTTTTTAAAAATCTAAATTATTTTATATAAAATATGGTGGCCGGTAAAAATTTGTTGTTTATTCGTTACATTTTTCTTATTTTTAACAGCCTTACTTATTTCTAATTGTTCTAATAGATCAAGTTTCTTTCCTTTCTTTTCCGAATGGAGTAATTTGACATTATTTAAATCTATAAAATGACTGTTTTCTATACAATGTGTTGACATGCCCGTACTATATACATTGTTTATAATAGATTTCCTGTGTTCCTCGAATCGCTTTTTTACATTTCATCCAGTTTGTCCAATGTATATAGCATCACAGTCATTACATTTTAACTCATATACTCCTGTTTTTTGTAGTTTTTCAGTTTTGTCTTTATTATTAATTAACATTTTACCTAAATTATTTTTATTTACTGAAATTGTTCTACATCCCAGTTTATTCAGTTTATTACTAACTCTATTGCTGATCTTAGGCCTATAATTAATACATTTATATCTCTTATTGCATTCCTGAGAAGAAGCGGCATAAAACTCTTTACGTAAATTTTTCTTTTTTTTGTTTTTTATTAGTTTATCTATTAGGTTTTTTTTATAGCCATTGTTCTCGCAATTTCTTTGATTACTTTAACTTCTTTTTTAAAATTCTCTTCGCTTAATGGAAATGTTAATAGACGGTGTATGTAGCTGTGGAATGGTGCCATTTTTATTTGCAATGATTGTTTAGATTTACTATGAATTATTGTATCTGTGCAAGTAGGTTTAGGATAAATGTCAAACTCTAAGCTATTATTGATATTTGTTATATTAATGTCTAAAAAGTTTAAACCCTCATCATTTTCCATTTCTAATGTGAATTGAATTTTTCTGATTAAGTGAATTTAGTAAATTCACTATCACTAGCTATGTCCCTCATCAATGGTTTTCATTTTTAGTCGATGCATATTATTGTTTCGATAACTGTATCAACGAATGACAATGAAACAGTCGCTTCTTCGCAGATTTCAGACGATTTTTTTTTAACCAGCTATATAGAGGAAATTTGCTTTTTTTCTTTTCGCTGACACTCCCGTCATATCTGTAGGGCTGGGAAAAATAATCGATTAATCGATCATTTGATTATTTCTTCTCATATAATCGATTAATCGATCATTTGATTAATCGATTAATCGATCATTTGATTAATCGTTATTTGATTAATCGATTATAATCGATTAATAGTAATAAACGATTATTTCAATAATCGATAATCGATTTTGACTTTTGACAATCGCCCAGCCCTAATATAGATATCAAACAAAATATTAAAATAACAACTGTCCTTTATTTATCCTATCGTCATGATCTATTTTTTTACTTAATACAATTATTATAGTATTATAGTCATATAAATAAACAGTATGTAAATAAAACTGAAAATAACCCTAAGATGAATCCTACAGCTCCGTAAATTAGGGGTGGGCAAGAGAATCTAAAATCAACTATAATCGATTAATCGCTTTTACGATTAATAGATTAGAACCGATTTTCGGTTATACGATTATTTGATTAATCGATAAATCAAATAATCGATTAATCAAATAATCGATTAATCAAATCGATTATTTGATTAATCGATTAATTCAGTCGATTATTTGATTAATCGATTATTTGATTAATCGATTAATCGATCATTTGATTAATCGATTATTTGATTAATCGATTATTTGATTAATCGATTATAATCGATTAATCGAAATAATCTTTTATTTTTCAATAATCGATAATCGATTATGACTTTTGACAATCGCTCAGCCCTACATATCTGTATATTTTTTTACAAAAATGTCTAATTTGACTAGCCTAATGTAAGATTTATACTGCATTCACATTTGAGAATCATAACCATTATAATAGCATTATATTATGAAATATACAAATATTTTTGTGATTTTATGTTTCGTGTGAGAATCGGCCGACTATAAAGATATAATTTTCATACTAAAGTATAAATAGCTTACATCTTTCGCTGATACCAATAAAAAAAGATAACAGGCAAGAACTGAATATATATTATCTGTAAATGATGGCAACAGTCGACAATTTCAGCATAAAATGTAAATGAAAGCGATCTGAAAAAAAGTGAAGCGGAATAAGAAATGGAAGACAAAACTCCATTCATCACAGAGCTTGAATACATTTTTCGCTGGATGTAATGGTAATTGGACGTATCTCAATGAATACTTTTGTTTGGTTGTCTTTTTTACTTCTTTCGTATTTTATTGTGGTGAGGCTCTGAAGTTTATACTTATTATATACGCCGGCGTAGTCATTTTCGCTTCTTTAAATAACGTATTTAGGAGATAATAAATGATTTTAGAAGAAATACCGGATGCTCCCAAATGATTGCAAATGATTTTAAGTGACGATTCCTTGGTTTACTCTATGACAAAAAGTTCATACAAACATATGTCCTAAACCGCTTATTTTTCAAGATAAAGGGTGTTGAATTTCGAAAACAAATTGGTTCTTTCCTAGTTAAACGCATCAAATTTGTTAGTAAATATGCAAATGTTAAGCGGCCTAGTCGGGAAAAAACTTCGGATAGCTGTGTCACTCTCTAGAAAGTTTTTATACATGCGCCGCTAAATAATTTTGCTCTTGACTATACCTTCACTGGACGTTTTATTCACCAACCTCATTGAGGTGCGATCTCGATAGAGGTAACACTTCCTTGCTCCCTTTGTAGTGACAAAGATACTTATTTAGAAAATTCATTTTAACCAAATAGTATGGAATAAAAGTTTGAAACTTGCTGAGCATAATTATGAAGATTCATTCTAGAAGACATGTATGAATTTTACCTCGAATTTTACCGATTGATATCATAAATCAGGAGCTAATCATGTTCTTTCACTTATATTTACAGTATAAATTTTCCCTACATAAAGTGAAAATTAATTAAAATAGATATACATGTACGCTCTAGTACACTTTCAACTACTGATCCTCCAAATTTGGTGTAATTCGACCAAACCGTATGGAAGAAATAAATTTTGAAAAATTACCTTACAGACACTGCTTTGATTAGCCCTCTTAATATTTATTTATATCTGTAATATTGGGTGTTCTGTGTTAGTGTAAAACAAGTAAGTGAAAAAGTTAATAAAACTAAATAATAAACAAAATTTTATTTCTTTAATACAGATAATATATGTATATTTACTTACAGGTCGATTTGGGATTTAATCAGTCATCTACTTGTACGCTTATATTCTGATAAAAGTGATCCATATGCTCCAACCTGATTTAAAACATCCCCTGTGTCACATCTGCTCTAAATTTTCCTAAAAGATACTTCGTAGCTTGCATATTTTTAGCCTTATATTATGCATAATAATCTAATTTATTTAAGAAAGTTTTGTCCTCCACATATGTTTAGGGCTCTAAACTCTACATCAAGTTGTCACAAAATTTATGTTTAAAATTTTATGAGTCATGCGCATTTTGCTACCCCAGTTCCTTTCTACTTTACACTTCGTACAAAGTAATTTAAAGTAACTACTAATAACTGAGTAACCACAATTTAAGTTGCTAAATGTTGCATATGTATTATGTTATTCCAGAAAAGAGTTTGCGACTAACGATGATAATATAACAATTACATCTCAATACGCGAGTTCATAAAGATGATTTTTAATTCAACATAATTACCGTTATTGGGCCTCAAAAAATCCAAAATTCAAACATCAAAAAGAATTACTCAAACAACATTTCTCTCAAGGTGTACGAGTCTGATTGGAGGGCAACCGCCGACTAAAACAGACAACCACCACAGTGTGCAATAGTGATGAGCTAAATGGTGATTTTTAAGTCACATTGTGAACTGCTACTGTGCTACTTTCTAAATCACAGTGATTGTAACCTGTGACTGTGATCACAACTTCGGAGCAATCGCGGCGTATAGCAAATTATTTCGCTAAGCTTGAGATGTGATTAGATTATTGCGACTGTGAATACTACCTGTGACCAGTGTTCCAGCGCGATCTACGACCTGCACTGGGTGGCAGCCCTGGTGAACATCACCAATGGGATCTTGAGGCTCAGATACTTCCCGGACAGGTGGAAGAAGGCTGACGTCATAGTCATCCCGAAACCAGGTAAGGAACTACTCTTTCCCTCCTCTTACAGGCCCATCAGCCTACTCTCAGCTGTGAGCAAGGTAGCCGAGCGCGTCATCTTGAGAAAAATAGAAGAAGAAACCGAAGAGCTCAAAATCATCCCGGATGAACAGTTCGCGTACAGGACAGGACATAGTACGGAACTCCAAGTGCTCAGAATCACCGAAGAAGTCACCAAAGGTTTCAACCAAAGACAGGTCACGGCGGTACTACTCCTGGATGTTGCGAAGGCTTTCGACAGGGTCTGGCACGATGGTCTACTAGCTAAAATGATGAGTATGGGTTATCCCATTGCACTTGTCAAACTAGTTAGATCATACCTGCACGGGAGACAGATGCGCGTGAAGATCAGGGACTGTGTGTCCACGTATCGACCGATGGAAGCCGGAGTCCCCCAAGGCTCTGTGCTGTCCCCCCATCTGTTCGCTGTCTTCACCTCTGATCTCCCAAGGGCCGAAGGCACCGCCATGGCACTCTACGCGGACGACACGGCCATCACGGCCAGATCCTGGAGAGCGAGAACAGCCACCAGAAGACTCCAAGAGGCAGCTTCTCTTCTGGAAGAATGGTGCATCAAGTGGAAAGTCGCAGTCAACGCGGAGAAAAGCCAGACGATTCTCTTCAGGAAAGGACGCAAGGAAACCCCCACAGGACACGTTTCCATGTTCGGAGAAGACATCCAATGGCACGATTCCGTCAAGTACCTTGGCGTAATCATGGACAAAGGCCTGACATGGAGACAGAACACCGAAGCCATCGTAGTAAAGGCCAAGCGGACGAGAGCTCTCATCTACCCAATGGTAGGGAACCAGAGCAGGCTCAGTCTGAGGAACAAGCTTCTGCTAGTCAAAGCACTCATCAGACCACAGCTGACCTACGCCTCCGTAGCATGGGGATACCAAGCGAAGACCTATCTGAAGAAGATCCAAGCCGTGGAAAACGTGGCCATCAGGACAGCGGTGGGCGCACCATGGTACGTTAGAAACGCTGACATCTTCAGGGACCTGGAGTACACACCAGTCACCGAAATCATCCGGGATAGAGCGAAGAAACTGTACACCTTAGCTGAGGAGCACAGGAACCCGCTGATCAGGGAGGCCACCTCCTATGACCCGGCCGACGCACCGAGGCACAAGAGGCCGAAGGTGCAGTTACTGGACAACGGGTAAGTATTACTAATCCTTTCCTTACAGATGGACCAACCCACGGAAAAGACATGACGCAACCAACCACCTTCCCACAAACCTTGCGGGCGCCGGTCATTAAACCGACCAGCCCCCGTTGTCCCCCTGGCTCCGTGAAGGACGAAAGTGCTAAGAAAGCACTTAGGCCTTCACCTCCTAGAGCTACACAGTTCATCCTCACCTTGTCCGATGATCCAGATGACAATGTGTCAATTGACACTTTGTGCACTGGCAGTCAATCCCAAGTCACAGAATATCCGCACAGTCCCTGACAGACCGATGACTACCCCCGGGGGGTGACAAGCTGGCGAAGAAAGAAGACGAAGACAGAAGAGCGCCAGAAGAGGCCCTAGCCAGCAGGGTTCATCAGCCAGGACCCAGGGAGGTTGGCCGAAATCTTCGGCATCGCTCACATTTGTGAGTGGGGCCGTTCGTAAAGTAAGCTAACCCGCCCTGCACGAGGCCGGTCCAGGTCTACAGCGATGACTAGGGTAAAAAGGCAATAGTCCTGCCTGGCCCTAGCATCCGAGACCGTCATCAAGCCAAATGGATATTGGCGCGACCTGCACTGCGATTGGCCTACTGGCTGCGGCAACGATTTGCACAGTATTGTGTACTACAGTGTTGCTCTTGTCATTACTTTAGTAATAGATCTATTACTATTTAAGTTAATTTATTACTTCATTACTTTCTGTCCTAAATCTATTATTATTACCGTTGACTGAAAAAGTGGTTAACTTTTCAATCAATGCTATTTAAATTTTACATCTGTGTTTACAGTACAGACATCTTTAATCTAACACTAACATATTATAGTTTCTAGAAAACAGGAACTTAATTTAGTTTGCACAGAAAATATTATTTTAAGCTAATACTTCGCCTATCCAATGGTAGATGGCACCTTAAATTTTCTGAACTCTGTGTAATATACAGAAACGCCGAAAACCTACAACCAACCTACCTTACCGGCTTATCGACCGAATATTGACGTTCCATTTGTACCGTGTTCCCTTCTGTGCTTTGTGGTTATTGCAGATCCATTGTCTATTGTCAAGTCTCAAGTTCAAGTTTCAAGTGTTTTATTCAGGAAGTTCCTGGTTCCTAGACCCAAATAAACCGGTCAAGTCTAGCACATTTACCAGCCATGGATAGGTATGTATAATAATATTATAATGTATTTTATTATTAAGTGTCCTCTTATCTAATATATTATTATATATAGATTTATCATCCGTCAGAAAAAAACAGAAAATACTGTAAATAGACGAGACGAATAAACTACTGAAACCAGCACTAGTGGTAGTGAAGAATTAGTAGAAAACATTATTAGGGAAGTAGTTAAGAACAAAGAAAACGAAAATGATGAGCTAGAAGAGACAGTTTATAGTTTTGGCGAAGATGAGGTTGAGGATCAGTCATGTGATTCAGGTGAAGAGGAGAGAGAAAATACATCAAGAAAGATAGATGGCAACTCAATCGGTCATTGGTTAACTAAGTAGATTTTGATAAATATGCCTATACACCTATTGTTTGATATTGCTATGAGTTTGTAGATGGCACTGTTGCCTAATACACGTTAGGATATTAAATGTCCTTAATTTTAACCTAAGTTTTTTATTTTATTAAAGTGTTAGTGTGTGTAACTAAATGAACCACCAATGAGCGAGTTTTTTTCATAAAAATAAAATTTATTACTATTTATTAGAAATTTGTTACTATTTTCGGACGCCATCTATTACCAAATTTATTAACACGAGCGCAACACTGGTGTACTATACTGATACTGCACCTTGAAAGTGTAAAGCTCTGTTTTGGTTTCGTTCATTACTGTTCTTGTCATGCGCAAATAAGTTACCGTCATGAGCAATATACCAAAATATATATATTTCTAATTTGCGCATGACGGGAACTGTCCTAGAACTGTGAAAATTCTGAACCAATACAAAGCTTAAAATTCACAGTCACTGTTCTGATGCGAGTATTGAAATAACGCAGACTTCTGTTATGAGGACTATTTCTAGCAATTTCATTGGCCGTCTTAAGATAGCCGCAGGGCATGCGCAGTTACATGACATATCACAGTATTAAATCCTTTTGGAATCGTTTGGCAGCAAGGAACCCGTTAGACGATAGAGAAAATACTCGCCTAGCACGCGGTAGGTCCAGGGTTCGAATCACAAACTTGTTATTTTTTTTTTAAATAAGTATTTTTTAGTTCGTTAGTAAGATTTTCCTTGCCCTTCATTATAGTTTTGTTTATTTCCAAAAGGATTTAACACACTTTGGTCATGTAACTGCGCATGCCCTGCGGAAAACGGCCAATGAAATTGCTAGAAATAGTCTTCATAACAGAAGTCTGCGTTATTTCAATACTCGCTGTTCTGATGGTACTTGAGTCACAGTGACTGATTGTGATTGCTCAATCATAGTGAAAAAATCACCGACTGTGAAATATCGTTCGTCTCTAGTATGCACCACCATCTATGTAGTTTAAGCTGTAATAAACAAAGCTCCTATTTTATGAAAAATGAAGTCAAAAATGCTAGCAAAAAATGTAAATGGAACTTCCTAATACCCTATTCATATTTCCGTTTTGATGTTTCACAATATTTTATTTTATAATAAATATCACCTTTCAGAAATACCGTACCCAGCAGACCCTTTAACCGACTCTGGATGTCTGCATTGAACGTGATATCTATTTCTCACAAACCCTCAAATAAATTGGAATACTTTACGAGACTTTCCATTCAAAAAGTTCGTATTAGTTTGGATGCTACCGAAAACGTACAAAGCCGCCTATATGATATCATAAATAACGTCCTCCAAGTTTGTCCGGTGTTGGTACTACTTTAAATGTGCAGGGCTCTAAGGCAAAGCTTAACAAAAACCTAATGCCGTATGAAAATTGTTTGGCCCCATCTTACTTAATTCATATAAAATGTACAAGAATAAGATGTTATCATTAAAACACATAAATAAATAAATAAATAATAACTATTTAAGATTAGATCAATCAAACTACACAGTATTTCCTAAAGTTCATTCGATATTATTTGAATAAAATAAATACCTAATTACGTCTCTTTTTGCACCATTAACTTCATCAGGGTGCAATATAAAAAAAAATACAATTGCTTTTCACTTATAATAAATTTTAGTTTACTTTTATCTGTTCAATCTCCCAGGAACATTTCCTATTACTGAAAATTGTCTCCAGCTGATACTAATTAATTTTCCTCACTATGACAATGACTTTATTTTTCCCTTGCGAATCCTTAATCCTCCTCTTTGTCTTAATTGTCATTCCCAGAAAGAGATTTACTTAACGGCACTGCTGGATAATTGGACAATTAGTAGCGAAAAGAACGACATAAAAAGTTAAGAAAGAAATAGAGTTGTTTTACTTGTGGATGAAAATGACAGTTCCACGCAGCTTATTAAAAACAAATAATTGCGGGTTTATATAAGTGGCAAATTACATAACTTTCCGAAATGATGTACATTTTGTCGCTCATCATCCCAACTGAAAGACCATTTACCAGCAGAAATTTAGAAAGGCGGGATTATTACAGCCCGTATCTCGGATGACATTTCCAGAGAGGGACTCTGAATTACACGATACCACGATACACTTACAATGGTATGTCGGCGCGCATGTATGACGTCACAGCAAAGCAAAGCCAATTCACAATATGTATGCATATTAAATTGAACTTAATAAATAATAACGTACTTTGTGCATTCACGGGACTTGTACTTCGCTGTGAGTTCATGCGCAAACGTAACATGTTTGAGCTCAGTGCGTAGCATACATAGTGAACTTGGGGCTTCACTTCACTGTGACGTCATACATGCTTGTCGGTAGATAATATATTGTTCAGCAACGCCCCCCCCCCCCGCTCACCACTCATAGGAGCTGAGGCTGAGATATTTAGCATTTTGTATTGAAAATGAGTAATGAAAGTACAAAAAATTCAATATTTCAACCCCTATTACTACTTTTATTTGATTTGCCAGGAAAAATCCTACGGGGAGTTATGGTTCTAGATAAAAAAATCAACCCTCTATCTCCCATACGAACCGATATATTTAGCATTATGTTGAAAAGTAAAGTTAAAAGAAGTAAAAATTGAATATATCATCTCCTATTGCATATAGGGGGTTGGAACTTGTTTTATTCGATTCGCCGGGAAAAATCCTGAAGGGTAGTGTGGTTCAACGGGGAAAATCAACGCTCAATCTCCTACAGATTTAACATTTTATCATTTCGACACAATTATGATTTAAGAATCGTCCGATTTCGCTAAGTTTTTTTCGCTGTCTCTCGTCGATTTAACAATCTTCTCAATTTGATCACATTTTTGCGGTGCCTTATGTTTTTAGACACCTGTATGAGTAACCTTTGTGAGAAAAACAAGTCGAAATCTCATTGGGCCTAAGAGGAATCCGTGAAAACACATTTTACCCTTTTTCACTCTCTCAGGGATCGTAACAATATCGACACTGATGCACTCACCACCACGTATATCTCCTCCAGTAGAATCGGCAATAAGCCACAAGATACGGCTTCATTTACCAGGAAGTTAAACAAATTAATTGATAAATGATATTAACGGTACTGCACTGGAACGTTGCGATAGTTTTAAAGATCTATGTGTCGCTTTCGATTACGCATACAAATAATACTGTATCGTCACCCTTTAAAATGCTTGGTTTTATCATTCGCAACTCACTCCCGATATTCTCAGATTGATAATACAATATTAATCTGAGATACGACTACCCTAAAAACTTTATACAACACGCTGGTACGACCTAGGCCGATTCGATTATTTTAATAATCGGATGATAAATCGAATGAATTTTAATTCAGTGTAGCCGACCACGCTAAAATAACTTTTCTCGATTCTAGCGACTATATAATTATATTATAATTAAATTATAATTGTTATGAATTCAAATTACCTTTAATGCGGTTTGGCACACTGCGCTATAATATAACAACTCATGTCGATTCGAGTGATATAAAGAACGTATTCATTGCTCACACACTGAGAATCAAGATAAAATCGTGCAATTCGACGTTCGACCGATTCGACGATTCGATTATTTTGATTCGTTTTCATTCGTTCTGTAATCAGAATTTGGAATTCGTGTTTCATAATGTATGGCATGTATTTCCAGTTGTTTTCCGATTATTTTTAATTCGAATTACGGAATAAAATAATGGAATTTTAAAGGTTATTTCAATAATCGGATTACAGGTTATTTTTAATTCGAATTATTCCATCACTAACGATCAGCTATTGTTACTAAAACGTTTCTCATAGAGTTCATTGAAGCATCGTAGAGACATGCAGTATTGTACTTTTTATTCAAACTTTAAAATAATATGATAGATTGTCCACCATTATTGGAGAAAATTAATTTTAGAGCACCCACTAGGCCTACTAGATCCGCATCCTTATTTTATGTACCAAATGCGTAATATGTTGATATTGATACGTGTGATTATAGTTAAGACAGTAAATAATCTATTGTTGTTAATTGTTAGTTAGTAAATAAAGTCGTGAGTAAGTGTTACCTGGACTTTCAATCAACGAATCTATGAGTAAAGGTGTTTGTGTGGATAGCAAACACGTGACAATATTTTTAATGGTAACCTAGGTAAGCAAATTATGTCAAAATTTTCTTAGTTTTGTCATCACCTTAATTTATATTAATTTTATATGATTTATATGTTATTACGTACAATACACATCAGCTTAAAGTCACCACCTTCCTCTCTGCTCTCTTTCTGGCACGTCATATGAGAAGGTGGTGACTTTAAGCTGATGAGTATGGTACATCATTGTAAGTACTCTATTTTAGGCCCTGTAAATTATGTAAATTCTGTTCGCCATGTGTATGTAAAGAAATAAAACTAAAATTTAAAAAAAATTGAGAGCGGAGAAAGAGTCACGTGATCTATGCAGATGCTCTATCGCAAACATAATAAATTCTCCGAAAGGGACGAATATCCTTTTCGCTCCTCCTTGTCATTCTTGTCATATTAAGCAACACTTAATATTTGTCATTATAGATACAATCTGCTTATTCATCAAATAATTTAAGAAAAAATTGAGGAATTGCAACGAGTTTCTTTTACTCGTATTTGGCAGACCTTGGAATGAATATCTTTACATTTCTATTAATTTAGAATGATAGAAATTCGAAAAAAATTTCATTTACAATAATTTTTCTCTTCGTATTATCTCTAAAATCTCGTGTGTAAACCGTATAATTTTTAAAGTATCTGGAAAATATCTACAAAATTTATGTCACTTCAGATTAACTGATTGTCGTGAAAATAGAATAGGCTCTGTCGGAAACTTGGGCTACTAAGCGCGGAAAAGCTGACAAAAATGTCAATAAGGAAAATATCCCTTCCCGTTTCAAATTTCAACCGTTTCAGTATCTCCCTCACTGAGAGGGAAGCCAGACTTGATTGAAAAAAGAACTACATGAAAACGTAATGACGCATAAATTCCAGCACTGCTTTACAGATGATCACTAAAGACTAAAGGAGAACCTAACAAAAATTAACTACAGAGTAAGCGAGTTCTAAATAGAAATCGTTGAATTGTTCTATGTTCTACTAGTTTGGAAACTGAACATATTAAAAAAAAATTTGCTTAGCGATATGTCGAATTCGGAAAAAGCACAGAAATAAGCCCGAAAAGTCGTGACGTCACACACTGAAAAGTTTCTAAATAAAAATCATATTACAATGATCGGTTTTTATTTTGTAATGACAGTTAAAAAAATATAACAAAAAGACGCCGATGCAGGGTGAGTAGACTATAATTCAATCAAATGTATATTTTAGTTAGATCATTTTCTGCCTTTCTGTAAATAGCTTCCCATGAGATATCAACAAAAACCAGAGATGTGTCATCAGGATAGGATATTGTATGACCATCTAAGTTATTAACAGTTGAAATGTCATTTATAATATACATGGCTAAATTATTAACAGTTGAAAGTTATTCATATAAAAGGAACAGTATTGGCCCCAATACTGTCCGTTGTGGTAAGCCCATGGTTAATGATAAGGACTCACTAAGAGAATTATCTTCTTTAACTCTTTGTGTTCTATTTGAAACATAATTTGTTAAAATACTTAGGGTAGGTCCTTTACACCAACACGAAAAAGCCTCATATGACTCATGTGTATACACATATCGAATAGTTGAGATAAGTACAATAAATGGAAATACATTTTATAATTTTGTTACATATTTGTAAGATTGTTTTTGTAAAACTCCCCTTTAACAGATGTATAAAGTGTTAGGTTGTTGTCAGCACAAATTGGTGAAGATCTATAGTATAATAGCATGGTATGTTTCAAAGCTGACATCAGTCTAGCGATGGTCGTTTTGTGAACAAATATGTTTGTAAGTTGAATATGACCGTTAGACATCTACGGATGTATTGGAATCACATGTAATCTACATCTGTGAAGTCACTTAACGAAGTTGTAGATGCACCATTGACACACAATATGTCTTAGTTTGCTAAAACAGGATCATTTCTGTATATACACTCTCGAGTGGTTCACTAACGCGATATTTCATGAGTCTTTTATAGCCTGTAGCTATGTATTTACGTCGTCCACTAGTTGCAGCGATTCCACTAACGACAAGAAATTATTTACAATTCTTCTATTGTTTTTCAGGTGTAAGTCCTCTATAATTGTTATTAATAGTCTCTCAAATCTGTTTCAAGGGAAACGTCTTAGAAATCTTGTCTGCCATTTTAGAACTAACGTTGATGAAAAAGTATTATACAGCATTTTCTGTTGAAAATATTCATATATTGAAAACGCTTTCAACCACTTTTCGCAACATTGAGAATTGGCTCTGTATGGTTTAGGGATACCAGCACACTGTCTGTGAAATGTTCGAACCGTTTAGGAGATTTGAGAAATATTTTTTTTGTACTTGCTATTAATGCAGTCTAGTCTGGAAATTATTTTCGAATCGTTTCTGCCACAATATGTAACGCATGCACTTTACACGTAACATGTAAAAACCTACAATTAGTCTCTTTGTTGAGGTCATCCTTGTCGCGGCCTATTGAAATCATCAATACTCAGTTGTTGAAAGTTCAAATTTTGAATGTCTCAAAAACACACGCGTAATTATTTAGGTTATAATTTATTTTCTTTTACTAGCTAGTAAGTGAAAATTTATTGGGATATCGTGACACGTACTAGAAATTTCAAATAGAATCTATTCTACATCGTCGTCTCGTCAATACGTGACCAGTGCCGTGTAGTTTTTAATCCACAGTTAATCCTACATACAATGGAATATATCAACCGTAACGATGTACGACTTGGTAAGTTAAACTGGTTATTGTGTTATTCGAAAACTCCCGAAATGGTTATTTATCCTACAGAGACGTACTGGGTATGCAGCATATTACAGAATACTTGACATAAGTACAATAAATCAAACAAAAATGAGTTGTCAAAGTATTGTCATGTATGTTTTTGTATCACGTATTTCGTTGACGACTTTAAATCTTTTTTGTGCCAGCACATTATAGTCTTGATTGCAAACTTTACAAATTATTATTAAACCGAGAATAAATCGAAGTTCACCGATGTATTCATTCACTATCTGCGATAACGGTAGTTATAACTACATAGGTGCGTTTGACATTATGAAATTTTATAAACCTAATACTGGTAATCTTTCAAATAATACTGTAGCGAAAATCACCTTATAAATCAGCACGTGTGACGCCAGCCAAGTCGTGGCTGTCGTTATCAGCCACCTCGGAGACTTCTAGTAATAAGTGTAAGCATCAGATATGTTTCTATTTTCGTTCTATTTGAAGCGATGTTTTTGTTAGATCTAAAAAGCATGTTTAGTGCTAACGTTTTTGAAACAAGACCGTTACGTAATTATGAGATGTGATTCAAAGGACATTAATCTATAATGAGTCATTGTCAAATCATTTAGTGAAGCTATTTATTAGACCATTGGCACAAATTATGTCATATTTGGTATCTCCTGTTTTATACACTGTAGGTCACTATTGATTCTTTCAATAACGAGCATTAGTGGTTTTTAAAAGTAAATTTATTTATATGTACATTAGTGGTTCAATGATACGTGTACAGTGGGACATTTTAAAGTGTGTAGGATCTGGACCATAAGCTGCAAAATTTTAACTCAGAGATTTTTAGTAATTTCTTTTGTACGGCATTTAAAGAACAGGAAGACTGAATATTAGAACCCTCACGGAACATGTTATGGTACTATACATATTTGCGGCATTTTGGAACTGACGTGTAATAAAAAACGCGGTGCATTAAAAATATTAGCATTTTTCTTTGCATTAATATTGATTTGTACTTCATAGTTTGTATCGTCATTGAAGTTATTTCCCATGTATTCTTAATATCTGCGTATAGTTAGTTGTTCGTTTAGAAGTAACTGTTTTTGGTACTTTTTAAAAGTCTGTCTAAATTATTACTATACCTTATATATTCGGCTTGAATTAGTTCATCTGAATAATTATGTGTTAGTCTTATCTTCAGGTCATCCTTGTGGTGTATTGAATTATTAAACAGTTGTGAAAATCTTGTTCAAAAACTTCACGCGTTTTTAGGGTTTAATTTATTTTCGGTTATCTTTTCTAATGTTAACAAGAAAGTTTCAAATTAAATTATCTAATAGAAGTGACAATGGCGTAGTACAAAAAAAATTAAGTGACTGGAAACAACCCGTTTGTATATTTTTAACTTGAAACAAACTGGTTCTCGTGTTATTGATGAGCCTGGCCAAGGACATAATTCTACATTGTTTTAGGGTATGCATCATATCAAATCTTGAATAAGTACAATAATAAAAAGAAATTTTTATATCATGAGTGTAGTTAATGTAACTATTCCGCTCGCTTTAACTTATTTTTTATATATTTCCTAATACTATTGTAAGATTAGCGGCACATTATTATTAAACTGATAAAGACGTGTACAAAATTTCACAAGTATATCTGTGCAGAACTAGTGGAATGAGTGACGTAGATTTTCAAATAAGATAACCATTGAAAGTGAGTATCTAATTATTACAGATCCACCACTTCTTACAACCATATGTACAAAACTCACCTTGATAAGTCAGATGTATATGAACGAGCTTGAAATTGTCGTTATCACAAACTGGGGCACTTCAAATAATTGTGAATATAGTAGTTAGATATATTACTAGAGTTGTCTCAGAAAGCAATGTTAGCAGTGGTGAAAATATGTTTGTGTTTTTAAAAAGACCGTTGCTATGCTACGGAAGTGATTACTGCCAGTTAAGTAAAACACTCTGTGAACTCACTTAAACGTAGCTGTATATTGTACCACAATTTATCTTAATTTGGTAAAGTCAGGATCTTTCCGTAATATACTGCATGTTTTCTATATTTGGAATTTTTATTTCTAGATTGTCATTTATACCTGTGCACTGTATATGCGTCGTCCACTATTTGCAGCGATTCCACTAACGACAACGAAGTATTTTGCAATTTTTCTATTGCGTCGTGTAGTCCTCTATAATTGTTATAAATAGTTTTTTAATCTGTTTCAAGGGAAACATCTTGAAGGCTTGTCTGGCTTTCCTTAATAGCTGCAGCCTCGTTAGGGTTGAACTGTAGTATCACAGCTTTTATTTGTTGAAAATATTCAGTATAATAAAACGCTGCCTTCAACCACGTTCCCCAAGGTGTAAGAATCGGCTCTGGTAGTTCCGGAATACCAGGACACAGTGTGTGAAATGCTCGAAGCCGTTTACGAGATTTGAGAAATACTTTTTTTGAATTTGCTATTAATGCATCTACCTCTGGAAAACATTTTCGAATCGTTTCTGCTACAAGATGGAACGCATGCACTTTACACGTAACATGTAAAAACCTACCATCGTCTCTTTGAAGAAAACGGCCCACCAAACGCATTGTCGCAGCACCGTCGGTCACAAACATCAACACTTGACTTGTTGACAGTTCAAATTTTTCGAAAGTCTCCAACACCACCCGCGCAATTGTTTCGCCAGTACACACAGTTAGTCTTTTGCTAGCTAGTAAAAGTGAAAATGTTGATTTAACAGGGTCGAGTACACGTACTATAACATTTGAAATAGAATTTTTTTTACAATCTGTCGTCTCGTCAACACATAACCACAGCCGTGTATTTTTTAATGCACATTTAATCCTATTTACAATGTCTTCACGAACACTTGGTACTTATCTACGTAACGATGAACGACTTGGTAAATTCACCTGGGGATTGTATTTATTCCAGAACTCCCAAAATGCTGGTTTATCCAATATGCGCAGGGGAACATCACAGGCAATCAGCTTCAACAGTAAATCAAACATATACTGAGGTTCCAAAGAAGACACGCCATTTTTTTTATTTTTATGCCAGTTACTATTGACATAAATTTTGCAGCCGTATTTATTCCAGCACATTAAGTCTTGATCACAAACTTTACAATTTATTTTACATCCATCATAGAATAAATCCGAAAATTCACCGATAAATTTATTCACTTTATCAGCGTACGGCCGTTTTCTACTCTTTACGCTCAACATTATTTATTATTTATTAGTACTCTATGCATCGACCGACAGATAACACCTGAAGTGTGTCGTGTCATCGTCATCGTAAACAAGCGCGCGATGGCATTGGTATTGCGCCCGACCCTGAATCTACCATCGCTTGGCCAGGCTTAGTTATTGATCACGACAAATATACTATGTGTACCAAATTTCAGATCGATATCACAAAGAATGTTGGTGACACAAAAAATAAACCGTAAATAAATTGAAACCAAGTTTCTTCAATAAACTGCAATTATTTCGACTTGTTCTAACGATTTTTGAAGTTAAGTAGAAAAAAAATGACACCCTGTATATAAAATAGTTCTTTAAAATTAAATTTATAAACAAATAAAAAAAGTTATTTTTACAAGTCAAATAATTTTTGTTTGAAAACTGTTCTGCCAACTTACGTCAAAACTTTTCAAGTCCATTTAGTATTACATCATATTACACTGTCAACATTGGCCATGCTTTGCATCATATCTAAATTCGGTTTCAGCAGCATGTTTAATCAGGGTCAACTGAAAGAACATTGTATGTACACTGGTGGGTTTCCTCGATTTATTTGCGTTTGTCTATCACAAAGAGGATCCTCTTCCTTTGCCAAAGTTATAGGGAGTAAAATGTTAAAAAATTAGGTTAAATTTTAGTGCGAAATTAACAAAATTATGACAAGTAAATATAAACACTCTATTGAAATATTCACGTGTTGAAGAAATTCGAAAAAAATTACATTTGAAACAGTGAAAAAATGTTACTTGAACTCCATTGGGTCCTGATATATTTAAAAATATAAACCGCCGCATTTTTCAACTTAGAATACATTAATATACAAAAATACAACCCATAATTATTATTTGGTATTTTGATACTTTAATTAATCGTTGGGTAGCGGTTATTGTTAATTTAATCGTTTTAAAATAATATTAAATTCTCTGTCAAATATTTTAATACCTATGTATGTGTTTGTGCAGTTTGTGTACATAATTCTAAACTACACTATTCACTTTTTATGGCATATTTTAATTCATTTTATAATAGACAAATAGTTTATTTATTAACCACCTTTGCTTTTAAACACGTTTAAATTAAATAAACAAAAACATAACCTTAAATAACACGACTATTTACAAAACCTAGGTGTATCTAATATAATGTACGTACACAAGCATAAAGTAGATATGCAATTTTAATTATCTTATGCACCATAAATCCAATTATATCATAATTTACAGCCAATAAACTATTTTTAATAATTACAACTCGCAAATGTCAAAGTGCACACCCATTTCCGGAAATATACCTAATTAAATAGAATGCTAGACACAAATTATTAATGAAAACTAAATTCTAATAAGCAACTAAAGTGAAATTTACCTGTTTAATAAGGGGAAGCAAAGTCTGTTCTATACTACGAGTTTTAATCTCTAAACAATCATAATTTGTTGTACCTACTCCTGCCATTTTCTACACTACTGTCATCTTTGTTTAATACACGTAATTTGGACATAAAGCTCTCCTTGTTTTTACATAACCTCTTCATTCGTTTAAAATCCAAGGATCGACGTTGTGTTCAATCAGCTGTTTAATAAAGCTAGTTGACCTTGCAGCGCCCTCTTCGAGGCAGCAGTGGAAGTGTAGAAATAAATTCTTATTCGGAGAATTCGATTTAGGAGAACTCTATTAATCGCAGAAATCGAAAACAGAATATGGGCCACTCTGTGATATGAGCGTTGATTATAGACATACGATTTATACTTCTTATGAGGTCTGTGGCGTTGCTGAAGTATTATTCATAATATTTCAAACAACGATATAGGTTTGTTCTTTATATCGGTACATTGTACATTCTACAACCTTCAAAAATGATCACAAGTAATTATAAAACGCAGCAAGTGCAATTTAATTAAATTTAAATTGACTACTGCACTAAAATGAAGATAAACCGACAAACGATAAATATCAATATTTTATTAAATATAGTTTTTTCGAATGTCGTTACATGTTTCATAATTACATGTATTTTTATACCTACCCAACTAGATCACCTCAAAAATAATCTATAATGGAAAATAATCGGTAAAGATTATTGTTTACAATAACCAATTAACTGTTTTGTACAAGCAGGGTGCTCCAGATTCGAGGCTTTTCATTATCTCAAGAGAGAATAGAGCATAATATAGGGATACGAAATAACACTAATAACAATTATTTGTTAATTACATTTAAAAAAATAAAGTTGATGTTTCGTCTCCTGATATTTCTGTTACCACATTATGCTGTTTTTGAAAAGTATTTTTCGTTTTTACCAAAAATAAGTCATACAAAGGTAAAAGTAATTTTTTTGAATTCCAGTTTTGTAAAATGTTCTCTGATAATAAAGCATCGCTTGCGGATAACCAACATAATGGTGAATTTGGGATAACCCTGTACTAAGCAGATTAAGCACGTGTTGTTCCGGTTTTGAATGAAATGTAGAATAGGAGAAGTTCCCACCCACAAAATTACCTGCCAGTTTCTTTTTAAAACCCTTTATATTGGACTATTTTTATTTCCAGTTAGGCTATATTTTCTAGTGATAAACTCCCCTGTATATTTAAAGCTTTTACAGTAGTCATTTGGATTCGTTTATCACAATTTAAATATTTAAAATGTAACTGAAATTCGCGTAAAATAAACAAGCCGCCGCCTCTGGGATGTTGAGAGGTTTAACTCCTACCACCAAGCTCCACCAATCAGGTACAAATTACACCTGCTGAGATAAACTGGAATGTGAAATCAAACTTAAACGGTCTTTAAACTGAACGAAGTTGTAAACAGTCAGTAAACAAAACAAAGTGAGTGTTTGAAATTTAATCAAAACATAAGTGGAAAGGTAAATAAAATAAGTAATACCATTTCATTATTTTTATTTATTTAGTTGTATTTACATATAAATTTGCGGTGGTCATTGTTTTTTTATATAAGAAAAATGTAAAATTTAGTTGTAGGTATTTTTTGATGAGCATAATTTCTTTTTAATTAATTAGATTAGCATATTTTTTATTGGATGCCACAGACAGAAAACAGTTGGTATAAGCATATCTTTTATTTTGAAATAAATAGGTATATAAAGAAAATTAAAGAGTTAATATAATTTTTTGCACAATTAAAATATAGAAATGGCTATTGTTAAAAACACCATTCATCATTTTCGAGATGGAATTCTGTTACATGCAGGAATGATAAAGTAATCGAAAGGCCTTTTAAAACTTCTATGTGAACAGATTTTTTATGAGGCATTATTTAAGTAAATATAGATATAAAAATTAAATAAATTTTATTTTAAATTGTGTAAGTATTTTTGATAAATATTTCTTCTGATCAAATTAGACTGAAGAATTAATATGTATGCTCGCCGATATGAAACAAAATGAGAGAAGCATATTATTAATTATTATAGTTTGGTGTAGTTATATACAGAGAATGAAAATAAATCTACAGTTGTATACAACTCAGTACAAGTAAGTATGTCTGCTATAACAGTTAACCTATGTTAACCTGTGGTGTGTTACGTTGTATAATTATTTAATTTTTTTATATTTAGTTTCCTTTATTGAAATTAGTGAGCCACCCTTAAATCTTAAGTAATTCCTATAGGTCAAAATAATAGATTTCTTTAAATCTCGTTCATTTTATTAAAAAAGTTTTGAGGTCCTAGAAACGAAAATTATATTTTTATATTTATTGCTACAACTATAAACATCAATTTTAAATTCGTTAAACACGTTTTCAAGAGCTATGAACAATACAAGGCATACATTTGCAAGCTATGGTAGGCTCTGGCGTGGCTCTGAAACTTCATATTTATGTTCACACTACCATAATTTATAACAAAATGTATGCAATAATGTTTTTCTGCAACTGTTTAGAAAGAAGTGGTTTTGGTTAATTTTTTGAGTGCAAAATACATATTTACTGGTCTAGCCTGGTAAAGTGATATAAGGGATTGCTAAAGTCTTTACCGATCCCTTATGTCGCTTTTGGTTGACAAGTATCTGATAATAACTAAAAATGATTAATCCAGTTTTTTTTTTAAAGTAATGTGTCTGAAACTATCAGTTAATTTTATGAATTTTGTTAAAGTGAAACGGTTTTTTGAGATTAGCAAGAACGGTTGCATAAAAAATGTTGTACGTAACACACCAAGAAAGTGCATTTACTGGGTTCACTGGCTCTCAGGACTTGCCGATGGATATTGCCAGCTCACCCAGTAAAGAATCAATTTTTTGGACTTGTTACGTAAATAACTATTACAGCATGCTTACAAGATTTCAACTTAAGTTTAAATTTTAAGGTGTTATATTTAATGATTCCTTTGACTTAAAAACTTGTACTTAAATAGCCTTACTCTTTTCTTGGCACACTGCATAAGTACTTTTACAAAATAAAATAAAATGGTTTATGCATGGGTACTCAAAATCTTTTTTAAAACTATTATGTGGGTTATATTGTGAATATTTTCAGATGTCTCTGGAAGATTACGAGGTATTAAGTATTATAGGAAACAATATCAACTCTACCACCTATAAAGTAAGACATAAAGAAACTAAAAAAATATTCATATGGCAAACTGTGAAATTCGATAAAACAGGAAACACCAATGTTGAATTTTTGAGAGAACAAGTTAAAAAAAGACAGGATATAGGCCATCCGAACATTTTAAAATTCTACGACTTAATCGAACAAAAAGAAGTTTTATACATAATGATAGAATACTGTGAACATGGTTCTCTAAGAAATATAATTGAATCTTGTCTGGTAAATCGTACATATATAAGTGAGGAATTGGTGTGCAAAATATTGTATCAAATAGCGTTTACTATTAAAACAATTGACAGTTATGCTGGGAAGCTTACTGCAAACGAAATATTTTTAGATGAAGACTATAATGTAAAACTATTCAATTTCCAGATAAATTACAAAAACAAAAGTATGAAAGAGCTAAAAATGGGTTACTTGGGACTGGTATTATATGAAGTGTGTACATTTACCAAGTTTGACAAAAGCTGCTATGAATATGATATCAAAAAAGTGAGTGATGTGTTTTCCAACAATCTGTTATCTCTAATAATATCTATGATTAAAGATGGTACTGATCTAAAAAAAAATGTAAATAAAGTCTTATGCCACCCCACAGTTCTATTAAAATCATCACAGTGGTGCAAGGACAAAAGCTTTTCAAAAATTGCATCTAGACCCACACAAAATGAAATCCAAGATAAATTTACAGATTATACTTCAAAGTTGGAAAAATTAAGAAACAAAGAAATCGCCTTGCAAGTTCGAGAACAACAGCTCAATGAAAAAGAGCACAAACTATCAACAAGAGAAAGGAAAATTGCTGTAATGGAGAGGATTGCTAGAGAAAAACTTCAACAAGCAGAATTGTACTTAAAACGCTGTCGAGAATTCAAACCCAGCAACAGCGGAAGTATTAAATCCACCGGACCATCTCAGGGTGAGGAAAAGCTTTCGTATGAAAACTTAGACTCAACTTACGTCAGCTGTGGTGATTCTATTTTGTTGCCGACAAGTAAGAAACTAAATGTAAACAAGATTATTAAACCTGCTCCTTTTACACGGACTTTATCGGAGAGAAGAATACGTTTTAAAGGTCATAGTCCATTAAAAGAAGTTGATTTTAATAAAAGGAAAAGTGTACGACTTCCTAAACTACAAAAAAGAAAATGCAATAAAAAAAATTCTGAATGGCTGACGTGTTCAGAAGAGACTGATAAGTCCAGTATAGAAGGTAGCATAATGGGCATTTGCAAAAAGTCAAAACAATTGTTTCCCGCAAGAAATATGTACGAAAATGAAAATTTGAAAAGTGACGATCAGTGTAAACCTATAACTTGGACAGAAGAAAATAAAAAATATGCTTTCGAACTATTGAGAGTTCTGAATAGTGATAAAGAAAACCAGTGTGTTCAACACACATATTTATAGAAGGTACCTCAAGAAGGCATTGGAAAGTACAACTTTACTAGTTAGGAAAGCAATATGTATATTAATGTATTCGAATATGGATAAAATAATTCATTTCTTCAATTTGTTATTAGCAGTTTTTTAAAAAAGTTTTTGTTTAAAAATATATGTGTATGTATACACAACCATATCATCTCCCTTTATCAGAATCGGTGAGGTACAATTAAAAAAAAAAATTAAATAAAATTTTTTAAGTTTAACAAATACCTTTGGGGTTTTTGCTTAAATATTTTCATTTGTTACGATATCGCTAATCAAAGTTACCTAATTATGATTTTTGATTCTTGAAATTCATATTACTCTTAATCAAAAAATATCTCCCTACAAAAAGTGGATTTTTTATAATGCATCCCTTGTTAGAGAAAGTCCTACATACTACATATAATAATACTATTATTTTTAACGGTGTCATCTAATGGGAAGTGGTTTTTATATATAATTATATCTCCCATTACTTTTATTGTGTTGGCTTCATTTTAACTCTTAAGGGGTGTATAGTTTTATATCATTTAACATAGACAGGCAACTGAAAGTCGATATTATTTTTCGTATTTTCAAGAAATTCTTTTTGTAATTAAAATTAGCTAACAGCTTCTAAATATCCAGCTTTATAAATGTTTAAAGCTGCGTTTTCAAACTAGGAATCTCTAACTTAAAAAGTTAGCTTTTTACATATATAATAATAACTCGAGCAAAACACTACAAGAACCACAAAAATTTAGGTATATCTCAAGGTTTATCTTGTATGTATGCATGAACTTTATTTTTATTTACACTTCCCATTAGATTGTTAAAACCACCTTATTTGTCAATATCAAAACCAATAATTTTTATTTGAAAAAAAGCGCATTGTTGTAAAATATATAATTAAATTTTTTATAAATTTAAGAACCTTAGATGTACCTAAAATAATCATATTACCTCATTAATAAAGACACTTTTAACATATAACTTTATGCAATTTAGTTGTGTATAGATATATTGTATAGAAAAGCGCTTTATTAGTAAGAATCTAAGTAAAATAATTATAATTATTAGTACTATGACAACATTTATGAATGTCAACATTTTCTGTGTAAATTGTGCAATTATACGATAATTATGAAAATAATAATTAATCAAATATATTTTTTTATATTGTTTATATTATTATTTTATTTAAAATTCTACTATGGCATTTTTATTTAGATATCGGAATATTTTTTTTCTTATTTGTAAGAATTCAAATTTTAAAATCGACGTTTTACGCGATTGCGGCAGTTGGCTGTTACCTTTATATGCGACAGCATAGTGGGCTCTTTTCAGACTTATGTATAAGTCAGCATAATCTTCCGATTATAAAGTTTAAATACTCATTTTATTATACAAAAAAAATGTAGACAAGCAGTCAATCATATTTCTATTTAAAGGAGATCAAATTTTTACTTGATTATGGTTAGTACATTTTACTTCTCTTCTTCCTAATTCATTTATATGTTCATTTTATTAAATTGACAATATTCCAAAAAAAAAATGCTAAACACTACAGCATTGAATATCCCAGACTTAATGATAAAAATAATGGTTAGAATTTATAACCAGTGGCAACAAGACTGAAATATAGATAAATTCAATTAAAAACCGTTTAAGCTATTCAGGCTTATGGAATATCCCCATTTTCCATTATTAACAAAATAAAACAACAGTAAATGGTACAATAATATATTTACAATTAAACTACATTACCACATAGTATGTTATGGCCAAGTAGGTTGCTCTCCTTCTTTCAACACTCTTCCATAAAGGGCACTTTTGTCCCTAAATAAAGTCAAACGTTCGGTTTCCTTCCTGTCCAAGTACCAACCGATACCAAATCCAGTAATAGGAATGATTGAAAATAAAAATCCTTTAGGAATAATCGGAAACATGATCTCTTTTTAATTTAGCTTTGTAGAGTTGAGTGCGTGAGTAATCAGCGTAAATGGACGTCACTACAAAAGCAGGAACCAACGTTACTAAACAGTATCTTTTAATTAAACGGCCAATTCCTATGGCCATCTGAAAATTACGTCACTAATATTAGGTTAGAATTCGATTAACGCAACACCTTCTACTTCCATTAATGCAATTAATAAATAAACTCACCCGATCCAGTTTACACCTTCCTTTTACCAGTAATACAATATGATTAAATTATAAGTTATAATATAATAATAAATTGTCCAAACTACAAACCAAAATATCTGACATAAAAGGAGTAAGGAGTTAGTATTAGCGCCTCTCTCTAAACTCTTATTTAACAATAAGTTGTAAAACATGAAACTAGATTCTCGTCTCGAATTCAGTTGAATTTCTACCATTCACCAGAAGATAGCGCATATCCGCTTCGACCTCATCATCATCGTTGATTGAAGAATTCTTATTATTTCAATCAACCAGAGACATCTCTGAATCAACGTCATCACTCAATCATATTCATCACTAATGTCAGTTGATATAGGTTATGTTTAATATTTACACGTGAGTGAATTGAAGAATGTTCGTCTTAAATACATTCAAACTATAAAATCATCTTTAAAATAACACTAATAGTAATTAAGAAAAAATGGGATTAACGAAGCAATATTTACGATATATTCCTGCTGGCAATTTCAATATAATTGCAAGTCAAAATTGCAATGTTGCCTTTGTAACACTGGAAAGTCAGGAGGGTCGTTTTGTTGCTGTTGGTGCTTGTGAACATATTATTATTTGGGATTTACGTCTGGGAGAAAAGGTAAGAGGCCATTGAGAAATAATTACTACAGGATACAATAGGTATTTAACTTATATTTAAGGCTCAAATTTTACCTGGTGAAAAGGCATTTGTCACAGCGATTTGTGCCAGTCCAAATAAACGACACCTCGCAGCAGGTTATTCTGATGGAAATGTACAAATTTATGATTTGAAGTCTGCCGAAGTTATTAGCATTTTTGCAGGACATCGTTCTGAAGTAACTGCTTTAGCATATGATAGTTTTGGTCACAAATTAGCATCAGGATCAAAGGTATAAATTGTTTCTTTCTTTTACTATACCTAATAAGAATTTTTTCATTATTAGTTATTTGTAATTCTTTACAAAAGCAGTAAATAGTTCGAAAAATGAGTAAACTTTTAAATTTTCAAAATTTCTACCTACTTTCTAACAGGTATGTAGAAAAATGTAGAGCCCGTAAAATAGAGAACATATTCGAAATGGTTTTTTTCATTTTATAGGATACCGATGTAATAGTGTGGGATACTGTAGCAGAAGTAGGATCGTGCAGACTCTCAGGTCATCGAGGTGCTATTACACAAATTACTTTTATGTCTGAACAACCTATACTTATATCTGGATCCAAAGACAGTTTTGTAAAATTTTGGGATTTAGACACCCAACATTGTTTTAAGACATTAGTGGGACATCAAACTGAGGTAATAGCATGAATATTTTATATCGAATGTTCTGTTACCATATAGATTCTGCCATTTCTACCAAAAAATCCTAATTTGCATAATCTCCTTCAACATATAAGTCTCATTTATACAAGTATTGCACATAATTTTGAAGATAAAATTATGATATATCTAATGGTACTTTTATTTTTCATTTTTAAAAATGATCGGTTTCGTGATTCATCTTGACTGGTCACAATGATCCGGTCAGTCACGGAAACATTGTGACCGGTCAACTACCCATCACTATGACATACTAACTACTTTTTAGGTTTGGGCTTTAACACTTGTAAAAGATGACCAGTATCTAGTAACTGGATGTGGAGATGCTGAATTAAGAGTATGGAAACTATCTCAAAGGGATGCTGATGGTGAAAACAAAAATCCCGTGGAGCATTTAGCGTCAACGTTAGAATTAACTATGTTAGATGACTCAGATGATCCAACAGTAAGTTTTCATTATCATAATCTATTTTTTAATTCTATAAAATGATTGTTTTAGCACCCATTACAGTGTAACAAAGTTGGCTCTTTACTGAGAGGGGGAAGAGGTCGGGTGGTGTCCATGTTTAGTGATGCAAGTGGGCAAATAATTGGATGTCACGGTACGGATATGCAAATTGAGCTGTTTCAGTTTTTAACCGAGGATGACGCACGCATTAGAATGAAAAAGCGGTTGAAAAAGGAAAGAAAAAAGGAAAAGTACGTATCGGCTATAGACATGATGTTACTTTAAACAAAATTTCTATGCGTGCAATTGTTAGGGTTTTTCGTAAAAGTCAAACAGCAAATTTCAGCGGGAACTCTATGGTCAGATGTATCTAACTGCAGTTTTGCCAGATTTTTTAAGACAGCTTTGCTATATTTTCTTACATTTTAATTATCTGGTATAACGATGTTTGTTTTAATTCAGGAAAGAAGAAAATATGGAAACTGATCAAGTAGAAAACTCTAATTATGCAAATGTTCAACTAAGTTTACGGGATGAAGTTAAACGCCTCTCATCTATTAAAACACCCCAAAAACTAAAATCTTTGGATTTAGTCCTTGGTAATGGTGGGGAATTACGTGTTGCCGCTAACCTTTCAAATAACACAGTCGAATTATATACGATTCAGTCTACCACGAAAGATGCCGAACCAAAATGTTTAAGATCGATAGTAAGCCAAGGGCATCATAGTGAAGTTAGAGCAGTGGGATTTAGTAGCGATAATCTGGCTATTGTATCTGGAAGTGCAGAATCCATTAAAATGTGGAACAGGCCATCACAGGCTTGTTTAAGGACAGTTGGGACTGAGTAAGTATTATTTATTTTTAGAGTTAATTATTAAGCCTATATATGCAGGTTTGTAAAATGACTGGCTCAAAAGTACCAGCAGAAATATGTACATTATTTGTTTTACTTGCATCTGAATTCTGCTAAATAAAAATATTCAATGTTGAGTTATTGTTAAATGAAGCATATCATTGGTCTGTTTGGTATAATCCTTGAAAATGTTCAGACGTACAAAATTATTAACAGTAATAATGTATATTGGCGTTTTATCTCAAAATTTGCTTTAGGTATATTTTGTCAACAACGTTTGTACCTGGCGATCGTCATGTTTTAGCCGGACTGAAAGATGGTAGATTATTAATTATTGATATTGCTGCTGGGGACATATTAGAAGAAATTCCAGCGCATACAAAAGAACTTTGGTCCATCTGCTTACAACCTAACTTGGTAATATTTTTTATCAACTTTATGTTCATATTTAATAACAAGATATACACTATTGAACTCGATTTCATGCAAAACCTGTGTTTAATGTGATAAAAAGTAAGCGAATTAGAGTTTAAATATGCGATAGAGTTAACTGTATACTGCTTCGTGGCCACTAAGGTGCCTGGTGTGATACAATGCAAAGCGAATTATGAATTCAGAAGTAGAGCAGAGCAACTGTCTTTGTTGTCTACTAGTTTGCTATTATTTCATCACTGTCTGCTGCATTAAATATAGGTTTTGCATGAAATCAAGTCCAATGGTGTGTACAAAAGGTAAGAATTCTAAAATCTTTTTCTCAGGTTTTTTTTATAAGATTTTTAAATGCCCATTGTAACGTTTTAAGTTATTAAAATATATGTGACTTGTTGACGGAAAATCCCTATCTATCTTTATAATAAATCCTGCTTTTCCTAAAACCCTCAAATACCTAATCAAATTTTAATTTGCATATGGGGGGGGGGGGGGGTTCAAGGATAAAGTCAAAATTTCTTTGTTTCATAACATAAAAAAAATGTCTATCTTAATATTCTTAATCAAAAAAATCTCCATCCATTAAAAGACAGTCAAATATCTAATCAAATTTTAATCAAAAAAATCTGCATCCATTAAAAGACAGTCAAATATGTAATCAAATTTTAGTCATTTCTGGATAATCTTGTGGAATGAGCAGAATGCCCATTCTGCCAAAAAATATTTAATTATTTATTTAAGTTACAACTACCCAGACAGATAAAAATCCAATTACAAGGTAGGAAGGTTGAAACAATGTTTCACACAAATTAAATATTCTGAATAATCCAAGTAACTAATACATTGTGTAACAATCAAATTAGAGTTACAACATATCAGAATGAATATTAACTACTATTACTATACATGGTGCAACAATTAAATTAGAGTAACATCATAATGAATAACACATTAACATGAGATATACATATAGGTGTTAACACATGCATACATATTGTATACACATATATATGTAGGGTGAGTTCTAACTTATTTTATTAAATTTAAGGGATGGTAGATCCCTTAATGGTAAGTTCATATAAAAAAAATATAAAAAATCTATGTGCTAAAGTTTCCGAGAAAAAAATAAATAAAATTACTCCAACATTTTGAGATCCTATTAACTAACCTATCTCAACCGAAAATAAATTAAGATAGGTTGGGTGACTACGACATTGATCTTGTTTTTTACAATAATTGGTCCACCACTTTTTGCCACTTTGTCTCCGATGGTATTTTTTTTAACATAATCCCTTCAAACGCGCCGACCGCTGAGCTCGATGTAATTGAAAGTCGGCACCATTTGTGCTACCGCACATTTAAGTAAATCTGTATGTGGCATATTTAAATAAAATAGGTTACGAGTTCGAGTATGGAAGATAGAAAGGTGTAATTTAACATACTTATTTAAACTAGGATAGTCATTCTGGTTGTTTGGGATTTTATATAAAAATGTAACTGAAAAATATAGAAAATATAGATCTCTTCTAAATTCCTCATCTAGCTCTTTCAATAATGGTAACAAATAGCTTTCCAAAATATTCAAATATACATGTTGATCCAAATTTTCTTCTATAAAGTAAGGGCTAATAATGTTGTTATTTTCTTAAATCGCTGACTTCTGCTATTGATTATAAAATTTGGTAGAAAATGTAGCCTCATTAGTAGAGTTGGCAAAAATGCGCTGCAGGATATAGGCGTACGCATCATAATAAGTGTAATAAAAGAAATTAACTAGCAATAAAAGCTTTTTGTTGAAATATTTAATTTTACAACAAACAGTTTTTATGGGTATTATTTATATTTTATTTTTAATTTGTTTTCTTTATTAAAAGAAGTTTTATTTTAATTTATTAAAAATAATTTTTTAACATAATTTTTATTAGATTATATTTATTTAATTATTTGTTTTATTTGCACAGAATTAATTTGATTATTTTTTTAATTATTACCATTTAGAATAAATTATATAATTTATTACATAAATTACTTTACACACCAGAGGATAAAATAGATAAAACAAATTAAAATAGTAAAAGTTATTTGGGTATTTCTTACTATTACTATCAATTATATAAATAAATAAAATTTTCTATGTATTATAAATATTTTTTTTAATTTTATATTAGTAAATTTAAAGACTTTTTTATGCATTTTAAGAAATAAAATATGAATATTTTTTATAAAGAAATTTTTTGTAATAAAATGATATGTTTAGTCATCCAGGACACCCAAGGGATAGTTTTGGGTTTTAAGGCTGAGAATTTTTATTAGATTAAGATTTTAGTAAGTTATCATATAAACAAATTTTGACTTCACCCGTGCACAGCCTGTATGCAAATTAAAATTTGATTAGATATTTAAAGGTTTTAAAAAGAAACAGAATTTATTATAAAAAAAATAGATGTTTTTTCGTAAATCGTTAAATAAAAAAGATTTCACTCTTCCCAATTCCATCCGTGTACACCCTGTATAAATAAATATAAAATAATTGTCCATATCATGGTAGTTGGAGAACATGGTAATTTTTTTCTCATTAAACAAGTATTGTATACATATATTTTTATTTTTTTTTAGAGAGGCTGTGTGACAGGTGGAGGAGACAAAACCGTAAAATTCTGGCAATTTGAATTAGTTGTCGATGAAAAAAAGTGAATCAAAAGCCAAAGTTTTATCCCTGCTTCACACAAAAACTTTAAAATTGGAGGACAATGTACTTTGTGTGAGACTGTCTCCAAATGGTAAATTTATCGCAGTAGCACTTTTGGATTCTACTGTAAAAATATTTTTCGTTGACACTTTTAAGGTAAGGGTGTATTTAAAGTTTAAATTTTTAGGAGCGAATGGAAATAAATGTAGAAATTTATTTTTCGTTTCTTATAAATAATAATAAAAAATACAATGTATTTCATTTCAGTTTTATCTTTCACTGTATGGCCACAAACTTCCCGTATTGTGCATGGATATTTCTTCAGATTCTACTCTAATAGCGACCGGTTCTGCCGACCGGAATGTAAAAATATGGGGCATGGATTTTGGTGATTGTCACAAAAGCATATTTGCTCATGACGATTCTGTCACCGGGCTTCAGTTTGTACATAGAACACATTATTTCTTCACCTGTGGCAAAGATGGCAAAGTTAAGGAATGGGATGGTGACTCTTATGACAAAATTATTACATTGCAGGTATGTTGTGATTTATATCTTTAATAACTTTCTAAGGATAAAAGAAAACCCACTGAAATTGGTTCAAACCTTAAGTAATAATGTTATTATTAGAGTTGGCACAATGAGACTAATTCCAGTGTTGTTACCTTGAAGACGTAAAATAAGTAGAGGGGTTAGAAATAATTATAGTATTTTCAATTATTTCTTTGACATGAGGAATGTGATGTTGTAGTTGCCCACTGGTTAGAAGAATTACACAGTTAACATCAAAATAAGGTCATACAAAAACACTCAGTATGGAAATCGTAGTTGGTGATTTTTCTTATGACTTTTACTTTCTATATGTCGCTTACAATTACTTGAATTCCAACCAATGAAACTTGTTTTGCAAGCAAGGCAATATATAGGTTTACAGCAAGAAAATCTCATTGGAACTAAATCTCCAAACAGATCCAGTACTAATGCTCAATTCTGCCATATAAATGTTCGTTTTATATGTAATAAATTACCGGAACTTAAGACATTTGTCTCGCAAAATAATTTTACTGCTACTGCCATTAGAAGTAATACAGGCATAAGTAAAACACTCTGTGAATTCACTTAACGCAGCTGTAGATGCACCATCACAAATCAGGATCTTTCCGTAATACACACTCGAATTTTTCAATAATGGGTTTATTTTTTTGCGTCATTTATAGTCTGTAGCTGTGTATTTACGTCGTCCACTATTTGCAGCGATTCCACTAACGACAATGAAGTATTTTGCAATTTTTCTATTGCGTCATGTAGTCCTCTGTAATTGTTATAAATAGTTTTTAAAACTGTTTCAAGGGAAACATCTTGAAAGCTTGTCTGGCTTTCCTTAATAGCTGCAGCCTCATTAGGGTTGAACTGTAGTATCACAGCTTTTATTTGTTGAAAATATTCAGCATAATAAAAAGCTCCCCCCCCCCCCCCCCCCCCCCCCTCCCCTCCCCTCCCCCCCCTGGGGCCCCCCCCCCCCCCCCCCCCCCCCCCCGCCAGTACACGCAGTTAGTCTTTTGCTAGCTAGTAAAAATGGAAATGTTGGTTTAACAGGGTCGAGTACACGTACTATAACATTTAAAATAGAATTTTTTTTACAATCTGTCGTCTCGTCAACACATAACCACAGTCGTGTATTTTTTAATGCACATTTAATCCTATTTACAATGTCTTTATGAACACTTGGTACATATCTACGTAACGATGAATGACTTGATAAATTCACCTGGGAATTGTATTTATTCCAGAACTCCCGAAATGCTGATTTATCCAATATACGCAGGGGAATATCATAGGCAATCAGTATTAACAGTAAATCAAACATAATCAGATGTTCCAAAGAGGACACGCCATTTTTTTATTTTTATGCCGGTTACTATTGACATGAAATTTGCAGTCGTATGTATTCCAGCACATTAAGTCTTGATCACAAACTTTACAAATTATTTTACATCCATCATAGAATAAATCCGGAAATTCACCGACAAATGTTATTCACTCTATCAACATTGTACGGTCGTTTTGACATGTCCACTCTTTACGCTCTACATTATTAATTATTTATTAGTACTCTATGCATCGACCGACAAATAACAACTGAAGTGTATCGTGTCATCGTCATCGTAAACAAGCGCGCGATGGCATTGGTATTGCGCCCGACCCTAAATCTACCATCGATTGGCCAGGCTTAATTATTAATTTTAAATCACCAACTGTTTTAATGTTTTATTGTGTTTTGACAAACAATGCTGCTCCCATGTTAATTGTAATTACGTCTTGTTTTATCTGTGCGAGAGTTAGATTAGAGATATCAATTTCTGTGTCTAATGTATGTAATTTTATATTTTGTACTATAAAAGTTTTTATTATAATTATTTATTTATTATCACCATTCCATCGTATGTTATATGGAGAAATCGTCTTATGAATGTACGAGGGTGATGCACAAATGGCAAAGATGGCCGAGAAAGTGTCATTACTAGCTAGAACAGTACGGGCATTCTCCATGACGACTAACCATAAACTACCCTTTCTAGAGTGTCTGGACCTTGAGAGTTCCCATTCAGCCGTGTGCTACTGTCTTGAATCACATTGCGCCAACTCCAATTATTTGTTATATTTGTTTGTTTAGGGACATGTTGGTGAGGCTTGGTCATTGGCAGTAAGTCCGAATGGTCAGTATGTTGTTTCTTGTGGTGCTGATCGTGTGTTAAGGCTATATGAAAAATCAGATCAACCATTGGTATTAGAAGATGAGCAGGAAGAAGAAAGGGAACAACAAGAGGCATTAGCAACTGGGGAACAGACTGTGGTACCAGGTCAACCTGGATTAAATCTACCATCCAAGAAAACTATTGGTAGTGAGAAGGCGGTATGATTTATCTTTTTCTAATTTTTTTTGTTATTTGTCGCTTTGTTAAATGTTTCAGTTTTCGGTTGATACTTTGTCAGTTTGTATGATTCACAGAAATAATAATGACCTTAAATACATCAAAACAATATCTGACTTGTATAAATACTTTATGTAGTATATTGGCACCAATAAACATTATTATTATTACTACTTATGTACGCAATGTTCACCTTCTGAATTTCATAATATCTCAATTATTTCCCTAAGAAACATGGGAAAAGCTGAAAATGTATTAAAAGTTCAATGCCCTCTATCTTGAAAACTAAGCATCTTTAGCTAGCTGTAAGTCTATATGGCAACTTCATATTATTTTGGCGTGTATATCGATTCTTTAAGTTTCCCAATTAAAATCAGGCCCACCCCTAATACACACACCCTCTTCTAGGTCCATTTTATACACAATATAAATGGACACAAAGGCCTTATCCGAATTAAATGTACAAACCCAAGGAATAAATGGGGTGCTTTTGGACTTTAATATACCAACAAGGACTTAATATGGACTCTTTTTGAACACTTTTGAAATTGTGTAGAAAATGTTCATTTTGCGAATAGATGAACACTTTTGATTTTTTGAGGGATAGTAATTTGATTGATTTAACTAAGTAAATTATTTCTACGTGTATAATCTGGTTCTAGGTCCTAAAAAATCTTTTAGGTTGGTTATGTTTCTTGAGTGTCCTATGTATTCATAATGATAACAATAAATTCAAAAATTAAATCTATTACATAAAAAGGAAAATAAAACCTATAAATTATATCTGGATTATAAAAATAACATAATAACAGTTTGTATTGTATTAAAGTATTAAGATACGTGTGTTTGAAAGAATAATATTAATATTGTGTGAAAGCTACAAACATAAAATTCGGAGGACACGATCCATTTCCAAGGAAAAATAATATTCTTAACAATTGACCGGAAAAAAGAACTATTTGCGTCAATTGATTTCAGCATTCAACTAATATCTAAAAAACAAAAAAATTGGTTTACGTCATTTACTATTATTTTTTTTTATACAAAAAGTTACAATTATTATCATCTTATGAACAAAAAATGGATAGAAGGTATTTGATTTGGCAACAATGCTACATATGCGTCCTTCTGGAAAAAGGATAGTGATTTTGACAGTTTATTTTTTGCTTTTGGTGTAGTTTGTATAGTTATTTTGATTTTGTGAAATATATATAATATTACCGTAAGCACTTCTTTAACGCTGGGTTAACTCACATCTAAAAGACTACTAAGTTACTAACGTTTTGAAGTCGACAGCATAATAGAAGTAGACAACATACAAATCTAAATGATTTATTCTGGGGCATTAATATGTTATTTGTTGCATTCTCTTAATATTTCTTGGGGCTTGCTACCCACGAATAGTGATTATCTAAAAAATACAGTTACCCAGTGTGATACTCAAAAATAAGTCGTTTGTCTGGTTCTAGTTGTCAAAAAACACCCTCTGAATAATTCTTTGATGTAGTCACAAGCGCGGAGGCTTATTTTTCCAATGTCATAACTGGATAACTATATTTTTTTTAGATAATCGATAAATTTGGAAAAATGATTTACTTATGTGATAGTGAGACCCAAGAAAGAAAATAAACTAATTGGGTATTATGGGGTATTAAAAAGTATCCAAGTAATGTCCCATAGACGTCCTTCGGATGTCCCGTATGGACGTCAATATGGTTCAAGTTGTGACATTTGGGCATCCCAAGGACGTCCATAAGATGTCCTTCGACTAAAAACGGCTGTCCATGGACGTCCTGAATTATCTATAATGTCCGCTGAGGACGTCCATTGATGTCCATAGGACTACGTTGTGCTATTAGGACCTGTATTGAAAGTAGCATTGAACATATAGCCGATTTCAGTGAATTGTTTAAAGTGGATCGATCGAAAGATAATAATATCCTTATTTCCATGAATCAAAATACTTACCAACAATGTTGTTCCCTAGTTGGCGATTTTATTTGAATTGAATGCTATTTTCTCTGTATATATTAATTCAGTGGTTTAAATTGTCAGTCCGTCCTAGTTAATCATAACCTTATATTTTGTTGGTGCCAATGTCAGTAGCCTATTTTCATTTAATCGTAATTATTTTTAGGCCGAAAGCATATTGGAATGTTTGGAAATATGTGAAAAATATAGAGAACAACTTGCAGAACATGAAGCGTTGCAAGCTGCTTCTTCGCAGGCTTTGCCAGTGCCACTTCCTCCGCCATTGATGATGGCTTTAAACGTTTCTACTCCCGACGATTTTCTTTTGGAAACAATTAAAAGGATAAGGCCAAGGTACATAACAAATGTAGTTTAAGACAATTTTTTTGAAAAATAGTTATTTCAATATTTCTCTTATCAGTAAAGCTAGCCGAGGTCACCTGGCCGACGAGCGAGCCGTCATATGACTCATATGTTTACATCATAGCATAATACTTGAATAAGTGCAAAATGGAAATAAATTTTAACAATAATGTTACATTTTATAAAAATTTGTATAAGACTCACCCTTTTAAGCAGATTTATGAAGTAGTATGGTTGTCGTCATCACAAAGTGGGGAAGATCTATAGTATAATAGCATCAGGTATGTTTCTACAGCTGTCTCCGTCAGCGATGTTCGCTTTGGTGAAAAAATATGTTTGTATTTTAAAAATGACCGTTCAACATCTACGGATGTAATACAGGCATAAGTAAAACAATCTGTGAACTCACTTAACGGAGTTGTAGATGCACCATCAGAAATTTGTCTTAATTTGCTAAAATCAGGATCTTTCTGTAATACACTCTCAAATTTTTCCCTAACGCGATTATTTTTTGCGTCATTTATAGCCTGTAGCCGTGTATTAACGTCGTCCACTATTTGCAGCGATTCCACTAACGACAACGAACTATTTTGCAATTTTTCTATTGCGTCGTATAGTCCTCTATAATTGTTATTAATAGTTTTTAAATCTGTTTCAAGGGAAACGTCTTGAAAGCTTGTCTGGCTTTCCCTAATAGCTGCAGCCTCGTTAGGGTTGAACTGTAGTATCACAGCTTTTATTTGTTGAAAATATTCAGCATAATAAAAAGCCGCTTTCAACCACATTCCCCAACATGTAAGAATCGGCTCTGGTGGTTCAGGGATACCAGGACACTGTCTGTGAAATGCTCGAAGTCGTTTAGGAGATTTGAGAAATACATTTTTTTGTATTTGCTATTAATGCATCTACCTCTGGAAAACATTTTCGAATCGTTTCTGCCACAAGATGTAACGCATGCACTTTACACCGTAACATGTAAAAACCTACAATTGTCTCTTTGAAGAGAACGGCCTACCACGCGCATTGTCGCGGCACCATCAGTCACAAACATCAATACTTGACTTGTTGAAAGTTCAAATTTTTCGATTGTCTCCAACACCACACGCGTAATTATTTCGCCAGTACACGCAGTTAGTCTTTTACTAGCTAGTAAAAGTGGAAATGTTGGTTTAAGAGGGTCCAGTATACGTACTATAATATTTAAAATAGAATTTTTTTTACATTCTGTCGTCTCGTCAATACATAACCAGAGCCGTGTATTTTTTAATCCACATTTAATCCTATTTACAATGTCTTCACGAACAGCTGGAATATATCTACGTAACGATATACGACTTGGTAAGTTCACCTGGGGATTGTATTTATTCCAAAACTCCCGAAATGGTTGTTTATCCAGTATGTGTAGCAGAATATTATAGGCTATTAACATTAACAATAAATCAAATATAAACTGAGTTGTCAAAGGCATGCCATTTTTTTTTATTTTGATGTTGCACGGTATTGATATGACGACGACAATCTGTTTTGTGCCAGCACATTAAGTCTTGATTGCAAACTTTACAAATTATTTTGCATCCGTCTTAGATTAAATCCGGAAATTCACCGATAAATTTATTCACTGTGTCCGCGTACGGTCGTTTCTTACCCTTTGGCGCGTTTGACATTATGTATAATTTATAAGTGCAACCTCACGCATTAACCTTTCAAATAAGACTGCACGTAAATCACTTCTAAATCGGCACGTGTGACGCCAGCGCAAGACCGTGGCTGTACTCCAGCCACCTCGGCCAGCTTTAGTTATCAGTATTCTAAAGGATATTGCGTAGAGTTTCAGAAACCATTCTACTAAAATATTTTTTATAGGGATTTCACTTTTTAATATGTTATGAAAATTTGTTTTAGCGATTTGGAGGAAGCATTTCTCATATTGCCATTCGCTTCTGTGTGTGAAGTATTGCAGACTTTGCCTGTGTTAATAGCGAGAGGTGATCATACAGAGTTAGTTAGCAAAATTTCCATGTTTTTGTTGAAATTGCATCATGCTCCTATCGTTGCAAATCACGCTTTGTTGTCTACTCTTCAAAGATTACAGAAAATAGCGACAGTGAAAGTGCAGGAGCTAAGAGTAAGTATTTTGGAATTACTCTATTTTTTTTTTGACGAAATTCTGTGAAATGAGCGATTTGGTATCATAGCTTCAATGAAGCCAAAAATTCATCATTCCAATTGATTGATTCATAAATTGTTTCCTATTTTTTTTTAACAAACGCAAAATGTTCACAAATGACTAAAATTTATTGTGACTACTAAATAACATATGGCTGAAGAAGCCATTAAAAGTCACACTTAATGTCGTTGGATTTATTATAGAGTAGGATAAAGAAATACAATAAAAAAAATTCACTGGGATTCGAACACGATATTTTTCACATCATAGAATATAGTTATAGAGAAGCATCTATTTACCAAGCTTTATTAAAATATTTCAATTGGTTCCATAAATATTTGAATAAAACAAATAGCATAATGTAGGTGTAATACCCTATATCTCATAAACAGTTGGGTTTTCGATATTTAAATATGTAGTTATGTCCTCGCTGACTCATCAATGCAGAGCCCAAACCGTAAGAGCTAAAATCTTGAATTATTAAAGGGATGTACCTTAGGTGCCAAAGATTGCCCACTAAGAAGGGATAAACGTCCCTTTAAGGGGATAATTGGGGGGTTAATTGATTCTCCCAAACCCTTCCAGTTACAACATTGCAATGTGATAGGGATGTAAAATTCAACTCAAAGGGGATGATTAAAGTTTAAAAATGAGTCTCCTAAACCCTTAAACCCGAGTAATGCAGGATAATTTCACTAGTAAGTTTATATAGTAAATTCCTATTATTTTCATGGGTTTGAAAGGTAACTTTGGACCACCCTGCATATTCGAAATATGTTTTTGCATCCTTTTTGTTCAGTATTCGAACAAAATCTTCACGTAACATTTTAATTCTTGTATTTCGTAGCTTTTGTAAAATTTGTGTTTATGGCTCAATCACAAAAAATAAATTATACCATGTGCTGTGTGTTAAATATATTGATTTTTTTTTTTAGGATTTGGTGGGTTATAACTACTATGGCATGCAATTTCTGCAAAAAGAAATTGAAGCAGCCGAAGGTGTACAACTTTTTAGAGATGCTACTAGGGAAAAAAATAAAGGTGATAAAAAGAGAAAACAAAGGGAACGACTAAAACGATCTATAATTACGCTTAGCTAACCTTATATTTAAGTTTGTTTTTTATTAAATAAATATTAGAGTTTTATACTTTCTATTATTATTCAGTTCCTGGACAAATTAATGTTATGAGTAAACTAATACTAATAAAGGCCAATGATTAATCTACCATGAAATTAGTAAAACAAGTTTCAAGAGTTACTCACTGCAGGCATAGGTATCTCAAATCTACTTCCATGCTTTCAAAGATTCAAGAACATTTTTATTAATGATTTACCCATTGTAATAAGGCTTACCAAGTTATTTGTCCTTTTTTTTCCCACACAAACGAGTTAGGTACACGTTTCTGACAAATAAGTTCCAAGCTCTGAGTTCCTGTCTGTCTGTTGAGTATTCCTTTAAAATCTGCATCGTTAACCAATTTTCTAATTTGAGGACCAACAAAAATGTGTTCAAATTTGGCATAAAAGTTCTTTTAAGTATGTTAATCCTTCACCCTCTTTATTCATATCCTTCACAAAATTTTTCATTAGCCCAGGTTTAATATGAAGAGGTGGCAAATGAATATTTTTAGGCTCTCTCTATATATATTACACCGGCACACAAAAAAAAAAAGTTGTTTGTACATTTGACGCCACCTACCTCCCGACATGTATTTCGACCCGCTGAATCCGAATTTGAAGTCAGTTTGGACCGTACACCCTCAAATATCGAGTAAATTGAAAAACCGTAAAAAATAGCGAAAATTGGGTGTTTCGGTAATAAAAAAAATGTGGATCTAAACCAAGCCTAATTTTTATGTATTTCGATCCGCTGAATACGAATCTAAAGTATATTTAGACCATAAGTCATTTTAAATTTAAGTAAATTGTAAAAAAACCCTAGAAAATTGCTAAAAATGGCAAAAAATTGTGATTATGTTGATGAAAAAATTTTTGTAGACCTGGACCGAAGAGGATTTTTTATGTAATTTGATCTGCTGAATCCAAATCTGAAATATATTTGGCCCATTAATCCCTCAAAATCTCAAAAAATCGCAAAAAACCGATTAAATAGCAAAAAATTGCAGTTGGAAAAATTGAAAAAAATCTATGAAACACGATTAAATAAGTTTCTTGTATTTTTTTTATGCATAAAATACAAGTTTAGAATCTGAAAATGTGAAAAATTGTAAAATCTATAAAAAATGACGTATAAACAGAATGAAAATTTTTTTCATCAACATAATCACAATTTTTTGCCATTTTTAGCAATTTTCGAGAGTTTTTTACAATTTACTTAGATTTAAAACGGCTTATGGTCTAAATATACTTTAGATTTGTATTCAGCGGATCGAAATACATAAAAATTAGGCTTGGTTTAGATCCACAAAATTTTTTTTATTACCAAAACACCCAATTTTCGCTAATTTTTACTGTTTTTCAATTTACTCAATATTTGAGGGTGTACGGTCCAAACTGACTTCAAATTCGGGTTCAGCGGGTCGAAATACATGTCGGGAGGTAGGTGACGTCAAATGTACAAACAACTTTTTTTTTTGTGTGCCGGGGTTATTAGTTCTTGGTTCAAATTCTTTCCTTTCCGGCTAAATTCTTTTCACATTTTACTGCACAGCTGTCCCACAAAGAAAATAGCAATATTTTGTAAGGCCTCCCTAAATTCCTACTAAAATAGCTATTACTTCTAAATTCATTCACATATTGGCCATTTGTATTTATTGTAATTAATTTTATTTAAAGTGTTGCTCATATTGTCTTAATCCTCTTTCATTATGGGCAATTCGTATAGATGGTTTTAAATTTCCATTATGTAGTGAACTTGTATGCTTTTCTTGATAGTTAGTTTCAATTATAGGAATGATGTAGATATATCCTGGGCTTTCCGTCAATTAATTTGCCTGCCAAAAAATAAAATAGATTACACAGTTAATTGTTTCAAAAATTACCACCCACGCTTGCAATTCACCACTGACATAGAAACAGAAAACAGTATAAATTTCCTTGATATAACTGTCAAATATAACGAACCCGGCATCATTGATGCAAACTGGTACACGAAAGAAATTTGGTCTCAAAGATACCTAAATTTTAACTCGAACACATCTAATAGCTACAAAAAAAGTGCCGTCAACGGCCTAACAGATCGCGTCATTCAACTTTCACACCCAAAATACAGACCCAATAATATAAAAAAAAATTAAAAGAGTTCATGAAACAAACTTTTACCCTAAAAATTTGTATGAACCTATAATAAAAAAAAGAATACATACAATATATAATAAAACAAAGAATCCATCAAACCAAAATAATATGAAATATATCTCTATGCCCTATATACTAACGGTATCAGAAAACATCTCAAACGTTTAAAAAAAACAATATCAATAGCACATAAACCGCATAACACGAGAAAAAAAATTATTCACAAAACTTAACCCTAAATTACAACCAAAAAAGCGTGTACAAAATAGATTGCAATAACTGTAACACCACATATATAGGCCAATCAAAATAATACCTACACAAAAGAATATACACACATAAATATAAAAACAGTGAATCCAAATTCAACAGTACTTATGAAACATGCATCAGACTACAACCATAGTTTTTACTTTAACAATATAAACATACTAGAAAGAGAATCAAACTACCACCGAAGAACAATACATGAAATGCTACAAATTAAAAGATTAATTATTGCAATTAACAACCGTACTGATATTGAGAATTTAAGCGAAATATATTTCAGCTTATAAGTTAAATATAAAAGGGATAATATGAATACAATTATACAAGTATAAAATAACAAGTTTTTTACATCTTTAAATCAAGTCCACACATAAAATAAACTGTTTAATTCTAATAATTCACACCACCAATGTAAGAAAAATATCGAATCTAATAATACACACATAAATCACACCTCTTCACAGTTAACATAAACAAACCGCACCGCAAGCCAGAAAAGTTTTAGTCACATATAAACACTCATCTGCAATAGTTATAAAATGTAAACTAGTATCAAAAAATACTAAAATAATCCAGATTGTAAGTACATAACATAACATAAGCTTATAATTTTTGCGTAATTAATTGTAGTTTTCTGACGATGGTTGCAATAAACTGAAACATTAAAAAATAAATATTCTTATTATTTAATTGACCGAAAGCCCAGGGTATATATACATCATTCCTATTATAATGTAGTAATACATATTTTAAACTGTATTTGAAGGAATCTATCAATAAGCGCCACTCTGAAGTTTCTGCATTAAACCATCAATATCAATACACACACACAGGGAATTTTCCACATTATAAAATGCAGATAATGTTGCACTTCTTTTTCTAAAAGTCGTAATCTTTGTTTCTTTAGGCAGTAAGTTCCACACCTTAAGTCGGGAACCTAGAAGTTCTGTTTGTTGGTTTGACAGCCCCAGGTCACATACCAAATCATTCAATTCATTTTGAGCAATTAAGTGGGGGTCACTAAAACTTTCTGGAGTATACAAAGGGCCAGCACACCAGTCTGGGCTGTCCGAAGAGTCATTTGCCAATCTAAAAGTGCAGTTGGCATTGGTAAGTCGGATGCTTTGTGAGGAATAGCTCTTAGGGCCGATGGCAAATTCGGATATTTGATTATTTGTCTTCCTTTTTCGGAATATCCCTCAATTCTTGTTACACAAAAATAGCAATTATCGAAATGATTGGTGGGTTCTCGCTATACCATTGGAACCACAAAAGGCATGATTCTTTTCCCTTTCATCCACTGCACTAGTGACACTCTACAACATAGACAACGATCATGGGGAGCCCATTGCTTGTCTTGATCTCCGATTAAAACTACAAAATATACAAAATACGCTTTTTTCACATTTTCATACAATGGCCTCACTTGTGACTTCACAAGGAACTTTCCACAAATGTAACAAAACTTGTCAGGTGAGGTTTTGCAACTTCCGCACGTTCGGCTGAACATTTTTGTCATAACAGTCATATAAACAAACGAAAACACATTCTAAGAGACACAATCGGGCACTTGGAAGGTCAAAACAAGACTGATACTGAAAATGTCCCACCTTACTTTAACTTGCTCTTCTAATATTGCCGACCCCATTATAAAATTTATTACCTAGCAATATAATAAGGTCTATTGTGTTCATACAAAAATGGTACTTATTAGGACTTGGATATTTTACTTCCTCACCCCTCAAAGTGAGCAAGTTATGTATTCGTGAAAAAAATTTTGAAATTTTTATTGCATTTCTGGACGAATCCGACTTTGAGATACACAAAATTTCAGACAGAAAAAATTTTCTGTCTGTCTGATTCGCGATAGCAGCTACAGTTTTCGAGATAAAGCTTTCTAATTTGGTACACACATTCTACAGGTCAAGAAAGAGATTAAGTTCGTTGATGAGCAAAATCGGTCCCAATTTTTATAACATCAATGTGACTTATTTTGCACCGTCAAAGTGACTTTTTGAAACGCCAAAAATGGGACTTTTTTTGAAACGTCAAAAAAATAACTTTTATTATAAACTCCACCACACGTCGAGTTTTACTGCGATGAGGAAGTTCTGATCTCCAAGTAATTAGCAGCAGTTTTTTTCAGTTAATAGGGAGGTATCAACAATATAAAAACGTAGTGTGAACTATGTTACAAAAATTGTGTCAGCCAGTGTAATCAGTAAAGCTGGCCGGGAGCCCCCCCGCCCCCCAGGCCCCCCTTTTCCCCCCTTGGTTCCCCCCCACCCCTATCCCTTGATAAATCCCATAAATGGAATAAATTTTTTCCCCAATTTTTCCCCTTTTCAAAAATTTTTTTAAACCCCCCCCCCCCCCCCCCTTTTTTGAGGGGTGGGGTTTCCCCCCCCCCCCCAAGGGGGAGACCCCCCCTTTTCCCCCCCCCCCGGGCCGCCCCCCCCCCCCCCCCCGCCCCCCCCCCGCGAAAAAAAATTTTTTTTTTTTTTCACCCCCCCCCCCCCCCCCCCCCCTTTCCCCCCCCCCCCAAAAAAAACCCCCCCCGCCCCCCCCCCCCCTTTTTTGGGGGCCCCCCCCCCCCCCCCCCCCCCCCCCCCCCCCCCCGCCCCCCCCCCCCCCCCCCCCCCCCCCCCCCCCCCCCCCCCCTTTTCTTCCCCCCCTCCCCCCCCCCCCCCCCTCCCCCCCCCCCCCCCCCCCCCCCCCCCCCCCCCCCCCCCCCCCCCCCCCCCTCTCCCTTTTTCTCCCTCCCCCTGCCCCCCCCCCCCCTTTTTTTTTTTTTTTTTTTCCCCCTTTTCCCCCCGGGGGGGGGGGGGGGGGGCCCCCCCCCCCCCCCCCCCCCCCCCCCCCCCCCCCCCCCCCCCCCCCCCCCCCCCTTTTCTCCCCCCCCCCCCCCCCCCCCCTTCCCCCCCCCCCCCCCCCCCCCCCCCCCCCCCCCCCCCCCCCCCCCCCCCCCCCCCCCCCCCCCCCCCCCCCCCCCCGCGGCCCCCCCCCCCCCCCCCCCCCCCCCCCCCCCCCCCCCCCCCCCCCCCCCCCCCCCCCCCCCCCCCCCCCCCCCCCCCCCCCCCCCCCCCCCCCCCCCCCCCCCCCCCCCCCCCCCCCCCCCCCCCCCCCCCCCCCCCCCCCCCCCCCCCCCCCCCCCCCCCCCCCCCCCCCCCCCCCCCCCCCCCCCCCCCCCCCCCCCCCCCCCGCCCCTCAGCAAGCTTTGTAGGGCAATTAAATAGAACTTCCTCAGGGGCCAAATTATCCGTCCGATTCTGAGTTTTTTTAAATTAAATGATTTTGCCTCTCACTATACCATGCAAACTTTTTTACTTGAAGATTTTTTTTTTTAAAGTTCCTAGTAATTGTTACCATTCGTCTCAGTTAAGATGGCAGACACTATATAGTAAATTAAATTTGAGAGTTTCATTTTCATTTGTAGTTTAATGATACAACTTAATTTTATACTGGGGTTCTTACTGGGAATTTTGAAGAAAAGGTCCATAATTAAGATGTGAATTAGCGTAATATTTTATTATTGTTTTTATTTTAATTTATTACATATGTGAAAATAATAAACAAATAAGTATTCTAACATTTGTTTTTCAAAATTATATACAAGTATTTAGACAAAAATATTAAAAAAAAAAAATTGACGCCAAATAAAAAACTACACCACAGCAACAGTGTAGGAATAAACGCTTAGAAAAAAATAACTATTAATATATTAATAATATTAATACTTGAAGTCTGATAACGTACAGTTTATGCAGCACATACGAAAACTTCGATTACATTAACAATAAGGAATTAGGTACCGTAACCTCACAATCATTTACTTCCATTCAGGCAGGCGCTACGTCATCTAATTTGATTGACTCCCATTAAATAATTTTCGAATAATTATTTTTGCAGCGATTTACTTTTTTAAAATGTACAAAAAATGTCCGCAAATATAAAATCGGTTTTTGTGAGGTTATGATAGGAAAGTCGTCCTCTTAAGTAACTGACTTCAATTATTTCTTTTGTGTTGCATAAAAAATACTTGGGCTTTGGTTTGGAGCGTAAATAACTTTACATTTTATGACTGGCAAACAGATATTGGCCAAATACCAAAGTAACAAACATCAAAGAAGAGGGAAAAAAATAAATAGGCTATGTTAGAATACTCAAATAATTTAAAACATATTAAAGGTAAAAGACATTTGCGACTTTGGTACGTAGAACATGGTTTTCTAAAATAATACAAAATTTACTTTAATAAATTAGGAACCAAGTGCTTACAAATATTTAAATTACTAAATTACATATTACATTATTGCCAATAATAAAGAATGGCAAAACATTCATTACTGGAATAAAATTACTGAATATCTACATTTATACAACAGAATATAAAGATGACGGCGCTATCGACTAGTACTTAAAACCAAAAAAAAAAAAAAAATTATCAGGTTTTAGTGTACTACAGCTTTTGCGATGGTTTTAAGACCACACGCCGATAAACACATCAAGAAAGAAATAACAAGTTAACAATAACAAAATGTTAGCGAGGCTCTGATCAACGAATACATCCGGGAATGTAATATTTTTAACACAAAGTAAAAATGATAATTTAAAACCATTCAATCTGCACAAAAGTTCAGAACATACATAACTGTATAGAGACAACCATTTTCGATAGTACCGCACCAGTCCCCACTACTGCCAGACGAGTAAAAAATAATCCCACATCCTTATCACGTATTTGATTTGCCAACATTTGATGACCGATAATTTTCCAAAGTTTTAAGTGACCCTACGAGTTTCAAAAAGTTAGATTCGATAAAAAATTGTTGTCATTTCATTTTATTATTTTGCATTGACACTATCGGTAAGCCTGTGCATGAAGACGTTACTGATTTGGTGCGTAAATTTGGCTACTCTGATATTGATAAGCCTAAGTTACAGATTTGGTAATTCGCTTCTTTGGGTCTTGCTTTTAATATGGTTTATAAAAAATTTGTATTTGTCATTTCGTGAAAGAATCTGAACAAATATCATTTTTGCAATGAAGATGATCATACGATTGCCCTATTTTGACAATTCAGTCATCAAGCAATTACACTACTCGATCATTCGAATATAATATAATAATATAATAATAATAATAATAATTAGTTGCCTTTGGATGGTCTAAAATTAATCCGTTTTTAATCTAATTTCAAAACAAATTAAATGCAGCAACTTTGATATTATTTTGTTTTCAAGGATTTATTATACTTCATTACTTCCGGCTCTTATTGTATAATAAATGACAGAAATATACCTAATATATACAATGAATTCTGCAATAGTGTTATAAATCATAAATGACATGGTTAAAATAATGAACGCCTTTGATTTAACCCATAAATATCAACAATTCACGACGAATGTGAAGAAAATTTTAGTGGTACAAATACGTTATTGCCAGTTTGTCTTCATCAAGACTTTCATTTTAATTCCTCGAATTACATCTTAAATCCCTTAAATTCATATAACGTGCGATTATTTCACACAAAAACATAGCAAACAATCTAAATTTCCAACAGAAAAAGAGGATTACCAAATCGATAACACCAGCTGACAGTTCCAAAGTACTAAATGAATTGTAGGCGATATAGAATCTAGAATCATAACTAAAAAGTGAGGTTAGTCGTAGAGTCACAAGTATATCACTTATTCTGTTAAAAAATATTAATTTTTAGCTTCACAAAAAATATTTTGACATTTTTGTAATTTAAAGTGTGAAAACATTTTATTAATTTGTTAAAAATTCTATTTTTAACAATTTTTATTTTTTCTATACAAGGTGTATAACGTCCCAATCGCTTATTTTGTGAACTATGGTAATATGAAAAATAAGTTTTCTGCTCGTACTCTACTTATTTAATCCTTAAAACAACTTTTTTACAACTTATAGAAAGTTTTTGGTCTAGACTGGTTTTGGTCAATTTTTTGAGTGGAAAATACATCTTTAGTGATCTAGACTGATAGAGTGACATAAGGGATTGGAAGTCTCTTCTGATCCCATATGTCATTTTTGGTTGACAATAATAGTGATAAAGTACCTAATTAAGCATTTTGGACAACAGCATCTGACATCTACCAGATTTTATGAAATTTGTTTACAAAATATTTTGAGTTAAAAAGTGTTTTGAGTAGCAAAAATGGTTGCAGAAAAATTATTGTAGGCAACACACCCAGAAAGTGTCTTTACTGGGCTCGCGGCTTCCAGGACTCGCCCTGGAAACTGTCAGCTCACCCAGTAAAGAATCACTTTACAGTCTTGTGATGTAAATAACTATTTTGGCTCTTTTATTTTTATAAATATGGTATTTTGTTCTTAAAGAATTATTATCGGCTTAATTTTTCATTATTGAATTTCTATGAGGCGTCCTTCAAAAAAAATAATAAAAACATGAAATATCAACGAAGTTCTGTTTATGCCAAATCTCAAAAGAAACAATTGGGAATGATAAGACACACTACCCTGTATAAGGAGGAATAAGGGATCTATAGTTTGAAAATAGAACAAAGTGTCACGATTTGCTAACACAACACTTTTTTCACATTAATTATACATTTGTGAATATTTATTGACAAAAAAATGACCCAGTACCAGTCTAAAAAGAATTCAAACACAAGAAAGTTGAAATTTTACGACGATTTATATCTAGAAAATGTATCTACCTAATACAATTTCAACATAGAAACATTCAAATAGCACCAATTTCACGTGAAAGAATACACACATAATTTCTTATACAAAACAAATGACAACTATCGAAATTCAGAAGAATAATTTTCTTTTCTCGTGGGATTTCGGTTTTCCCTGAGCTCTTCTTGGAAAATTAATTTGAAAGCACATAACCAGTTTTATTACAGAGCTGAATCCTATTGAAATTTTGTGCCGAAAAGAAACCCAAAGCAGCCGTTTGTTATTCCGTACAAACAAAAATAATTTCTCAACTAGTTTTAACCTATTTTCCTCTTAAAGGGAGTCGGTACTTAAAAGTTTCGATAAAATCCAAACGGACAGTTTGAAGGAAACTAAATAAATAATTTCAAAAACCCTCATTATTTTGCACCACGAGAAAATTATTTTTTATATGTACAGAATAAAAACTTGGCCGAACTTTTTCATTCCAGCTAAACCTATTTTTTGGCAGTAGTAACGGAAAAGGCTTGCTTGCGGTAGTATTGAAAATGGCTATCCCTGATACTCTACAATTGCATTTATTAAAATACCTCCGGGGAAGTACGTATTTACAAATGTTAAATAACTTATATAACTTAGTTCAGACTTACATATATCAGACTTGCTGTACAAATAACACTGTTTTGAATACAGTTTTTGCTCACTACGAGAATACAAATTGCCATAGCTAGCATGGAGTGATGAATTGGTATTGCAAAATTTGCCTTTTGCATAGATCGATTAAAAATCAATAGTAACTGATTAGACAGTCTAAAACAGATACTAAAAAATAAATAAAATTTGTTAATGTTACATTATTTAACATTATTTTTATTCATATAAATTTGCTGCCAAAATATTGACATTAATAGATTGCAGAATATAAAGCTGCACTAGTGTATATAAAAAATAAAATAAGTTAATAGCGAAGCTGCATATAACAAAGTGCTATCCACTTCATTTAATAAAGTTTTATACAGGGTATAAATTTAGTTCTCACTGTTAATTCACTAAATACAGTTTCACACAATTAAAGCCGACATCACTATCAATTTGAATAGCAGTTTTTGAGTTCGCTAGCTATGCACTACGCACATCATGGTTCGTTCGGTGCGGGCAGCAACGTGGTCACTTGCTGAAGCTCCACTTTACTAGTCTGTTTCATATCCCCCCTGTCTTGGACTCTTATGGGAAGATCTACGGGTGGATTCGTTCGCCACCGGGTGCCAAAAGTTGGGGTGTTCACAGTGGCCGTTCGACTATCTACACAATCCGTGCCAGTCCTAGTCGCTTTGGCGCGACGTTTGTAATGCAGATACACTACCACACATAATATCACTACTGAAAAAACAGCTATTGTTGCTCCACCTGCTATACTTGCTGTTTCTAACATAAACCTCTGCTGTGACGCTGCAACAAAATAATTTAGGTTAGATAACACGTATATAGCATCCAAATTATACTAATTACATTCTACCGAGTGAACTGAAATTGTCGTATCTTTAAGACATGCAAATGCAGATGTATGCCCGAATAAATTATTGTAAAAGATATTTTAAACATAATCCACGGTAAAAAATTCAACCAACATTTATAAACAATGGAAAATGGATTTTGCATCTTTAATAGTCCAGACAAATTTTGTGTTATAAGTGTAAGAGAGGGCTGGGGGAGGGGGGGGAGAATATTGTGAAATAAATGAAAAGTCGTATGAGAAAGGGATGATCGCTTGGTTGAAATGAAATTAGTGAAAAAATGTGTCTTTGTCTGGATGTTCCTGTAATAAATAATAATTCAGTTAGAGGTTAGACTAATTGGGACCGTGGCTGCAGAGGCACGAACCAAGACTTTATATGTGATTCAAGAAGTGAACTGTGCAAAAGCAGACATCGCGTCTGCACAATACGAAGGAGACTAAGGTAGGCCACTTTTACTTACAATGAATTGGATGAGACTAAAAACGAGAGGTGTTTCCTATTCGAACTACGCCCCGTATTATTTAATGTTTTGAGACCGTTTAATTTAGATTTTTGGAAGAAATAGAATTGAAATATTTTGAAATTTTGGGGCTTAATCGTCGAGTGAATAGATTTAAAAGGCAAAAAAGTTTCCCACTTCACTGAAGCGAGCTTCATCTATAATGAATGACAGGAGCAATGGAATTGGATAAAATGGCAAAGGAAGTTCCGTTGGGATGGGATGGGGACTATCTAGTCACCAAGTACAATCCCAAAATTTCACATTATAAATTAATTCTCCTATTGGCTATTTTTTTTCTAATTTGAATGGGCTAAGTCTTCATAGACCAAGGACTGTTAGTTATGTTGTAATATTGACTGAAAATTGATCTGAAAACTTCTATAACAGATTATGGAATTTTGGTAAAAATTGTAATGTCTCACATAATAACTTTATTACAGATCCTGCAAATTTAAGATAGCGAAAATTTGCTGCAGTATTGTTTTTAGAACTAATTCATTGACAATAAAACTAATTAAATTAAAATACCACAGGACCCCTGTATCCCTAAAGGAACTTGAAGGCACCTTGTTCGGGAGGGGCTACACATTTAGAGACAACGGACACACACTATCAATATCCGAGTGTGTTAATATTAATTTCCTATTTACAAAAAATCCCAGATCCTCAACAGAGGATCGAATTCAGGATTCCTGGGTGAGACGCGTCCTTTCTATAAATAAATTGGCTGCAATATTGAAATTTTAAAAAAAATATACTTACGTAAATATGATCCGTCTAAATCTTTATATTCACATCTCGGTCCCATGTAACCTTCTGAGCACCTGAGGAAAAAAAAACAACAATTAAAATAATTCAATCTTTTAATCTGCAGGGAAGGCTTTGTAAATAAATTTACCATATAAATATATTGTTAAACAATTAGTTATGCAAATAAAATACACAAGATTATTAAATACCGTAAACATTAGTGACGATATCTTTTAGCAATACAACATTAACCTAGTATTAAATATGGCGCCGACTACTCGATTCAACGTTTAAATACAGAAAGTTGGATAGCCTTTTGAAAAAAAAATGTTTTTTGTGTTATGAACATTTTTTCATAAGTGTTTAGTTTCTGATATACAGGGTGTTGAAATTATTATTTGATAATTGTCTTTGTCGCATAACTTTTGTATTGTAAATTGAGTCCAAGTGTTTCACTGCATAACTGTTATATTTTCCATTAGGTGGCTTTGAATAGATTTCTAATCTTAGTTATTACCACTGTCAAATCAATAAATATACGAGTACTACGTATTTGTAATTTGCGGGCGGTCACAAATCCATTCAAAAACGCCTATAAAAAAATGTAGAACAGAGTTATGCAACGAAACACGCGGACTGAATTTATAGTATGAGAAATCGGTTTAGTGACAGGACGTGCGGGGTAAGGCGCAACATGAGGGGTGGGAAATGTCTAACAGGACATCTTCTGTCTTTTACACCGCTTACATTTAAGCGAGAAAGATGATTGTAGTTTTTGTTAGCACGCGACCAAGGCGGAGTTTCACTTACAATCTGTAATACTTCAGGTCCGCCCTTAGTTTTGTTACCGATTTGTTTAGCATAATAATTTTATATCTGTTTATTTGCTGGTGTGTTTTTGAAAATAATTTAGGAAGGTTAACGAGTTGCAGTGAGTTATGTAATATATAAGTGTATAAGTGTTATTTTATATGTTTATTTGGTGTTTTGTTGAAAATAATATAAGAATGTTATCGTATTTAATGTAAAAATGTTTCGACCGTGGGAGACCTTTACGTCTACATATTATTGTGTTTGTGAAAATTAAAGTGATAGTGATTACAGTGATAAAGAAAATCAAAGTTCTTCAGTTTTTTTCTGCAAGAGATAATTGGCTACATTTGAACGGGCAGGCGAAACAAATTTGCTTTAATAGGGAATTACGATAATTGGAGCAATGTATACCGGTATGTGCTGATATCTTAGTCATACCAGTGATATATCAGCGGTTAAATTTATATTATATTCATAAAGGACAAGATATAGCTAATATCAGGACTAAATGAAGAAGTTTTGCAGAAAAAATATTGTAAATTTAAAAAAAGTTGGAAAAATTAGTAGTTATTTTTTAAACGATTATAAAATATTTAAAATTTAAATAGTGGAAAATTAAGTTCAATTTATTTATCAAAATTTGGTTTTTTAATTACCGTTGAAATTTATTTTAGATTCATTTTTACTTTCAAATTCAAAACGGTGTAATTTATAGAAAAAAATATTTTCGATGAAATTTGAAATGTGAATTATAACTGATTCTGAAAAAAAATTTTCACAAATTTAAAATCTTTAAAAAATATGGGGTATTTTTTCCAATTTTTTGCAATTTCAAGGCAATTTTTTTTTAAAATTTTTTAGTCTGATAGTTACCCTTTAATATCGCTGGTCCTCTCATACTGAGATATGACATAGCCTAATTTCACCACCGCCACTGGATATATGAGAGAGACAGAATGAGTACCGGTATATACCGCTCCAATTATCGTAATTCCCTAATGTTTACAATAATCTTTTGAAGCAACGAGCTAATGAGCCTAATTTGTATGATGTAGATGTACTAGGTGAAACAGCATATCTAACGTTCCCCGTCCCACAACGCACAAACTGGTGAAAAAAGGTGCCCTCCTCTCATGAAAACAAAAATCCGACGCCGGTTAATCGAAAACTCTGGATCTATCGTTAGCAAAACTTTTAGTTTACGACGCATATCAGAAAAATTAAATCCCAACTATTGACGTGGTAGACAGAAAACTAAAAGAAATGGATTATCATCCAAAATATACCAGAAGAACTTAGGAACTCGGCTGAGAAAAATTGTACTTAAATATGTGTGTATGTATAATTTAAAAACGATCTAATTTTTTTTAAACATCCATAGACGTAGAAGTTTTGAAAAAAAGGGGGTTCATTCCTCTCTATTTACGCCAGTCGTCATATTTCTAGTCCATGATTTTCGTCATTTTTTGAGATTCTACCTAACATAAATGACCGCCAAATGTGGATTATATGTATTAAAAAATGTAAAAGTTATGCGACAACAATATTTATCACATACAAATTTCAACGCCCTGTGTCTCCGAAACTTATGAAAAAAGTTTAAGACACAAAATAACATTCATTTTTCATAAGCGTATCGATTCCTTAGTTTTCTGTATTTAAAACGGTTACACCCTTTACATATACATTAATATTAATATATAAAGAATATTGTGTTATCAGCATCACTATTTCCTGGGATCTCAACAAAAAAAAATTAAAATATAGTATAACTGGGTGTTTCAAAAAGCATGCAACAACGCTCAACTGGAGATCGAAAAATAACAGAAGAAGTTTCTATAAATATGTGTCCGACAACGCTTGGTCACTGAGGATACAGGACGTTAAATGTTACAAAAAAAATATCGTTTTTCCTAAAAATTTAAAAAAAACTGCTTGAATGTACAATACCTCCACGCAGTTTTTTTGGGGTAAGTATGTACTACACAAAAAGTAAGTTTTTCACTTAAATAAATTTAATTATTTCCATCAGGGGTGTGCGTATGGGAAATACCAGTAACATTATTGTACAAAAATATGATATACCCGTGTTTTTGTTATTTTCACACCTTTTTTGAAATTGTCCTTTCTATCAAAACAAAAACTGCTTTTTGGGTTTTTTAGATGAACATTTTTGAGAAAATAGACAAAATGTGTATTTAAGCAGATTCTTTGTACATTTGATTTCAATAAAAACTGGTACATTTTCTTTTAGCTATGTAAATCATTCGTTCTTTGATTGATATTAATAATCTTACAAATGTCACTTTGACGTTAATCAGTGACGTCATTATTAAAAATGGTTCGACATCTAACAGATATTCAAAAATTTCGAATTGTTTCTAAAATTGAAGATGGTTGGTCCATAAGAAGACTTGCTGCTGAATACAATGTGAGTAAAACCACAATAATGAGTGTTAAATAAATATAGTTTAAAAAAACGATATACGAAAAATATGGCACAAAGCACCCCACGCTTTTTTCACAATAATACTAGTATTTTTCGTTCATTATTGTTTTCAGTTTATATTAATAATTATTTTTCACTTTTTAGTTTGATGTGCTTTAAAAGCGTGTTTTTTAGTTTTTTTAAACTATATTTATTTTTCACTTTTTAGTTTGATGTGCTATGAAAGCGTGTTTTTTAGTTGTTTTAGACTATATTTATATTGCTTATTAATGCTGATATTATAACATATTACGATCCAACAGATATTTCTGAAAAAAAAAATATTTTTTTAATTCAGCCGTGGGATTTGAACTCACTCCCGAAGAGTCTGTCGTTTCGCGTCGACTGCCTTAACCCGCTCGACCACCGCGACCTAGCTGACAATCGCGGAATGTACTTACATATTAAGCCTTTGCTCTTATGCAGAGGATACGTGAGGAAAGGACTGGCGATCCTGATCAGGATAATGATATAAACTTATCAAATTATTGTATTGTTACCGGTTCTTCGTAAGTGTATAAAGTTTCAATTAAATCTGTCCGTTTAAAGTGGGTCAAAATCGAGTCCAAAGAGTCGGTTACAAACAAACAAACAAGCAAGCAAGCAAACATACAGGTGAAGCTAATAAAAGCGTGTTAAAAACAATGGGAAACCAACCAAACGGTATCCCGTAAAGTTGGTTCCGGTAGGCCCAGAAAGAGCAATAATCAAGAAGATGAAAATCTTATAAATTACCTAATAGAAAACCCTTTTCAGACTGCAGTAAATGCAATTTCAGAGACAAATTTCCCTGCTTCGGTATCTACTGCTTGCAGAAGAATAAAACTACAAAGCGACTTGAAGAGTTGTTCAGCGGCTAAAAAATACAAACTTTCAGAAGAAAAGAAGCAGGGTAGGATTATTTTTGCACTCAACTATATAATCAATGATGAAAACTTCTGGGGACAAGTTGAAAATGTTTTGAAAAAGTTATTTTCTAATTATTTTTTAAAATTCCATTTGAATAAAATAAAAGAGAAAGGTTTAATAAGTTTAAAAACACAAAGAAAACCGATCTCCTCCAAAAAACCCAGGTCCGGGGTAAATCACCTCTTCTCCACCCCCCTCTCGACATGCCTGACCAGCCCTAATTACAGATATGCACACAACTAAACTATTAAGATTTTCGATTACAAGAGTTGTACCAGTTTTTTTTTTAAATCAAGTGTACCTAATGTTATTGTATGCTGCGAGAAAAAAACAGCATGCTTTGAGACGTAATTATGACTACTGTCAGTATAAATAAATCTCATTCTTTGTCACCTATTTTTGAATAATTGTACAGTTGTTCTTAGTTTTTTAACATTTCCATCTCAGTAACGAAACATTTACAGACTCATGTTAATAGGAACTTTTTCTGTTATTTTTGGATTTTGAGTCTCCAGCCGAGCGTTGCTGCATGTTTTTTTGAATCACCCTGTATATATCGCCCGGCTCGAGAAGTGGTACAAAGACAATTTGATAGTCAGCTCAATGTTGAATTATCGCCAAACATACGCATTTCGTATTCGATTTGTGTGATCAAGCCATTACAATCCGCTACTGCCATGCACATCCAAAATATACAGAATGAGACACATTTTTTTAAATTATAAGTCATCACACTGAATAACATCAGGAAAGTAATTTTTTATCTTACCTTAACTTATTAATTTAAAAAAAAATCAAAAATAAAAAAGTTCTAGATAAAAATTTGAAGGCGGTTGTCAATTTTTACCCTTAGCGGCGAATTGCTGTGGAAAAGACTAGTCAGTTGAGAGGCAATTAATACGTATAAACTTTATCCAAAATTATTTCCCAATTTCTCCTGTTTACAAGAAAATACATGAAAATTCAGTTTCTGCCCTCATCTTTTAACTCTTTAAGGGTGGCTTAAAAAAAAATTATATGAAAGACCCACCTTAAAATCCGCGAAGTCTGAGTGTGAATTTCTTGCACTCACTTCTGAAACATTCTATACACAGGGTGTAAGCAGAAAATTGAGTAGTCGATAGAATTTTGAAACAAGTGATTTTTGTGTTAGTTATGAACTTTTATTTGAAAAATATTTTCGTCGTTTAATTTTTGCATTTTTTAATACAGAGGAGACACGAACCCTCTTTTCCCTTAAAACTTCTACGCCTATGGATATTAAAAAAAAGATTTAAATTTTAGTCGTATTTCTTACACATATTTTTAGTTTCTTTTTTTTTTCAGAATCCGCCCAACACAAATGACCGTCAAATGCGGAATAAATGCATTAAAAAATGCAAGTTATGCGACAAAAAAAATTTTTTTTCAAATAAAAAATGTCAACGCTTTGTATCAGAAACTAAGCGTTTATGAAAAAAGTTCACAACACAAAAGAAACACTTATTTTTCAAAAATCTAAGTCCTCAATTTTCTGTATTTAAAACGGTTACAACCTGTATGTATATTTACAATGTACAAGTATATGAAAATATATGAAAATGCTATTTAAGTTATATCATGTTCATGAAACACATCACAAATTGGCTGGATTTGTTCTTGAACATGAAAATACGACCCTGAGCATATTAATATTTGCAATAAACCGATTGAAACTTAAATGGATTTTAAAGAAGTCGTAACAAGAGAAGCCCCACCATATACTCTTAACTATTGTAATAATGACTTGTAAATATAGATGCTTCTGGTGACGTTATTTATAGTATAAATAATAACCGTGTGTTTCACACCTTTTTATACGTTCACGGTTGAATATTTACAAAAGAACACGTAGCCTTTAATAGTCCAATAAACACTAATTGAGAAACGGAAAAAAATGCTACTTACTCGCAGTTATACAGGAGGGAATCACCAATTTTGACTGTGAAGCACGTTGCTCCGTTAAGGCAATACCAAGCCGCGTACGCCGGCGGACACTCGTACGTGTGGAATGTGATGTTGGGCCGTGGTGTGGGAGCTGGAGGCCTCGGTTTTGGTGTGGTGCGTGAGGAACACGCATCTGAAACAAAATAAATAAATTGTAACTTCAATTGGACACTATTAATTAATTTGAAACTTGAAGAAAATTCAAAACAATTTGACTTGTCACTTTTTTAATCCGTTTCGTGATTAAAATATGTTATAAAACGATAATATTGTTATAAATAGAAACCAAATGTATACATTTTAATAGCTATTTGTGTATTAAGAGCGCAAAGTGATATACATATTGTCGCTCTGAGCGAGAAGTTTAACGCGCGGCGCGTAGCGGAGCGCGGCTATCTCGCGAGAGCGGCAATGTCACTTTGCGTTCAAATTACACACAGAATTTTTTCTACAACCGGTGTTTTTATAAAAATGTTTGGTAAAAAAATTATTGATAACCTCAAATTTGACAGTTCAGATTTCAAAACGTGAGCATCAATTTGCGCTACACATGTTTTTGTAAAAATGTTTGTTAAAATATGGTATTTAGTGTAAAATAAAATAAAAAATTGCTTCAGTAACTATTAATTATTTATTTAAATACTGTCCATCTTATGATTTATATTTATGTATAACAAAATCTAAATGTTTTTGGAATTCTTCTAACACTTCCTCCTTCTTTAGTGGTGAAAAGCAAGACGAAGAATTAACGGATATTACATGTCTGTGTTTGATGACATATATGTAATACTTTATGCTTACTTTTGTGTCAAAAGTCGCAGATACACTAGACGTTTCTTTATTGTGGTTTCCATGGTAACTAAGCGTTTACTTTCCGAGCGACAAAGTAAAAAAACGTTCGCTCCTCGGAAAAGTGCAACTTTACGCTTTCTTTTGGAAGCGCAAAGTTGCACTTTTCGCTCGGTTGTAGAACTATTTGTGTAGGCTGTTGCCAACACCAACTACTAGATTATTGGCTGCAAACACAGTATGAGAAGTTAATATCTGTGATATTATCAAATATACTAAAGATGTCAACACTTAACAAGCCGTGATTATCGTGATGAGCGGTATGCCACTTGGTTTACGGATCTCGCAACACCACGTTTCCATTGGCATTGTATAAATTTCTTAATAGACAATAAAATAGTTGAAATTAGATCACAATATCAACTTTCAACAATAAAGGGTGTCATTTTTTTTTAAAACAATTGTGACGAACACTACAAAATTATAATTATTCCAACTAAATAAACTTTGTAATTTTTTCGTGCCGCTCTGGAACTCTAAATCGGGAGGCAGAACCAATCAAAAACTAGGTGTCTAGTCATGTGAACATGACGTGACACAACCAATCGCAAAATTCTATTAAGAAGCCATTTTAAAGCAGTTGTTATGATTGTACTTGTAATTTCCATATTTATATAAGGCGACTTCTAATCGAAATTGTCTTATATTTTAGGTCATGAAGGCAGCGAGTTTTCAAGTTCTATCACGTTGTTTTTTATCTGTATTTATGGGGTAAGTTGCAATTTGTAATATATTTTTGTATGTGAAACTATGTGACAAATTTTTTAAACGAGGAAACCATATATTTACATATGTAATAAATATAATATTGTATTTAGTTTGATTTACGTTAGATAGGTAATTTTAATGTTGTTCTAATATTCATAGTAGTTCCAGTGTTGTTAATATTTTGAAATCAATATTATACACAAACTCGATGGGTAATAGATGAACTCGGCTACAACAATTCATAATACATTATTTTTTATTTTTTGACGATTAAAGTGAGTAAATACTGTCAATTAATTTATCGATTAAAATGGAAAAGAGGCCGACAGTATGTTTATTATGTTACCTGTGAAACTAGTCGAACCACTATTATAGTTTGAGATATTTATTTTTGTTATTCCAATTTTTGTATTATTATACAGACAAATTGACAGATTTGTGTGTATTTTATTTACCACACTGGATAAAGTGACCATCCTGATTTGATCAAGAGATGTACTGATTATGTATTGATTTTCTGTAACGTGGTAATTTTCTAGAACTATTTTTAAATTAAAAAATATATTTTTTTGCCATCTTTTTAACAACTAAGTATAATGAAATTGCCCTTCCTGTAAAAATTCGTATTATTCCAATATAGTCTGTCAAGGCAATATGAAGAATACTTTCAGTCATTTCCTTAAGGATCGTGTCGTTGCAAACATGGAAAAATGCTTCCACATTAAGTCTTGAAAAACAGTTTTCGAGTTTCCATGTTTGTGAGGATCATTTTATGATTTCTGATTAACCCACTCGCCTGAGCGCGCTTTTCTTTATTCTGTTAAACCTCAAGAAGTAGTATTAGCAACGAACATAGTTACCCCTGAAAATTCTTATGCTGACAATAATTCTGTTGTATTTTAGCCACATGCACTATTTCTAGTTAATGATCATTCATCTGCACTATCTGAAAATGGAGTATCTGGACTTTACCGAGTGGTATTTAAAGAATATTTACATATTTAATGTTGTGGTACTTGCCTTTAAAACAAAATAATATTCTTTTGGTAGTTCGTTTGATTAATATTAACTAGTTTATTAACATATTGTAGTTCAAACAATTTGTTAACAAGATGTAACAGTGTTAATTACGATGCAATTGTTAAAATGTGATTTGGCAATAAATATTAAATAAAATGTTATATATTTTCTTGTCTACTCTTATTGTAGAATCATGTAATACAATATTTAAAAGGTGAAAACGCATTTCTATAAATTGTTTTACCATGTAAATTTTCATCATCATGATAATTCTCATACACACACGATCTTACTGCCACGACTTATCTGCCAACTAAAATAATGAAAATATTGAAGCGCCCACCGCATAGTCCATATTTGGCAACAAGTGATTTTGGATTATTTTTATAAAAGTTGAAGTGTCGACGCATTTCAGCAGAAGAATTATACTTGTAACATGGAATGTTACCTTGCAACAATTTGATCATAAAAGCTGAGAATTTTCTTACAAATTCCATATATTGGAATAAATTACATCTAAACGGTGACCCATTCTTTTCAGGACACCCTATGTTGAACCTATGTAGATGAATTAATGTGGATTCACAAGTCAAAGACACTTTCCTGAACTAGATCATTTTGTTTGCTTAACAAATTTCGGTAACATAAGAGACTACACCCGATAGGAAAGTTGCATTGTTCTTTGTTATCTCCCAAGTTTTTATATTATGGCTGTTAAGCAAACCTATAAAATTATCTTTTATAGTAAGTAACGTATACAATATTGTGTACATCCGATTCCATTTTAGTGGAAGGCCGCAATGATTCGCTTTATGTCGGCCACCCGTTACTGAATTTACTACAGATACAGAAACATGTTGGATTGTTGACACACGAAACCAATACGGTACGTTTTGCCATTCAATTGGCATTGTTGAAATTTTACGGGGGTCTAACGAATACAATACTATTTATTTGTGCGAGGGTTCACATGCAAACTTTCAATACTTATTTGTATACCTGTCATTCAAAAGTGACGACCAGATTAGCCAAATCCATTTTGGCGACAATCGTCTATGAGGTTACCAGCAGAAAATCGTTCCCTAAAGAGATTTTTACCATTATTGGAGCCTTTCAATTTGAATTGCGTTTGAGTAATACAAACTTAACTCTTACCACAAAATGAGATTAAAATCCAGTTTGCAATAATCAGAAAATCGATTATTACTGTCAGAACTTACTATTTTATGAAATTAAGGCTCTACTTAGTCAAGTAAGCTTATATTACTGCTGGGATTGGCTTTGGCTTTTATAATAAGGTACTATGAGATGCTCGGCATTTTTGTATTTATATTAAAATCCAGTAATCAAATTTTCATACGACGATGCGATGCATAAAACTCAATAAAGCGCTCTATCATTAGACAATGATTTGTTGCGCCGCCCGATACTCACCAAAACGCTACCTGCCCCTTTTATTTTGTTTTACATTGTTTGGAACCAGAGGAATGCATTTTAAAGACGTTAATGTTAGAGGTGCCAGAGGTTGATATATTGGATTGTATAATTAAAACTGTTAATATGTAAATTATGAACGGTCTAATAAAGACTAATTAAACGTAAAATTTTAATTACGAAAATTATTGCACTAATAAGGTATGCCGCCTAATGAGAATTATAAAATATGTATGTATATTAACAATAACTCGTCTGTAGGCAAATAACTGCATATTACACAGAAAATCTAGAAATATCAAGATAATAATGATTCTTACACCATTTCGCTAAGAGTAATCGATTGTTGCATATTTAGTTTGTTATACAACAATGCTGTTGATAGGCCTTACAAAAAGCAGAAACATAGATTTAAACAAAGAGAATCGCATGTGAATCTGCTTTTAAGTTTATAGATGGCGACACTTATAAACCGTTAATAATGAAGCGTCACTCCTTCTTCAGTGAATTTAGAAATGCCAAACAATTCTATCTGCAGATTCAGTTTACAAGTGAAGTAAATAATGAATATAATGTTAATAATGTTCCTGACGTGGGTTGGAACTAGTGATGGGCATGTAATCGAATGATTTCAATAATCGGAAAGTCGATATTCGAATATTTCAATAATCGAATGATTACTGGAATGATCGCCCAAATTAGAGATAGCGCAAACGGCGATTTTTTAATCACAGTGATCACTACGGCGATTGTTCAGCAATCACTGTTCTTTTTAGCAGTGATTATATCACTCTTTAGGCCATTCAGCGACTAATGAACAAGTGGGAGCGTGGAGAGCGGTCGTTTGTTCAAAGTTCAAAACGATTTAGAATTTGGTGCTTTCACGATTGTCGTGTCGCAGTCACACGTATCCACACCACACACAGTTTGTCTCCCTCTGTTCGTCCGTTCTCAATTAATTATTTTTCTTAGGTCAGTTTTCATTTTCACTCACAGTTGATAGTCACACATGCATTATATATTATTTAGTAGTTATACGTACGTGAATTGCGAACGCAAGGGAATGCGTCTAGTGTCTAATTTAAGCTTTGACATTTATGTAAAGATATCAAAATATATTTATAGATTGGGTTATTATAAAACAAATTAAAAAATATACGTTTAGGCAAATGAAAACAATATACTATTCGAAATAAAAACAAAACCAGGTATAAAACACATTTTAAAACAAAAATAAAATTCCTCAAAAACACATTTTAAAACAAAAATAAAATTCCTCAAAAACAGCAAATCAAATTAACCATCTAGAAAATGACGTCACGACTATTATGATCCGTTCTAGTAATCTATTCATGCGGTAGCTATTTGGCGACTGCGATATGCGCCGAGCGACAACGTAGAGAGCAGACGCTACGACGCGACGGTAGCAGAATTGCCGAGTACGGCCGAACTGGCGAAAAAGAAAGGAGTGATTTAATCACCAGTTCTTTTTTCGTCAATCACTGTTAGTGATTGCTCAGTTAAAAGAACCGGTGATAAGTAGCAGCGATGGTGATCGCCGTCACATCTCTAGCCCAAATGTTTCTAGGGCGATATGAGAACCGAGAACGATGCGCAATCGAGAATCGCTCACGTCTAGGGTGGGGTCTCGATTCTCCAGGATTCGCAAGATTTACTTTTTACTTTACTTTATAGTTACCCGGCTCATTTACTTTAATGCATAAACCTTTTCATTTGTTGCAAATAATTTATTATTTTTTTATTACGAAAAAGTAATTTTTAGAATTCTCTAGTGACGGGCATAATTAAATGATTTCAATAATCGAAAAGTCGATATTCGAATATATCACAATAAACGAATGATCATTCAAATGTTTCTCTAGGGCCAATGAGAGCCGAGAACCGAGAACGATGCGCAATAGGATTCGAAAGATTTACTTTTTATTTTACTTTACACAGTCACCTGACTCACTCACTTTAATGCATAAACCTTTTCATTTGTTGCCAATAATTTGTTATATTATTATTACTAAAAAGACATTTTTTAGAATTCTTTATTTTTGTATTTTTATTAATTTTATTTATTATAGTCCATTTTTATTTTGCGAGCAGTTATGTTTTTCATTCCTGCATCTTCGCCCGTTCGTATCTTAATTCTATGAAAGGAATCGTCGCCCAGTCGCTGTGCTACACGCATACGCAACGGCACAACAAGCAACCAACGATAATTTATTTTTAAATTTTAATACATTGCTGTATGCGTGGAGCGAATCCGAGTATCCAAGTGACGCATTCCGAATGCACTGCGATTACCTATTGCATCAGCTGAACTCGATAGTCGAGGTTGTGTTGTACGTGTATTGAGTCACCACTCAACTCACCCCTATTATTTGTATTATTTATTAATGACATGCAGAGAACTTCAAACTAATGTTATTTTATATGCTGACGATTTTAAATTGATTGCAACATTAATTCAGATGAGTACTGTGACCGATTATAGCACGATCTCTCAAAAATTAATCTATGGTGTCAGGATAATAAGAACAAGTTACCTTTAAATATATCAAAATGTAATGTTATGACTTCGAATATCATTCGAATTCTTCCTCAGTAATCGGTATGTTCAGAATATTTCAATAATCGAATGACCAATTATTTTTCATTCGAATGATCCCATCACAAATTAGAACCTTTGCTTTGATGTGAAGCTAACACTGACGCTTGTTTTCCACAAAACACCATATACTGCACTCGACGCACGTTTCGCCAATCAATTTGGAATCATCTGGAGATGATTGAAAGTATTAAAACTAGTGGTGGACAGAATAGAGTATTTTCAAGAATCGAATACTTAGGTATTCGAATACCGAGTACCGAGACCGAAAACACACAAATACAAATTTACCATGGCATCGTGTCGAATCCGAGTGCTATAATATAGAGAATCGAGTACGCCTACCTATACCACATATCAATTGAGCATATTTTCATTTTGGTATCTTACCTTGGACAGTGAGAGCGAAGAAGTCACCACAAATCACAAAACCACAATTGCAGGTATATCTATAAGGATAAAGGCCCACCACAGCAAACCAAAATACGCAAAATTCCACTGTGCAGGTGCACACTGAACACACTGCAATGTTTTAAGTTTTAAGAATTAAGATAATCGTCATCGAGATTAAAGTACTAACAGTAACCGCACAGCCATAGGACGAATCCGAATTGCGGATAGTATAGGATCCGAATACAGTATATCGAAATCTGAAACTCGATTACTCCCATCACTAATTAAATGTAACCTTATGCTAACGATTATGTTTAAGCTGTCCAGTATTTGTTACATTCCTAATTAATCTTAAATTGCTATTATCTATTTTATGTTTGTTTTTAAACGCATGTTGGGCACCACTAGACTTATACCTGTTCCACTACATTTGGGATGAGCCATATGCTCTTTGAATCTAGTTTGAATTGATCGTCTAGTTTGTCCAACATACTTTTGATTACGTTCCTTATAGGTAATTGCGTATTCCCCGACTTTTCGTTTGTTTCAATTTTGTCTTTTATATTACCTAAACCTTTTTGCGGATGAACATTAATTTCTGTGTCTGGAAAGAGTCATATTGATATCACGAATATAATGAATGGAGAGCTTTGTATACTATATAAATGGCTATGTGCAAAGAAATTTAAACTCAATAATGAAAAAACCAAATGTATGGTCCTTGGAACTAAAAATAATTGCCAAAAGTATATAAATGGTCAACAGGTTTTGCACATCAATAATACAAAAATTGAAATTGTAAGTGAAATTAAATACTTAGGAATTATCTTAGATCAACAGTTAACGTTTTCAAAACATGTTGATTATTTATGTAAGAAAATTGGCAAAAAGATCTCCTTCTTTAGAAGAATATCTGCCGACTTAACGCAATGGTCAAAATTAATTATATACAATACTATAATCTACCCACATTTTAATTATTGCTTTTCACTATTAATATCATGTAACACATTAGATATTAAGAGGTTACAAGTGTTACATAATATAGGAATGCGTGTAATATTAAGTTGTGACAGGTACACACCTATCTCGACTATGTTAAACCAACTGGGTTGGATTTCAGTGGAGCAAAGTATTGAAAGAGCAAATTTAATTTTAATACATAAAATCGATAAAAATTTAGTACCTATCTACCTTAAACACTTTTTAGTTAAAAGATCTGAGTTGCATAATTATTCAGTGAGATCTGCTGAAAATTACAACATAGATCATACAAAAATATCTTTCTTAAAAAAGTCAACTTTTAGTGATGGATTACGTATGTACAACGCTTTGCCCACTGAAATAAAATCATGTGGTAATTTAAAATTGTTTATTAAAAATGTAACTAAATTATATACAGATGTTAGAGTATAAAATAAGGAATAACTGTGTACAAGTCATGTGGTATTGTAAATATCTTATGCTAAATAAACTCATTCTATTCTATTCTATTCTTACCAATACCATGGGTGAATCAATGATCGTATGGAATCGAACAAATTTCGAATTTTCTCTTTAATTTTGAAAGGTCGAGGAATTTCGAGGCGTGTGTGTCTCTTTAAATTTACATTTCCTTAATTATTTTACCAACTAAATTTACAGAATATCCATTACTCACAGTTATATTCTTAATCAATGTCTAGAAAATGAGCTAGAAAACTAAAACTTGCCATTTTGTGTTGAGCACAATGGTGAGAGTCCTTAGGGATATATCTTTAAGTACTTGTATCTTTATATCAAATTTTAACTTATTTTCTCTATTTCCAATACCTACTATACATCTAAAAATGGTAGTTGTCCACGATTTTCAATTTCATGTATTTTAACTGTCGCGAAACGACTGTTTAATTTAGAAACACTAGGTATGACACAGTGACCATTGTATCAACCACTGCAAGAATTTCTTCCACATACCTAAGCTAAGCCCTGGGGAAATACTCGATTTTTTCTTTCACTTCAGTTTCGAATCTGTTCATGAAGAAAGTGACAATGAATGGTGACAAAGAGTAGCCTTTATGTTGTTGGAAGAAACTATTACTAAATCGAAAGCAATTGTGTTTCATGCAAAGTTTAGTGAGTTGAATATATTTTTTTTACTACATCTTGACTGGTACTGTTTGATTCGAGTAAATCCTCAAAGTAGTCCAGGTCTGTAGCATGGGAACACTTGGAAACAGTGAACAAACGTCAGATCAAAATTTAATCTTTTTGCAACTGGATATTTTGTGTTCTTAGCATAAGGTTAATTTTAATCATCTCCAGATGATGTCAAATTGGTTGGCGAAACGCGCGTCGAGTGCCGTATATAGAGTTTTGTGGAAAACCACGTCAGTAATATTCTTCATAGACACTTATTTATGGGCTGGGTCACTGTAGTCTCAGCCCATGTGGGTACAAGACAAATGTGTTTTCAATCTAAACAGCGCTTGATAATAATCGTTATTGCGGTTATGTTGATTAACCGAATCACCAGTTTTATTTACGATTTGCATAATTTTATGTATGGTTTATTACACCAATAAAAATGTATCCCGTTTAAATCTCAAAATTTAACATTTTACGAAAGGCATAAATTCCATTTCCACTTACGTTCTGTAGACCTAACTTATGGTAAATTTTCGCGTTGTTAAGTTGGCAATATTTGTTTAAGTTAAGTGACTAATGTCACGATTTGACAAAAAACTGAACTGACACTGACAACGGCTTGTAATTAAAAGGGATTGATTTTTTTGGAGTTATTGCCCCTCATCAGCGTAGCGTTGGGGCAATAACTCCGAAATACGTGTCCGTAGCTGCATAAGGGTTTTTTTTTTTGGGATATGGCACTCTTTGTTTTATTTTGAACCCCAATAAATCTATCTTGTTTTGTATTGATATTTTTGTCCAACTTAACCCGAAGATCTACCTTCAGTTAGGAATACAGAATGTGAATTGAATTTATTTATGATTTATTTCATTATGATGAACTTACAGAAGTAATAAAAAAATCTAAACTATAAATTTATGCGTTTTTTAAACTTTAATGAAATTTGTTCAAGTTTAATAATTTCACATGACCTATGGTGCATGGCCCAGAAAATTTTGGATATGGTGTAATCGAGCACATGTGAGGGGTGCGTAGGTAACATAATATAAAGCTGTTGTGCGATTCCGTAAAGCAAACATATGCTTCAAAATAAATTGACTTTCCTAATAAGCAAGGAAAGTTAATTTTGCTAGCGGATCTGGTTCGCCGTCGTTTTTATGTTGTATATAAGGTTGTTTTTTATAAAACAAAAAATAACAGATGTTCCCTGGGCCATCATCTTAGGGCATGGATGCGCCGTTAACTAGAGTGTGCCGGCATAACACATGCTGTTTTTTTAGAAACAAATCTCCTTTATGGATTTCGATCGCTCCGGTGTTATCTGACAATGGCATGACGTATTGTGACTGGTGTTTAATTATAGACAAATAGCTATATCACCCGGCTTTTATGGTACCTGTAAAGATATATATTTATGGCACGATTTCATATTCAAATCCACAAAAACGTATGTAACAAACAATAGAACAGACATATTTCATACGATGCGCGATGGCAAAAAAAAAGGTTAAATAATAATAGGGTTTTTTTCCAGGATTGTGGTTTGGTAGTCTATACAGGGTGATTTGTTATAAATTGTTTAATAAACTGTCAACATCAGGAGATGAAAATAACATTGTTTTTTAATACAGCTATGTCTAATCTTAAAACTTAAAGTAAGATCAGTAGGCAGCGAAAATATTTATCATTTATTAGGGCCAGCAGTTATATAAAAACATCATATTACAGGTATATAAATAAACACACCATTGAAAATTTTTTTAAAAATTGGAAGAAAATTTTCAAATTTAAAAGTCACGTATGATAAATAAATGAAGAATGTATATTTATTATCAATACCACTTCCGGTTTCATTGGGGTGTGATCAATTTTGAATTTTTAAATGGAACACTCTGTATATTTTAGCATATTCTGATTGTGCATGACATTTTCTATACATTCAATCAAAATTTTTGACATTACTCTCAAATATGGAGGACGTATTTAATTATTATGAAATTCAAAATTAACAATTGAATCTCTATATAATTAAAATTTTTCAAGTAAGCATTGGATATCATAATATGGGTTCATTTTTGATATTTGGGTGCAATATGAAGTAAATATTTTTCATTGTAATGAAATTATTTGGAAAAATTCCAAATATTTTTTTCTGACTTTTGGGCGACCGTTACTAATTTTTAACTTGAAAATTTTCAGAAATCGGGAAGTTATTGGTTTCACCCCAATTTTCGAAAATCGAGTTTTTGTCAAATCTCGACGTTTTAAGGTCCTAAGAAGCGATTCTAAAGGGGTTGACTCAACTTAGATTTCCTGAGAATTAGAACCGATTCGGCCCGGTAGATTTTGAGAAATCACAAAAATAAAATTTTCAAAAATTTGTTTCTTTGAAATATCTTTTAGACTACTGAACCGATCAATTCCAAAATCTAATCAGCTCTTCTCCTTATAAAAAAACCGTCAATCGTCGCAAACCGCATCAAAATCGGTTGTTTCGTTCGAGAGATATCGATTACAAAAAAATTCGCAAAATTTCTGTTGGATCGATTTTTGATACTAAGATAACTTTTTACACTTAAAAAAACTGCGTTGAATGCCGTAAACCGCATCAAAATCGGTTGATTCGTTCAAGAGATATCGATTATGAACAATTCGAAAAAAGTGTTTTCTTTTAAATAACATTCAAAATTTTTGTCAGATTGATACATTGACAAACATAATGTTACGTGTTTGCTATCCCCACAAACACCTACACTCGTAGATTCGTTGATTGAAAGTCCAGGTAACACTTACTCACTACTTTATTTACTAATTAACAATTAACAACAATAGATTAATCACTGTCCTAATTATAATTACAACTGAACACTTATAAGTCTCTTTCTTATTTCTTCTTCACTCGTTCGCGTTCGACTTCAGACTGAGATTCGGCCCACCGTGTGTCTTATTTATACATCCGTTGACACAATCTAGGGCATTCCAGAATATTCCCGGCCATTCGTGTACAATTCCAGATTAATATAACCAGTCTGCACAGTCCAGTGGCGTAACACTGCCCCCTCCTTAAGCCTGAACGTCCCGATCATGCAATTCATTGTTCCCTGCATACTTGGCTAGTCTCTCAATATGCACCACCTTCATCTTGGATTTTGGACTTTGCTGAATTCTATATACAACGTCGTTTAGTCTGGTGACAACAGTGTAAGGACCTTCCCAGGGTGGGTGAAGCTTCGGGGACCTGCCTTTCTTTCGTTGTGGGTTATATAGCCAAACCAAATCTCCAGCCTGGAACCCTCCTGAATTCGCCTTAAGATCATAACGAGCCTTCATGCGATCACTTGCTATGGCAATTTGGTCTCGTACCAGCTCATGAATGTTCCTTATCCGTTCACCAACTTCATCGGCATAGTCATTTATGGAAAGTCGCTCCTCATCTGGTGTGCCAAACACCAAGTCACATGGCAGTCTAATCTCACGTCCAAACATCACGCGAGCCGGTGTCTGTTTTGTTGTTTCATGAATGGAGGCCCTGTATGCCATAAGGAAAAGAGGTAAGTGACGGTCCCAATCTCTCTGATGTTTCTCAACCACTTTGGATAGGTGCTCCTCCATGGTTTTATTATATCTCTCCACCATTCCGTCTGATTGTGGATGTAGGGCTGTTGTTCTTGTCTTATGAATTCCCAGTAAGCGACACATCTTCTGAAACACACCTGATTCAAAGTTTCTTCCTTGATCTGAATGCAATTCTAGGGGCACGCCAAATCGACATACTAGATTATCTACCAGAGCTTGAGCGACAGTGGCTGCTTCTTGGTTGGGTATGGCATAAGCTTCAGGCCACTTACTGAAATAATCCATGGCAACTAAGATGTATTTGTTCCCATCATCTGTAACGGGGAATGGACCAGCTACATCGATCGCAATTCGCTCAAAAGGAACCCCTACGTTATATTGTTTCATTTGGCCCTTACTTCTTGTCCGTGGCCCCTTACTTGCCGCACAAACTTCACATTTGCGGCACCAAGCTTCCACATCTTGGCGGCTGTTCACCCAGTAGAATCGTTCGCGTACTTTAGTGAGAGTTTTGTTGATGCCAAAATGTCCGCCAGATGTTCCATTATGCACTTCCTGGAGTACTTTTGATATGCGACACCTGGGAATTACCAATCTCAAAGAAATTTTCTTCCCGTCTGGACTTTCCCAAGCTCTTTTCAACAGTCCATCCTCTACTCTAAGGGAATCCCATTGTGCCCACAAAGCCTTCTGTCCTACCGCCTTGTCTGAAATGTCCTTCCAGCCTGGTCGGGCTCCTCTTTCTTTCCATTCCAGAATAGGACCAGTTTCTTGATCTTTTAACTGCTCTTCTCTTAATGTCTCTCTTGTCCAATCGTCAGGAACATCAATTTTAACGGTGTTTACAATTATTATCCCTTGTTGTTTTTCTACCCGGTGGCAGTGCTTGCAGTCTTCCCGACAGGGTCTTCTGGAGAGAGCGTCTGCATTTCTATGGGATTTTCCAGGACGATGTTCGATTTTAAAATCGTATTGCTGCAGTTTTTCTATCCAACGAGCTAGTTGGCCTTCTGGAGTCTTCAATTGTAATAACCACTTTAATGCAGCATGGTCGGTCCGAACTTTGAAATGTTGTCCATATAGGTATTTGTGAAAATGGTCTATGGACTTGACAATGGCCAATAGTTCCTTCCGTGTCACACAATAGTTACGTTCTGGCTTCGACAACGTCTTGCTGAAGTATTCAATTACTTTTTCCTGTCCATTTTGAATTTGGGAAAGAACACATCCAAGTCCAGAATTACTGGCATCTGTGTCTAATACGTAGAGGCCTTTCCGTTCTGGGTATGAAAGAACCGGACTCGACAACTACTGACAAAATCGACCTTCCAGCAGAGACAAGACCAACAACAAAATAGTGGGAGGCCGAATGGAGGCATCCGTTGTTATAGGTGTGGCAAAGTGGGCCATATCAAGAGGAACTGTCGTCAACGCAGCTCAGAAAGGGTAAATGCTGCTGTGGTTGAGGAGCCTCAGGAAAACTAAAGATGGCTGGCAATTTGGGGGCTGCGCTGGCCAGGAAATGTTGTGACCCCCAAGAAATAAAAAATTTCCCAACTTCGGAGAGTTCAAAGTAGTCTGTTGTTGGAGGGTTATGTAAATAAGAAGAAATGTGTGTTCACAATCGACACAGGAGCTACGTCATCAATAGTACGGGCAGGATTCATAATGGGTTTCAAAGTAAATAAAGAACAGAATGGATTAGTCATCCGAACAGCTACGGGAGATAGGGCGACGGTTCATGGGGAAGTCGACATGGAGCTGCAGATTGGCCGCTTATGTTTTAAACATCAGGTTATCGTAGCTGACATTACAGATGACTTCATTTTAGGATTAGACGTTATGGAAAAATATGGATTTGTGCTTGACGTTGGAGAACGAGTTCTCAGGATTGGAAATGAAGAAATTATTCTTTCAACGGCAGATGAAAAATTCCATAATATTAGACTACTAACTTCGGGGACCATAAAAATTCCTGCAAGAACAGAGAAAGTAATTGAGGCAGTCCTGGAGGAAAATTCTGTGGGATACCGTTTTGGCCTCGTTGAGAAGGATGACTCAATTAAAATGACAGACAATGTGATCCTGGCAAGGACTTTAACACAGACTACAGATAAGATACCGATTAGAATGGTTAACCTAAATTCACATTCAGTGACGTTCAAAGAAGGCGAAGCAATTGGCACCTACGAACCGGTCACATGGATTGCGAGATGTGAAGAACAAATCATTGGAGCTTCGTCAACAGATATGGACCAAGAAGTTGTAAGAATGTTAAATGCCCAGTTAGAACATTTAACTCCAGATGAACATAGAGAAGCTTTAAAATTTTTGAAGAAGGAAAGTACAGTATTTGCAAAGGACACAGAAGCTCTTACAAAGACCAACATAGTGCAACATCGCATAAATACTGGTGAATCAGCTCCTATTCGTCAACCATCTAGGAGGCTCCCATTAGCAAAACAAGAAAAAGAAGAACAAGAGAGAAGATGCCAGGAAGAAAAAGAAGAACAAGAGAGAAAACGCCATGAAGAAAAAGAAGACTTGATAAAAATGATCGAAGGCCTGGAAATAAGACGAAAGGAAGAAAAGGAAGAACAAGAGAGAAGACGACAGGAAGAAAAAGAAGAGCAAAGAAAAGAACGCCAGGAAGAATTAAGACAAATTATGGAGGGACAGCATCAAGTCATACTCTCGGTCACTGAACAATTGAAGGAAGATGTACAGGCTGAAGTCATGGAAGTTAAAGAAGAAGTAAGTGAATTTAGAGGAAAGTTTGAAGGAGAAATAACTGAAGTTAAGGAAGAAGTAGCCCGACTCAAACAACAATTAAGAGAGAAGGGTGGCCAGTTAGTACTGTCGTCTGGTACTAGGTTACAACCACCTTCCTTCGACGGTCAAAGTTCATGGTCAACTTATAAGAGACAATTTGAGGCAGCTGCACGTTCAAATAACTGGAACGATGATGAAAAAGCAACAGCATTGGTATTAGCACTAAGGGGCCAAGCATTAGACCTGCTCCAAACAATTCCTGCCGCACAGCAACAAAACTTTAGCATTTTGGAGGCAGCGTTAGAATTAAGATATGGCGATCAACATCTCGCCCAAGTATATCAGGCTCAGCTCAAATCACGCAGACAACGAGGTGGAGAAAGCCTCCAGGAGTTCGAAGCTGCATTAAAAAGATTAGCCCATCTAGCCTATCCTGATGCACCAATGGAATTTCAACAACAGTTAGCAGTTGGTACATTTATTGATGGAGTAAGGGACCAGGAAGTTAGGCGAATTCTTAAGTTAGCCAGGCATAAGCTTAGTAGTGAGGCTTTAGTACATGCACTGGAGATTGAGGCTGCCTATAAGGATACCACCCAATCAAATCCGAGAGTACGAGCTGTGAGTGTGGAGGAAGACAAGCCAGACAACACAACACAAAATCTGATATCTGATATACACAAAATGATCATCCCACTTCTGACACCAAATTGTTACGTGTTTGCTATCCCCACAAACACCTACACTCGTAGATTCGTTGATTGAAAGTCCAGGTAACACTTACTCACTACTTTATTTACTAATTAACAATTAACAACAATAGATTAATCACTGTCCTAATTATAATCACAACTGAACACTTATAAGTCTCTTTCTTATTTCTTCTTCACTCGTTCGCGTTCGACTTCAGACTGAGATTCGGCCCACCGTGTGTCTTATTTATACATCCGTTGACACAATCTAGGGCATTCCAGAATATTCCCGGCCATTCGTGTACAATTCCAGATTAATATAACCAGTCTGCACAGTCCAGTGGCGTAACAATAACTTTTTGTACTTGAAAAACTGCGTTGAATGCGCAAACTGCATCTCGATTGGTTAATTTCTTCAAAAGATATCGCAGTTCAAAAGATACAAAAAAAGTGTTTTTTTAATATAACTTCGAGATTTTTCACCTAATCGTAGAGCTCCAAAATGTATATATAGGTATAATATTTTGAGCTCTCCGAGCTCAAAAATTGTGTAATATTTTGAGCTTGGAGAGCTCAAAAATTAACTAATACGTATATTTTTGAGCGCTTTAAGCTCGAAAATAGCGGGAAGTTTCAGGGATGGTCTGCAGGGTCAACCGATTTTCAGATTTTTTTTAAATAGTAACCCCTATTTTTTGCCTTCCCTATAGGAATCGTCATAATTTAAGCTTTAAATTGGTGTAAGTATAATGGATTTCATTATAAATGAATTATGGCAAATTTAAAACATTTGGTCTCGTATGAAAGATACTAATCTAAAGCATTAAAATAATCTGCAAATATACTAAGTTGCCTTTGGAAATAAATGAGAATCACATCACATTATTTGAACTGTCAGTTTTTAAATAACTAATGATTGTTGCTCTTTTACGTTTACTGCTTCAATATCCATTGAAAAATGTACACACAAAATGAAAAGGTCGACATGTTGTTAATTTACGGCGAAGTCCGGCAAAATTCCAGAGCTGTTGCAATAAACTATGGCCAACGTTTTACAAACAGAAGATACCCGTCGCAAAATTATTTCATAAGACTAGACGCTCAATTTAGAAAGACTGACCCTGTAAATGGTGAAAATGAGAGAGTAATTATAAACGAGGAGACTAAAGTAAATGGAGTAGCCCTCGTTGAAATTGACAGGACTGTATACCTCCGGAAAATTTGTGATGAGTTAAATATTATCCACGAATCTGCAAGAAGAAATTTAAAGAAACACAATTGCAAAAATAATAATCAAATAAATCAACATATCTATGGAAATGATTTTGAAAGAAGAGTAATATTTTGTGACTGGCGTTAGAAGAAATAATAATTTTGTCAATGCTATTTTTTGATAAATCAAGATTTACAAATCTGGGATTATTTAATCGGCAAAATACTAGATACTGGGCACAACAAAATCAACACCTCTTTATACAAGCAAGACAGATTTGGTTTTAATGTTGGGAATGTTTGGTAATGTGTTGCTGCCTCCAATAATTTTTGTTGGTCAGTTGACTTGCGAGAGATATCCAGAATTTTTTACTAATATTAACAATGATTTTACAAATCAATTGCCAAGAGGGGCCTAGAGAGTTTTTTCAACAGGATGGGGCCGCACATCATATTACCCGAATAGTCACCAACTATTTAGATGCGAATTTTGAAAATCAATGGATTGGTACAAATGGACCGGGAAGGTGGCCTCCCAGATTACCTGACTTAACACCAATGGGCTTACATATTTGTGGTTTTCTGAAAGATAGTCTACATTGTACAGTCAGCCACTCGGGAAGAACTAGAAGAACTATAAATGAAATAACTCCACAACAGTTGGACAATTGTTTGAGAGAATTCATTAGAAGAATTAATTTATACAGAAATGAGGAGGGGGCGTCATTTTGAACATTTAACATAAGTTCAAGGTAGTTTTTTATAATGCCACCATGTTTACTTCATTGACAAGATAAAAAACGGGACATTACATTTTTACTTTCTTATACCTAATCTAAGGAGGTATAGTAATTGTGATTTTTTTCGACCTTGAGATTTTGATTGAATCCTCCTGAATCCATTCATAAATTTGGTGAATGTGGTATCACCAGAGAGACATAATGAATGAAAGAAGAAAGGTACAATTTCGGGGGAAAAAAATTAAAAATCTCAAAGAATTATAATGAAAAAAACATAACTTTATAGAAAAAAATCTGTCCCGTCCACATGTCTGTAGTATCACGATAGCAACCACAGTTTTTGAGATAAAACTTTCAAATTTGGTACACTTGTTCTAAAGGCCAAAGACAATGAAAAAATTCGTTGATGTGCAAAATTGGCCAGCTGAAAGGAGGTCCACGGGACCCAAACTTTTTTGTATTTGTGTTTACAAAAAAAAAAAATTCTTGATGAAAGATTATAAATCAGGTCTTCTACTATATCAAGCCAATAAAATATATTTTCCAAGTACTTAAATAAAGCTGATGTAAACTGAAATTTTTACACAGTTGTCCTCATAAAATGGGGTTAGGATAAATTTGGCAGTTTGACATTTGAAATATCTAATTTAGTTACAAAAATTTGAAAATTTTATTCCAATTCAAAAAAAGCGGGCTGATATATAATCTCGTTGACACCGTAATATATGCAACCAGTATAACCAGTATTGAAGCAGTTAGCAACAAGACCGCATACGGAACGGTGTTTGGCATATGGTCCGCTAACCTTCTCACATAAAACGCTTTTACAAATATTGCTGGTACAGTTACAAACAAGGAACTTTTTTATGATTTGTGTGTAATGTTTTGCACAAGTAGTCTGTTTTAGAAAGTAGACTGATTTTTAGAAGTTCCTTTGCAAAATACGTACCAGATTTCCTTTTACCTACAGCATTACGTGCCACAAGGTTTTTTGTCCTACATTGTTACCCGCTGGTTCATAGAAGGTGTATCCGCATCCGACATATTCAGTATTTGCCCACCATCGTAGCTTAAAATTTGAAAATTTTTTTACAATGATCAGGAGTTCCATAAGGTTCCATTCTTCAGCCATTACTTTTCGTAAAACATATCTACCAAGTGTTTATAAAAATGTTTTGATAGATACTTTCTGAAATCAGACAGCAAATACTTTGCAGGCCAAAAATAAAGTATCTACGATAGAACAAGCAACCTTTCCCAAGTGATATAATTCAAGGTAACGAAAAATGTGTTGGTACGAAATATGTAACCAGGTATTGCATAGAGCTACTAATCATGTCTATTACCAAGAAGCGGTTTGGATACCAAAATAAACTGTAGATTCCCTCTCCCTTTTCACAAGTCCTATATACTGAGACGGGTACTTTGATAATCAACAAATTTTTCCAAGATTTCACTCATAATAATGAAATGTAACAGAACTTAAACTCATGTTCCTAGAAGCGCAAGATTGAAGAACTTACGTATGCCACCCGTTTACGTCTTTTTTTTTGTTTCATGAATATACTTCGTGTTCTTAGAATAATAAACATTGCGGAGAGTACATTATAATTTACGGCGTCACTTGTGACTTCTGACAGATGCAACTCAAATTCAATAAATTATAAGCAGTTAAAATGGTCGCGTGCTCTATTAACAAAATATTTTCGATGATAAATGACCCATCAATTTCTTATTATGCCACGGTTAGAGCTTTTATCGCTTCGAAACTTAATAAGTCTAGATGCTGAAAATAAAACCGTATTCCAATAGTAATAAACTATGACAAGATCTCTTTCTCATTTTTATTTTTATAATATTTTGCTTGGATGTTGTCCAAATTGTAAAATAATACACCAATTAATTACAAACGGTTTTGTTTTCAAAAAAAATATATAGTTATACCTACGTACGCGGTAAAATAGGTAAACAAACTATTTTTGTGCTGTACTTTCTGTGTTTTCTTGGACTACCTACGAACAATCTTCTATAGGTTATTTCAAACTTATTTGCAACATAAAAAAGGTCGGTTTCTTTGACGGTGGTAAAGAATTCAAGGAAGCCGACGTTTTTTATGTTGCAAATAAGTTTGAAATACAATGCGATTTAAATGTATTGAGCCCTCACTTTGAACGCCTACGAAAAAAAAAAACTAAACGACCGAATTAGACCATTTCTTCACATATCAGTCAGTACATATACTATTTACTGTTTGTCAAACTTTTATGAGAATAGGTGTTAGTTTTTGAAATATTGAATGATAATGTAAAAAAATGAAATTCGGCATCATTTTCGACATATGTAACGGTATTTGCGAATTAATTTCTCAGAAACTGACTGACAAAACTACTTGAAATGGACCTTTCTGTACACTTGTCGTCCTTTGCAAAAAGAAACGACTTTTAGTTATTAAAAAATATGTTGAAAACTTGATATTTTCATTATTATTAACAATATAATTAAAATATTTTCACATAAGATAATAACAAATACCGATTCTATGAATAAATTGTAGTTTGTACAAAAATTAACGAAATACCATAAGAAAAACATAATTGGAATAGGAGAAACTCGACCGTTTTCGCTTATTTATTTATTTTTTTTAAATATCTTGGATTTTTCGTTGAGAATTTTCATACTCTGGTTCTCCAGACATTCAAAGCTATTTGTTGAAAAAAAAAAACGCTTATAAATTGCTTCGTTTAAGATATACAGCGATAACAGAAAATATTTTTTAAATTTTTCTTTTATTTTTTTTATTTTTATACACAGTCCGAAAATATGAAAATAGGCAGGTTCTCTATTTACTAGGGCTGGGAAAAATAATCGATTAATCGAAAAATAATCGATTAATCGAAAAATAATCGATTAATCGAAAAATAATCGATTAATCGAAAAATAATCGATTAATCGATCATTTGATTAATCGATCATTTGATTAATCGATTATTTGAAAAATCGATTAATCGAGTATAATCGATTAATCGAAATAATCGATTATTTTTCAACAATCGATTATGACTTTTGACAATCGCCCAGCCCTAGCTTTAGTAGGGGAGGTTTAATAGTTAATGACCTGAGAGCTTCATTAACAAGCGAACATGCCTCACAATTGATTTTCCTATCTATGAATAGAAAATATATTAAGAAATCATGTAATAATAAAATAATAATAGATATCAATCAAAATATTAAAATAACAACTGTCCTTTATTTATCCTATCCTCATTATCTATTTTTTTACTTCATACAATTATTATAGTATTATAGTCATATAAATAAACAGTATATAAATAAAACTGAAAATAATCCTAAGATGAATCCTACAGCTCCGTAAATTAGGGGTGGGCAAGAGAATCGAATAATCGATTAAGGCTGGTTAAAATCGACTATAATCGATTAATCGCTTTTACGATTAATAGATTATAACCGATTTTCGATTATACGATTATTAGATTAATCGATTAATCAAATGATCAAATCAAATAATCGATTAATCAAATAATCGATCATTTGATGAATCGATTATTCGATTAATAGATTATAATCGATTAATCGAAATAATCGATTATTTTTCAATAACCGATTATGACTTTTGACAATCGCCCAGCCCTACTATCTACACTCCAAATTTCGTTCGAATATCTCAATAATTCATGAAGTCATTTATACGTAACTAAACATTAATATGTCTAGAGATCGCGTGAAAAAGGGTACATTTTTAGATATAATAATGGGAAATTAGGTGTTTAAAAAAATATGTCCAAGTAATAAATTTCTTCAAAATTTTTAGTCCCCTAGTTTTTTTGTGCTTCGCATTCAAAGTGAGGGCTCAATACATTTGAATAGCATAGTAGTTGTGACACAGTATTTGTAGGGTGGGAAGATACTGAGATTGGTGATTTATTTCTAGGAAAAAATGTAAATAATCAAAAAGCATTTATCGCTAAAAAATTTTTTTTTTTAAATAGTAAATGCATACAAATGAACTGAAACGGACGGTTTTGAAACTGACAAAATCAAAATAGGCACTTCTCATAACAATATAAAAATATTGTCGTCCAGATTTTTTAGTGCGATAAATATTTACAAAGTAACAATCCAAATATTTTTGATCAAGATAATCAAATTCTGCTGTTAAATATAAAAAACAGTTGACTTTGGGAAAGTTATTTTTGTGTTACTTTAAAATAAAAAAACTGACATATATTCTGCGACTGTTGGTGTCTGAAAAAATTCATCGTTTATGCCTGGACGTTAATAGCAAATGAATTAAGGCACGCCAATACCGACTGCATTCACAATCAGATTAATAAGCCCGCCCCCACATGGTGGTTGATTCATTAATCTGGCAAAAGGGCATAGCATTTCATCGGGGCTTATTGGAGTTTTCTGGGGACAATACATTCGTTTTGTGTAAGGCTCCCGTTTGATGACCGATGGTTAGTTCTGGACACAATAGCAGGATACAATGAAATCGGCTCAGGTTATAATATGGGATAACGTAGATGACTGCTGGAGGTATTTGATACTATATGAGGGGTATATTATTTTAATGCCATATGGCTCGCGCGGGACAAAACTACCTCCGGTCGAGGCGCCGTGACTAGATGATATAGGTTGTAGCTTTTTTTAACAAAAGAATGTGCCATAATGTGCCACAGTAAGGAGTTTTAAACAGTTTTAAGGTAAATTCGCAGTTACACATAAAATACAGGATGTCTGACGTTATTATTGTGCATGTGATTACCCAGTTATACATTTAAACAAATTATAGCTCTAATAAATTATTATTAAATATTATAGTTCATAATAAAGAATCAAATAAGACAAACATTCAGTAACGTCAAGTCACATGTACAGGATTTTTTTTTTTCGAATTTTATAGACACGCCGAAATATAATCATTGTGAAATATGGGTATTATGTAAAATTTTCTCAAGTTTTCTCTGGTGCTAAAATTTGCGTATCTAGTACCATGTACATGTAAAATACAGATAATTCTGAAAAACTTTTTAATAATATTGGAGTACCTCAAGGTAGCGTACTGGGGCCTATGCTCTTCACTCATTTCATTAATTACGGCCACCGTAAGTAATTCTAAGGTTGTAAATTGCATTTTTGCAGATCATAACTATAATATATTTACCCAGGTTTGATACCAAACAAGTTATAATTAAAATCAACAAAATAATGGACATGATTAAAGAATGGTTCACAACAAACTGATTAATGGCAAATACCAAAAAATCGAAATATATGATAAATTGGGTTCAACTAATATGTAAATCAAAACATTAACGAAGCATAATATGCGAAATATAATGGCGAACACTTTGATAACATAGCGAGTAAGGAAATAAGTGTCGTCATAGACCTTAATCACCATATTTTAAAAAAAATAGATTTGCTTACCGCTTCACTAAGCATTCATCATTATTATCAAGGATGGCGATTTATACCGCAATAATAAAATCACATTTTGATTATTGCTCAAATGCTCATGGTGTCATACCATAACTAAAATTTGAATGTTGACAAGAGATCGGAAATGATTTATTTATATATCATATTATGCTTTTTTATTTCTATATCCCTGTGTATACCATACCTTTTATTTTACAAATAGGGTGTCAACAACATCACAGTGACAAATGGTATATATGCCGAGAGTTGTCAACTGTCCACTGATTGACTAATGCAAAAAAATCACGGCTCGAGTACTATCAAGTTTAAATTAAAAAAAATGATGATAATAAAGAACAAGAAAGTATATTTTATATTAAATATTAATTACAGACCTACGACATTACGGTTACCCGTACTCCGTACAAGAACTGTGTTAGATCTGACACACGACAATAAAGTAATCATCTCGAGCGTTGTAGCTTTTATGTTGTGATTAAATCAGTGTAGAAATTATTCACATGAAACTTGTATTAAAATTGCGACAGCTTTTAACTAAACGATTCGCTACTTGAATGCGATAATGATTTTTTTATTGTCACATCGTAAATTACTCTTTTAATTGTGATTCCCCACTTTGGTGAAGGAAACTTCATTTTACTAGAAGCGACAATTGCGTGTGGCAAATCTAAACAATATTTCATATGTATTAAAAATAACTAGTCGCTACACTGAAACGATTAATTAAAATGATTAAGTTTATATCGTAAATTTGTAACTGCATGACTACCTTGAAAAAATTAATTAATAAATATTTTAAACGACTGAGACCAGTCCCACATAAAACACAATTTTAATTTTTTTCATATATAATAATATTGTAAGACAAAGTAGTTACAAATAGAATGGCTAATGACGTTAATTATTGATATCTGAGAAAAATTAAAATGAAACAATTTTGTAAATATTTACAAAACTTGCTAGATTCAGTGCCAACCGAGGTACCACAACACACAGACAACATGCAGACACCCCAGATATCATTTTAAGTACAATTTTTTGCTTTTTTTCCATTAGCATTATATAAATTTCTTAATATACAATAAAATAGTTGAAATTAGATCACAATGTCAACTTTCAACAATAAAGAGTGTTATTTTTAAAACAATTGTGACGAACATTACAAAATTATAATTATTCCAACTAAATAAACCAATCAGAAACTAGATGTCTAGTCATGTGAACATGACGTGACATAACCAATCACAAAATTCAATTAAGAAGCCATTTTAAAGCAGTTGTTATGATTGTACTTATGTAAAATTTTAATTTCATGTATCGCTGTTAGTTTATTATTCTATATAAGTGTTTATTATATCTGTATGTAAAATTTTTTTTGTGGTACTTGATATTTTATGTATGTAATATAAAAGTTCTAGATTCTACAAAACATTCAGTTCGGCCGTTAGATTCAAGATCTAATAAATAAGAGCTCGATTAATTTTTGAAAATATGAATATTAAAGTGCACTTTAGTCCATAGAATCAAATAATTTCCATATTTATATAAGGCGACTTCTAATCGAAATTGTCTTATATATTTTAAGTCATGAAGGTCAGACCTTTTGATGCCAGTGCCGGCAGTGAGTTTTTCAAGATTCTATCAGGATGTTTTTTATCTGTATTTATGAGTAAGCCTGGTCAAGCGATGGTAGATTCAGGGTCGGGCGCAATACCAATGTCATCGCGCGCTTGTTTACGATGACGATACACGACACACGACACACTTCAATTGTTATCTGTCGGTCGATGCATAGAGTACTAATAAATAATAAATAATGTTGAGCGTAAAGAGTACAAAATGACCGTACGCTGATAAAGTGAATACATTTATCGGTGAATTTCCGGATTTATTCTATGATAGATGTAAAATAATTTGTAAAGTTTGTGATTAAGACTTAATGTGCTGGAATAAATACGGCTGCAAAATTCATGTCAATAGTAACCGGCATAAAAATAAAAAAAATGGCATGTCTTCTTTGTAACCTCAGTTTATATTTGATTTACTGTTAATGCTGATTGCCTGTGATGTTCCCCTGCGCATATTGGATAAACCAGCATTTCGGGAGATCTGGAATAAATACAATCCCCAGGTGAATTTATCAAGTCGTTCATCGTTACGTAGATATGTACCAAGTGTTCGTGAAGACATTGTAAATAGGATTAAATGTGCATTAAAAAATACATGGCTGTGGTTATGTGTTGACGAGACGACAGATTGTAAAAAAAATTCTATTTGAAATGTTATAGTACGTGTACTCGACCCTGTTAAACCAACATTTCCACTTTTACTAGCTAGCAAAAGACTAACTGAGTGTACTGACGAAACAATTACGTGGGTGGTGTTGGAGACTTTCGAAAAATTTTAACTGTCAACAAGTCAAGTGTTGATGTTAGTGACCGACGGTGCTGCGACAATGCGTTTGGTGGGCCGTTTTCTTCAAAGAGACGATTGTAGGTTTTTACATGTTACGTGTAAAGTGCATGCGTTCCATCTTGTAGCAGAAACGATTCGAAAATGTTTTCCAGAGGTAGATGCATTAATGGCCAATACAAAAAAAGTATTTCTCAAATCTGCTAAACGGCTTCGAGCATTTCACAAACTGTGTCCTGGTATTCCGGAACCACCAGAGCCGATTCTTACACTTTGGGGAACGTGGTTGAAGGCAGCTTTTTATTATGCTGAATATTTTCAACAAATAAAAGCTGTGATACAACAATTCACCCTAACGAGGCTGCAGCTATTAAGGAAAGCCAGACAAGCTTTCAAGATGTTTCCCTTGAAACAGATTTAAAAACTATTTATAACAATTATAGAGGACTAACGACGCAATAGAAAAATTGCAAAATGCTTTGTTGTCGTTAGTGGAATCGCTGCAAATAGTGGACGACGTAAATACACAGCTACAGACTATAAATGACGCAAAAAATAAGTCCGCTATTGAAAAATTCGAGAGTGTATTACGGAAAGATCATGATTTTACCAAATTAAGACAAATTTGTGATGGTGCATCCACAGCTGCGTTAAGTGAGTTCACAGAGTGTTTTACTTATGCCTGTATTACTTCCGTAGATGCCGAAAGGTCTTTGTCAAAATACAAACATTTCTGATGCTACACAGTTATTATAGAAGTGCTCCAGTTTGTGATAACGAAAACCAAGCTACTTCATAAATCTGCTTAAGAAGGTGAGTTTTGTACATATTTTTATAAAGTGACCAGTATTAGTAAAATTTATTTCCATTTATTTTATTTATTTACTTATTTATTATTAGTTATCACTCAGATATACAATGTACATGTGTAAACGTCATTTAACAGTTTAATAATAATGTGCGGCACTAAGCTTACAAAATATAAGGAAATACATAAAAAAGAATTTAAAGCGAACGAAATAGTACAAAAACATACATCACAATATATAAAATATTTTTGTTTGTATTATTGTACTTATTCAAATATTATGATATTATGCATATCCAGTACGTCTCTGTAGGATTAATGATCTTGGCCAGGCTTATTTATGAGGTAAGTTGTAATTTGTAATATATTTTTGTATGTGAAACTATGTGAATTTTTGTTTTTAAACGAGGAAACTATATATTGACAGATGCAATAACTATAATATTGTATTTAGTTTAATTTACGTTAGATAGATAATTTTAATGTTGTTCTAAAATTCATCGTAGTTCCAGTGTTGTTAATATTTTGAAATTAATATTATATACAAACTCGATGGGTAATAGATGAACTCGGCTACAACAATTCATAATACATAATTTTTTATTTCTTGACGATTAAATTGAGTAAATACTGTCTATTAATTTATCGATTAAAATGGTAAAGTGGCCGATAATGTTTATTATGTTACCTCTGTGTTAGGTGCAGTTACGTTCACCGATAAGTCTATCAATAATGTGAAACTAGTCGAACCACTATTATAGTTTGAGATATTTATTTTTGTTATTCCAATTTTTGTTTTATTATATAGACAAATTAACTATGTTTTTAAAATATTATATTAATTGTAGTTCTCTGATGATGGTGTTATAAACCGAAACGTTAGAAAAAAATAATAATATTATACCTGACCGAAATCCCAAAAAATCTATCAACTTAATTTAACCTCTATTCAATTATTTCCAATGCCTGCTTGTGAAAGAATGATATCGCTGGACAACGAATCAAAAACTACATCAAATGCACGTAAAAAAACATGGATTGTCAAGTTAAGGCTCACTTTGGAGGCGAAATCTAGCTTAGTTGTTGATAAAAGAACAAGGACTTATAAACAATAGAACATCCCCCAACTTTCAAATTGCAATGTTAAATAATTAAAAAAAAACCGGTATATCCATGTGAACATTGATAAATCAGGACGCAACGAAGATATGCCGATGATATTCCAAACCTAATCGAGTTACTGACAACGGATTAGTTTAAAAATATTTCAATAATCTTGTTTATCACCTAGGAGGTCTTTGGCAAGGCCTTCAACATCGTTTACATGAGTTTGTTAGAGGCGTCCGCATCATGCTGATGATGAGATGAGTTTGACAGCACAGATTTGGTTTCGCGAATGTGTATAATAGAGCCGTCTGGGCTTTTTATATCTGACGGAGCCGTGTTGGTTTTAAAGGCCTACCATCAACTCGGTGGGTGTTTTGTTGCCTCTTTAATTTCCAATTATCCCATAAAAAGAAGCGCCGAATCAAAACAACAAATCATTTTGAAACTTTATGGACGCGGCTTCGGTTTATAGTTTTATATAATGTAGTGTAAAATGCGGTTTAGGATGGTGACGAGGCCAAATTCTTTTGGCTTTTCTAATGTTCCTTACTACAATGGACAATATTACAGTGTCTGACACAATTTCGACAAAAATAGCACCTGAATTATTGCTCAGCGATCCCACACCACCTTTAAGGACACCTACCAGAAAGTCAGATTTAAATTCCTCATTACCAGTCACGTTTTGCCCATAAAAGTAAAACCGAACTTTATTGTTCAATAAAGGTATTTTGTTTCGTGCGTGAGACGAAAAAGACCAAAACTACATAGAATTTCTATCGGCCACTAAATAAAGCTTCTTCATAAATCTTCTAAGAAATCAAGTAAATTATTTTTTAAAAAGATTTGTTAACAATTTCTTTAACATCGTTCGGTATTTTAAAAAAGTTGGTTTTTTGAGGCATAACCGTACAAATAGTTTAACATTTTACGTAAAAAATTTAATTTAGGATATGTGGCTCGATATGAAGTTTTATATTACAAATTTCGTTCATTCGTATTATAATAACCAATCACTGATTACCAGGTTCAGGGTCCGGATTTGTATTCCATTTTTCAGAGCAGGCACTTTTAAAACAAATATAGATATTAATAAGCAAGCCACCAAAAAATTCATCTTGTGTGTTTATTTATATACCTGTAGCATACAACCAGTGGAACCTAGATAAAGGCAGAGAGTTACAACTCTCTGCATCTCTAGGCACAAGTGCTACTGTGCGGGAATGAAAAATTTTCCCGTATACAATTATATAGAGCTTGGCAGTTTGCCAGCTTGTGATGTTGGTGTTCCTATTAGTAGTTTAGTAATCGCAGTAATCTGAAAGTGTACAGGTGCGTCTTTATAAAACGATCTTAGCAATGGCGCCATCATTACCGTTCGAGCATAAACTACAAAAACTACAATGACAACAATAAAGATTTCTAGAAAAAAATAATAAAATAATTATTGCGTATTACGTAAGTATCCTTTCAAGCCTAACATGTATTGGAAGTGTTTGATTTATTATCTACCTAAAACTATTATACCAGCGTATTCAGATAAAAATGCCAATATAAAATATAAAAAACTATAGGTAATTATAATACATACTATTAAATTGTTTTAAAATGACCATATCGTAGTATTAGTCCACAGGAACTTATATTTCGCTTAAATGAAATCGCTTTATAGGATAAAATAGCATTCAAAATATCAAATATACAGATTGGCGCGAAAAAACGAGCACGCATGTCACTATCTACTGTGATGTCATTCTTGTTGTAAACAAACAAGCACAAGTAACACTCGGTATCTTTTTTTTTTATTTATTTATCATAAAAAAATAATGAGTTCCCATCGTTATGTGGTGTTTGGTGCCGAACTGCAAGAGAACAAATGTAAAAACACCACAAAAGTTGTTTATAAAACTGCCAGGTAATATTAACATGATTAGCAAATACTTGGTTACAACTTGCCAGGAGACACGAGAGACCCAAAATTGTTATCGAGAAAAAGTATACTGTATTTTTTGTGAGGATCGTTTTGATATAAGTATTATCTTACCAGGATATTTCTTAATGCTTTTAAATCGGCGCATTCACCATTTACGAAAATCAACAAAATTATTTTCTTATAATTCTTTCAATTTCTTTCTTTCAATCGCAAGGTATCTTGAAAATAATAAAAAGTTACCTTGATCAATTTCTTTAAAAAAAAAGTCCTATAATATTAGTAAAAAAAGAATTACTCCAAAAGTTGAGAGAATAGGTAAATTTCATATTAAACTTAAAAATTAAAGAAAAGTTAAAATTTTAAAATTTAAATTATAATTTATTTTAAATTTTGATATTTCATAACCTAACCTACTATTTCCATACTCTCTGCTATATCGAAACTAGTAGAAAAAGTCGTCCTGAATAGACTGGATGTCTATCAGGATGATCATCTACAAAATCATATAAACGACAACTTTCATTTTGGTTTCAAAAAAGGTCATAGGACTACACAGCAGGTCGTACGGATCGTCAATGATATCAAGACACAATATAACCTTGGAAAGAATACCACCATGATACTCTTGGATATTGAAACAGCCTTCGATACCGTTTGGCTTTCCGGTATCATCTATAAACTACACCGGTATGACTTTCCTGGTTTTCTTGTTAAACTCGTTTATATCTGAACGGTAGAACGTTATAGGTCAGAATAATCAACTCTTTCAACATCCCGGGACATCCGCGCTGGCGGGGTGCTTGCACCAAAATTATATAATCTGTATGTCACTGATTTCCGAGTTTCCAAATACCAAATTGGCCATGTATGCCGATGACACCGCGATATATAGCCCACAGCCATAACGCGCAGGCATCTCATCAGCTGTTGAAAGCGCATATGGTCCGTGCGTCGGAGTATTATGACCGGTGGAAGATTAAGGTTAATGTGGAAAAGTTGCAGGCTATAGTTTTTACTAAAAATTTTACGCAAAACAAAATAATAACTCCAATTTAGATCAGGTGAAACCAAATTCAGACTAAAACGGACGTCGTGAAATATTTAGGGGTTACTTTGGATAAAGGGCCAACATTACTCAAATAAGAGAACATAACGCGCCTTTTCGCATTAAACACAAATTACCATTCCAGGCGTTACCGATATTTCGACAACCTCTTTAGGCTACTCGACCTTAACGTCAGAATAAATACATCGGCACACAAAAAAAGTGGTCTGTAAATTTGACCAGGCCTATCTATCTATATGTATTTTGATGCGCTGAATCCAAATATACTAAATCCCAAATTATACAAAAATATATATTTTAGTATAATTTGGGAGGAATCATGCTCAGCTCATTGCTATACGTAAGAACAATACTATTTTTTTGCTTTTTCCTGCTACTTCATTGCTATTTTTTACGATTTTTGATAAATATATGAATGATCGAGATTAACAGATTCTGAATTTGGAATCAGTGCATCAAAATACATAAGAAACATACTTGATCTAGTTCAATAAAATTTTCTTCATTTACATAATTGCAATGTTTCGTAATTTTTAGCCATTTTCAGCGTTTTTCGCAATTTACTCAAAATATGGAGGGCGTACTGGCCAAACGGACTTCAGATTTGGATTCAGTGCATCAAAATACATAAGAAACATACTTGATCTAGTTCAATAAAATTTTCTTCATTTACATAATTGCAATGTTTCGTAATTTTTAGCCATTTTCAGCGTTTTTCGCAATTTACTCAAAATATGGAGGGCGTACTGGCCAAACGGACTTCAGATTTGGATTCAGTGCATCAAAATACATAAGAAACATACTTGATCTAGTTCAATAAAATTTTCTTCATTTACATAATTGCAATTTTTCGTAATTTTTAGCGTTTTTCGCAAAATTCTGAGGGTGTACGGGCTAAACGGACGTCGGATTTGGATTCAGCTCATCAAAATACATATAGACAGATAGGCCTGGTCAAATATTCAGACCACTTTTTTTTCTGTGTGCCGGTGACATCAAACTTACCCTTTTCTTCTTTTCTTTTTGTCCTCTACCGTTTTCAAAATTTTCCCAAATTAAACGATTTGGAACCAAACTTTTTAATTAAATTCTAAAAACTAAACGGATCTGACATTCTCGCTCAATTTCTGTATTATTTTAAGCGAGTTTTTTTACATTGGTGTTTTTCTCGTCTCCCTAGCTTATGAAATTATTCCAAATATATTTACTTTTACAATTAATGTTTTATTCATATATCAACAATTTTACAAATTATTTTAAATATTTCTAGTGTATATTTTATATATTATATACAGTGATATTTTATTTATCATATTTACAAATTTAAACCTCATAGAGTTTAAGGAGTGTTCTTTTATTTTAATTAATTTCTAAGTCCAAACTGGTCCTGCTCTTTCTAATCCATCAATTGCCCCGTTGTCACCGTGCAAGGGGATGCTGGATCGGCTCTAGACTGGGTGTCCAGGGTGGACAAAATGTTGTATTATTGAAATGTTCAAATAAATTGTTTTTCATTTGATGAAATTTTTTCAAAATTTAATAATAATGTGAATTGAGGTTGAATTTATCCTTACAGATATGGTTCTCTAACGCTTAACCCTCTCAAATTTTAAGTAAAAAAATATGCATGCTCCACAAACATCAAGACTACATTCGATGTGCGTTTCGTCAAATACGCTGGCATCATCTGGAGAAGATAAAAACTAGTTTTCATCATCTTCAGTATGCCACGTTTATATATCTTTAAACTATACGTGTTATCCTCAGTTTTATCATTTAGAAATTAAATATATTTTTTATTCATTAATAACGCATATTTTACGGTTGTCGCCACCGAGCCGTCTCCAATTCTTTCTCACATAGCATGTCTCTTCTTCTAACATATTATTTTTAAGGCGGCACTTTTGCATTCACACAGGAAATAATTTTCTTGCTTATATTATTATGTAATATGCTCTAGAATGTCTTTTTTGTATATTTCATACACCTTATATAATGGCTTCCTCTGAAATCACAAACACATGAATATCGATTCAATATTAACTCATTTCAGTTCACACAGACATTTTCTCCGCAATAGGGAACTTGCCTATAATTTTAAAAATAAAAATAATACTAAAAAATATAGCGTAACGTTGTAATAAAACGTGTACTTCACAAAAAAATAAGTTTTCTAATTCCACGCGATCAGTATGAAGGATCTAAACAGTGATAAAATTGAAGTGGCCCGAAACGAGCTACTATTGACTGTGACGTCACACCATACAATATCGGTAGTCGTCGCGCCGGGAATCAACACAATCAGATGTTTACCAATTCCAGTTCAAATTTAAAATCTTTATTCACAATTAAGTAGATTATTTACAACTTGTATGGGGTACAGAGTAAGATTTATATTAATATATAGAGAAAAAAGAAAACTAAAAATCAATTCATTCATAAAACACTTAAAAATAATAATACAAACAAATTAACAAAGTATGACATTCTATATAAACATATGTACAATATGGTGTTATTAGACTGTGGTTGATTTGTTAGTGACTGTTCTGATATAAATATATAATTGTGTTTTATAGTACCGCTTATTGTAGTTGTACAGATATTTTAAAATGATTGATCAAGGTTTTTCAAAAGGCCAATCTAATAATTTGCCTAAAGTGGATATGTTTATGATGGTATCTTTTATACAAAATAGTGAAAGTTTTTCCCTTGGAGAAGTCCGCGGGGTCAAGGCAGAGAAGTATGTATTTATTTTAGCTTCTAGTAATAATTTATAAACATAAAATAGTTATGACTTGATCACGGAATAAAAAGAAATAACTACAAAATGCTTAGTCGCAACTAAGCATTTTTAGCAGACTTAGTCTTATGTTTGAAAGAATTTAGGGTAATTCTTTACAACAGCCACTTCTATATTTTTCGTGTTTTTTTTTTGTACACACGCGTAAAGTGTCTCTATAGAAGACATTTGCTGCAAAGGAAATGTTGCGCAAATGTATAATTACGTATCGTAGGTATTTTCGTACTATGTTTTGGGGCAAGGGAAATAAGTGATTGTGTCGTGTTATCATTCACATAATAGATAAATGTAAGATTTGAATAGAATAAATTAAAGGGCAAGGGAAAGGTATTTGCAATATACTATATATACTAGAGGTAAACATTTTACTCTCCGCAGACAGTAGTGTTATTAAACTTTTATATAATTGTTGCACATTCTGTAGGATACTCTTCGCAGTTTTTTGATAAGAATCTTGTGTTTGTCTTATAAACTTCATTCTTACAATACCTAATGTATTGACTACATATTTAATTTTCTCTCCCGATGGTGCCGACTGTATTGGCGAAACGCGTGGCAGTATATTTTATAGTATAAACTAAGATTCATTCTTACAATACCTAATATATTGATCACATATTTAATTTTCAATTTTTTTTCATCTCCCGATGATGCCGACTGCGTAGGCGAAATTTGTGTTAGTCCATTTTACATCATTTTGGTGTCTATAGAAAATTACTTCAATTTTAGTAGCACATTGAAAATGCAACCCTCTGTAGATTCATATTTTTAAATAAAATGTCCTATAACTTTTTTATTTACTATTTGATTTTTTCAAAAAACAATGGATTTCTTCCTCTAGCTAACACTAACCTATAGCCCAAATTTCAATTCAATCGGGCTTTTCTTTCTTTAGTTATCGTGCTTACAAGAAACGTGACGGACGGACAGATGAACAGACGGACATTTTGAAAGTTGTTCAGAACTCGATGACGAACGAAATGATTTTTTCTCTGCGAGAGATATATACTCTTCGTAATCGTATTTGCGAAGAGTATAATAATAAATAGCTGTTTACTTTCGTATCAGGAAATTACCTTACTTAGTATCACTAAATTACATTCTATCTACTAATCTTATTTTCTAACATTGTATACACATTCTTTCTTTAATCCTACCCTAATTAAAATTCAATAATTCGGAATTCGGAATATTTTATTGCCCGCCTGCGAAAAACTAGTAGATAGACATATAGTATTTAATAATGTACTTACATTAAAATGATCTTCACACACATGTAGAGATCTACTGCTCTGTGAAATGTCTTTTTCATTTCTCCTACACGCTTTTAGCCATTTTGATCGACGAATCTTATCTTCTGGCAAAATAATAAATATTTTATCTGGCACAACGGTACAATGCAATATTTAAAATAAGGAGTTTTTGTTTCCATTTTAAGTATACACTTAAAATTTATGACGATGCTGGTATTTTTACGGCTGAAATCAAGCGGTCGAGTGCTGGGATCTCCGTCGTCGCTTGTAAATTGTATGGTGTGATGTCACGACTACTCCCGCGCTTTTGAACCTGTTTAAAACGGTTCGCTCGCGCGCGAAATTTTAATAATTTATAACAAATTTATTACCCAATAATAATTCCCAAAATTAAGGCGTCATATTTTGCATATCTTATTTTTTAGTATTGTAGAACATGTGCAAGTTCCCTATTGATTAGCCTTAATAATTCCAAAATACGATTCGTACCATATCCAAATTTTGATTCGTTGTTATTGCAAAAAACAAATGCCTTGCCCTATTTAGTGAATCGGTAAACACCATAAGACATCTGTGCCATGGCCATGGGCCCCCTATGATGGTCAAACACACACCTTGTCGGCTCAATAGATCTTCTAGTTTCTTCAAGTCGTACCGGTCTGCAATTACAGCCGGCAGAATGACAACACTGACGTCCTAATCGGTCCATTGGGTCGTGTAGACAGGATAATTTCATAGCGCCCGCCCCGCAACACATTATTATTTCTTAAATTATTTTTTATTTGGTTTAATACGATTCCCGTGCATTACTTTAAATACGCGGAACGTACGCTCTAGGGAACATGAAGGGTAGAGGTGATTAACTTTTGGCTGATGTAAAATTACATGCCAACTATTCGTCGTAATTTATGGGTTGCCAGAATAGTTTTAGCGTTCGAGTCTGATTATCAAAATGCTTGTGTGCGCGCGGGTGGCAAACTCACATGTAATCATTCATTCTTAGAGCGGTTGTTCTTTATAAAAGCAGTATATTGTTTATTAATCTAAAAGAAACAGTTTCGGAGGTCCAAATAGCTATGAGGTCAGATCATTGGGGTCCAGCGGATGCTGAGTTATCACAAGAAATGTAATTTACATTACAAATAAACAAGGGTCGTAAAATTATAAATGAATTCTAGACGATATTTGACTCCTTGATTTTAAAGCATTTTTCTTCTACACAACTGCTTTTTTTAAAAAAATGCAGAGAATCCCACAAATTCGTTAAGAGGTTATTAGACTACACTATTCTTCACAGCGATTATTCAAATAAACAATTTTCAATTAAACATGTTTTCAACGCTAAAAACTTGAAAATACTAGGACAGGACATGACTTCGTCATCGAGCGATAAGGATACTTGCTTCTCACCCTGGAGTCCTGGGTTCGATCCCCGGTCAAGGAGCTAGGATTTTTTCTAAACCAGAAATTAATCCTAACATACTCGGATATTGGATGTGTGACCCATTGGGGGTTGTATTATCTGTGGTTTAATTTAAAAAAAGTAATTAATTAATTACCCGATATTCTCAACACAAAGATTTAACTGAGTTAAACCACTGGCGGTTCTTCTATAGGATCATTTGGTCAATGACCTCCCACATACAAATAAAAAATAGAGCTATAGATATATTAAAGTTTCTAGTTCATTCTATGCACAATATTATTCAAATATCTAGATCGCAGGATTTCGTATCCCCTCCGAGCACCAAACTTCTACATTCATATTCATTACATTATTCATTTATAGAATTTAAAAATCTTGGGTCAATCCACAACTTGTCCTCAAAGCCAGCTACCGACCGAATTTAAAACGAATTAAAGTGAAATAGACTTATGCGCGAATCGTCAGAAAGCAAAAGAGATAGAAAACACTGGCGGGGACAATGTCCCTGACACATTTTACGGAGACGGTAACGCACGAAGTTCACTACCGCAGTCTTAATGCTGACTAGGTACGCGTTGGTCGGTAAATTCTGTCGCGTTGTTTTTAATGTTTTTATTTGTGAACATTTTATTAGTAAATCTCTACTTGTCGTGAAATTAAGTAAAGCAGTGTTTTTGGTGTTTACTATTAAATATGAGTGTTGTACTAAATATATTTTATTCATTGTTACGCTCATCAACTAAATTTAATTTTACAAAAAGCATCAAGTCAGGATAAAAGCATAAACATTTTTTTGCTAATTTACATAGCTTTTCTTCATTCTTTGAAAAATCGCCAAAAAGAACAGCCGTGTTAGATAATGTTGTTAAGGTGAGATTACCTAAAGCGGCTCCAACACTATGAAATTTTAATACAAAGTGCATAGAGACTATTTATACCTATCGAATAGAATTATTAGATTGTTTAGAAAAAATCATTGATAATGAATCAGAAAACAACACTCTAAACCAAGCTATTGGTTTAAAAAACTACTTACAAAATGAACATTTTCTTTACTGGTTAAATTTTTTTCATTTAGTTATGCCTCATTGTGATACATTGTTCAATCAATTACAAAAATGTAATATCGATGTCATAACAGTAAACAAGTGTATTGGCGTTTTTAATAGTAAAATTGAAGACATCAGAAATAAATATTTGGAGGAGACATCCATGCAGTCTACCCAGAGATGTAAAACGGAAGAATCAAAAAGGAGAATTTCATTAGAAGTTTGTGATATAATTACATCCGAGATCAAAAACAGGTTTGGCTTCAGTAATCATTTATCAGTGTCTCAGTTATGTCACGCAGATCGATTTAAAGATTATAAAAAAAGCTTTCCTCGAGATATGTTTAAATTAGTTAAAACGGAGTATCCAGTCATAAATCATTTGAAACTTAAAACTGAATTAGAAGTATTATATAGCCGAGAAGATTTTTCCAATAGTGAAGGTGCAGTTGCTTTGTTACAGCTTTTTATTAACAATAATTTGTGCAATACTTTTTCTGAAAGTGTCAAACTGTTAAAAATCTTGTGTACTCTCCCTATGACTACCGTCGAAAGTAAACGTTGTTTTTCCACCTTAAAAAGAATAAAGACATTTTTAAGAAATACCATGGGTCAGGAAAGGTTATCTTCTTTAGCTATGCTTACCATAGAAAGGGCATTAATAAAGAAGACAAAAGACTTTAACGAAAAAGTAATTGACCACTTTGCATCTCAAAAAGACCGGAGGATCGACTAGGTAATACAGTAAACTTTTCTAATTGACCTCCCTATCTCTTGACCCACGAACCGCCACTGAGTTAAACCAACCACAGACAAATCAGTGTGTCAATTTAAAATTTTCTTGCACCCTGCATCTTCACGCCGAAACCCATGTTGACTCGAGAGTGCTTTTCTTAATCTCATGTGTAGAACTTTCCTTTTACATTTGGATCTAACCTTTTAGAGACACGCTGTACATGGGTGTTTCGAGAACAAGAGTTATTAGATAAATAAAACTTCTGATCCTTTTTAATAAAGTTAAAATCAAGACCACCGAGGTGGCCAGCTCGGTACCACTCAAACAAGATGAAATATCGCGTGATAAATATAAAATAGAATGTCGGCCAACAAAACCTATTTAACAGATTGACTGTTACAAGAAAAGACTGACCAAGTGTGCTCCGAGTATGCTCCCGCACCTCTGAGCTTTCTAACAAGGACCACCTAATACACTATGCGGTGTTTGATTACAGAGTCAGATTCGCTCTAATTATACGGGAGGCATTAGTGCAAATCACAGAGCTTCGTCCCCAAAGCAATCACACCGATACGCCACTCACTCTAAGTGGCAATTTTCCTTCATGTTTGCCTTTCAACTTCCTAATCAGCGTAAAACTCATTAATACATCATTCAGGGTGATCATTCTTATTGAAATTTATATATCTCCCATATATATAAATTAAGTAGTCTAATGTGTCGTAAATCTATCTTTAAAGAGGTGTTTATTACATCATAATGTTTACTAATCTTGTTTTAACATTACGTACTTCATGTACCCACAGCTCATAATTGAATCGAAAATTAACTAAAAAAACAATGGGAATGTGTATGTCGCCTTTTTTGTACATTAATTTCTGTTTTTTCAAGACTATGTTAATTTCGATACAGAATAAATCTGAAGTAGGTATTTTACGACATAACTCATTGGGAACTGAATTTAACTTCCTGCGACATTTGCCAGATGCTGCAGCTGAGACTCGAACTCAGGTGAGATACACAGTGGCTAGCCATGTTTTGCCATACAACACGCTTTAGCCAACTATGCCACCGTTTCGGTATTTTAAAAACGCCACTATACATGCATACCCAAGCCAGGACTCGAACCCGGGACTCCTTGGTCTCAAGATTAACGTATAAGCAAGCACTGAGCCGGTGGTTTTCAAAACTTTTTCTGACAAAATTAAGAAGAAAATTCAGTTCTAAAAGAAGGAAAATTTACCTTACTATTTCGTTTTTGTTTTTTTGATTTTTTTATACGATAAAGAAAAATATACCGCTGCCAATTACTTGGTGATCAGAACTTCCTCACTGTAGTAAAACTCGACGTGTGGTGGAGTTTATAATAAAAGTAATTTTTGACGTTTCAAAAAGGTCACATTCACATTTTTTGACGTTTCAAAAAAGTCACATTTTGACGTTTCAAAAAGTCACTTTGACGTTTCAAAAGTCACATTTTTTGACGTTTCAAAAAAATCACATTTTGGCGTTTCGAAAAAGTCACTTTGACGTTTCAAAAAAGTCACATTTTTTGCCGTTTCAAAAACTTGGGACCGATTTTGCTCATCAACGAACTGAATCTCTTACTTGACCTCTACAATGTGTGTACCAAATTTGAAAGCTTTATCTTAAAAACTGTAGCTGCTATCGCGAACCAGACACACAGACAGAACATTTTTTCTGTCTGAAATTTTGTGTATCGTCATAATTCGTCAAGATTCGTCCAGAAATGCAATAAAAATTTTCAAAATTTTTTTCACGAATACATAACTTCCTCACTTTGAGGGGCGAGGAAGTAAAATAATAAAAAAAAAAATTGGGTCCACAGCAATATTCTCCTTTGACACTATATTAATAGAGCTCGGAATTTAGGTACTGATGGCGTCAAAACCAGGATTGGTTGTAGGCCTTGTATCAGCGCGTAAATAAATTCATGCATGTATGACGCAATATATCTTACCCCGTAATTTTTTTGGGGATTTCCTTAATATCCACAGTTGATAAAGTCAATTTATTAAAAACACTCACTCGAAGAGGACAAGCGGTATTCTTTCTATAAACAAAAATTTAGGAACCAGAAGGGCATTAGCTGCGGGACTGAAACGCCTACCGCTAAGTAGTCCTTAACAAGGAACCAACCAAATGTCGTTACACTGCAAAGGCGTAACTAAAAATCTATTCGATCTCTCAAAGAATTTTTTTTCAAAACCTTTTTTGTTTTTTGTACAAAGGGACTGAGACTTTTGCACAGAATTGCAGGCTCCAAAGTTGACACGAGGTGTGGGGGTGTTTTTTCATTTACTTTTTCGATATCTACATCCCTTCACGAGTTATAAGGATTTTGTTGGTTTTGCCAGGTTATGCTTTACGTATTTAACATCTATTTGACCTTTTAAAGTACTTTTTCAAAACTTTTTTTGTTTTTCGTCCAAAGGGCCTGAGACTTTTGAACAGAATAGTAAGCTGCCAAAGACGGCTTAAAGTGTGGGACAACAGAGACGAGCCAAACCGCTTTACAGTGAAAGGTCGGAATTTAGACCGCTGCGCATCCAAACTAAAATCATTAACTAGTACTACATTTAACATCCATTCGACATTTTAAAGATTTTTTCAAAAACTTTTCCACACAAGACATTAATGTGGTCTCTGAAAAAAGTTCACATATTTTAAGTGTGCGCCAAGAAATTCGGGCCCTAGTATAAGCAAAACAGTAACAAATTTAAGTATACTTCGCTTTAATATAGGTTTCTTAGTCATTTTAATTATAAACAAAAATTTAGGAACCAGAAGGACATTAGGTGCCGGGCTAAAACCCCTACTGCTGAGTAATCTTTAACAAGGAACCAATCAAATGTCTTTAGAAAATTTAGATGTCTCCAACCGTTCATAAGTTACAAGGAAAAACATGTGACGTCATCCCCATATTTGGCTAGTTTAAAAATATTGTTTTTTGTCATACGTTTTCCAATAAAATTAATTTACGTATTAATATTTTAAAATTATATAAAGTTCTCTTTATCATGGTCTGCATAAAAGCCGACACTGGAAACCGGTACCCCCGTCCGAGCTCTAATTATTAATTTCTCTTTTCATGAAACGGGAGATAATTTTTGTGGAAATTGTGCATTTTACAATACTAGTAGTGAAACTCGTATTTTTTTTAAACATTTCAAATTGCATGCATTATGATAGATCAAATTAATCGACCCTGCCTGCCCAGGTAGAGAAAATTCGAAAAATCTACAATCGCTTTAGTATAATTAAATAAATATATTGATACAAAAAAGCGGCCACCACTAAATTTCGATGAAGGTTAAGCTCATGTCAGATTGACGACACAAAATAGGAACCGACACAATCCTTGTCTACACCACATTCCTTCATGCCTTAGTACTCGTTCCAAGTCATTTTAAAATGGTGTATTAGAATCAGAATCAGTTAAGAACACATCGGATTGATGAACTAATGAGAGTATTAATAATATGAGATACAGAATTAACACTAAATAAACAATTTTATTATGAGTGATATACATACATCTAACGATATAGTTTGACTAACATGTACAAAATATGTTTCGAGTAATTAAAAAATTGTCGAAAATAGAATATTCGAAAATTACCAAATACATTTTTTTTAAATTTTAATTAACACTGATTGTTTTCAAATTTGGTACCTCCTCCCTCCAAAAATACATCATTTTGGGAATTTCTTAACGGCTTATAACTACCTTATAATAAATTTAAACGATTTTGTCCAAATAATTAACAGGATGACAATATTTTTTGCAAAATGGTAAAAGTTATTAGAAACTAAAAATTTTCCGTCATTTTGACATACCCAGTATATATAACTCACAGGATTTTTGGAAAGATTTCTTTTCATTATTAGTCATATAGTTATACCTTTTTAATTAATTTCAAAACGACTAAGCACTACAAACTTCAATTACTTTTTACCATCAATGGACTAGCATGTGATATTTTGGTTCGATGTTAGAATATTGAGATGAATGCAGGTGTCAAGCTGTATTGTATTTGAAAGCAAATAAAGACGAATAAGACACAGTTAAACAATGCGTATACCATATTTGTTTGGGAATAAATTAGTATTCCGATAGAATACTGTGATAATTAAGTCCATATTTTCAGTTATGAATTAATTTGCCATTTATATGATTACAATAACGAAAATTTATGGTTTTATATTTCAGAAGAGAGAAATAATATAATAATAAAAAAATCAGTCAGCAAATTTATATTTATTTTAAACTCTTCTTCTGTAACTGTTTATACAGGCGGTCTATTTTATTGGGGCCACCCCGGATATCTCGCCTAATATCCATAGTGAATGAAAAACTTTCTGTAGTAATATATTAAGTGCATTAAAAATTATCCAAAATTCAGCGCATGAAAACGTGTTGATGTGATGTGACAAAAAGTGTACTTTTTCAGTTAAATCACATCAAAATGATTGAATGTGGTTTCTTAAAGGCAGTACGCCTTGAATGCTGAATTTTCAGATTATTTTTAATGCACGAAATATATTTATTAGACTATTTCTAGAACAAAATATAGACCAAGAAATATTTTTTATTGTTAACTGAATTAACAATTCAAATTATTACAACCACGGCTGGGTATACTTTTATTCCCGTGTCACAATTTTTAAGCGGACATTTAAAAATCGAAATTTAAAATTATTTTTTTTTTATAGAAAAGCCCAGAATATTTAAAAAGTAGATAATGTCCTTTTGCCTCCATAAACCTTCACAGGAAAATAAAAAAAGAAAGAAAAAATCTTCGATTTTTATATTGAATCAACTGACGTTTTAAGCTGTCAAGCATAGTGCAATTTTCACTGAAATTTAATGTAAAATTTTCATTTGGAATGCAATTTTCGCCGAAAGTTTGTTCTTATTGGTCCAAATTTTCAAAATCTTGCTATTTCATTGGTTCTTATAATGTGAGGGAATTAGTTGATAAAATTTATTCCATTTCTTATGAGCTATATGACAGTGAAAACAAATTTTTTTATAAGATATGATCGAAAAATATACTTCAATTGCTTATATCTTATTTGAAAAGATACGAAAAAAAAAACAAAGAAATGAAAGTTAATGGTGATGTTATAGAGAACACAATTCTGTTGTTTTCAAATCTTATTGTTTGTTTTTCGTGTGCTATCTTGATTTACGAAAAAAAATTGCAGTTATATTTTCTTTCACGTACAATTAATTTTTTTGAATATATAGAAAAAAATCGGGATAAAAGTTTATTCTGATTGTAAAGGAAACAAGTCTGCTTTACTCATATATTCTTAAATATTTAAATATTTTCATTTTTAATGTATACTGTTGGGTTCATATTTTTAGATGAATCAAGAGAGCAGACCAAAAACAATATTATTTGGATACAACTGAACCACACAGTTTTGTTCTCTATAATACTGCCAATAACTTTCACCTCATTATGTTTTTCAAATAAGGAAGATATAAACGTTGGAAGTATTTCTATTTTTTTAAGTTTTTTTAATCATACCTCACAAAGTGGGCCATGGTTCTAATATTTCCCTGTTATGTAGCTCATAGAAAATGAGATAAATTTCATTGAAATATATTTTTTTTTAATAAAATTTATTTTGATAACAAGTCCACAGACCCAAATGTCCATACATACTTATGATAAATGAGATTTACTTCTCGAATCACCATTTAGAACATTTTAACATCATTTTTAAAAAAGAAAACTAGTGTCATTTTTTTAAACAGCAAATTGCTTGCGTGTCGAATTTTGTGCCATAAATTTACATGCAGTTCTAAAATTTGATTACAAACAACTAAAGAGGAGAATCAGGAGTTCAGCAGGCAGATTGAAACCGACTCAAGCACTGAAGCATTCAGATTTAAATGAGATGACGGGGAAAATCGTCGGAAGTATCCGAGTGGCAACCAAGAAAGTCTGCACATTTGGAGAGCACCTGATTTCGGAGCTCAATCCTGGATATCGATGCACCGGAGTACTCCCAGCTGGACAGAATAGTAAAGAGAGCCATTCGCAGAGACTTGAGAGCTGTCATCAAGAACTTCTACCGGAGCTTGTACAGCCAATCAGTATCAAGACCTGAACATCTCCGTGAGAATAGAGGCCGAGTAGTCCAAAACGTCGGTTCCGAGGAGATTCCCGAAAATGATAAACCGGAGCTGAGAGCAGCACCAAAATAGATGAGAAACCGTAAAGCTCCCGTAGAAGACCAAGTGACAGTGAGATGCTGAAGACTGAAGGAGAAACTTTGGACAAGGCATTACTCATTTCATTCTCCTCAACAAGTGCTTGGAAGAAGGAAGGATTCCCTATGCATGGAGGAATGCTGAGGTCACCATCCTCTTCAAGAAGGGCGAGTCTACAAACATGGAAAGTTACATGCCGATCAGTCTCTTTTCTGTATTATAGAAGCTTCTTACCAAAATAATCGCCAACCGTCTCACCAACAAGGTTGACTGTAGAGCAAGCTGGATTCAGGAAGGGGTACAGCACAACCGACCACATCCACGCAGTGCGCATGCTCATAGAGAAATGCAGTGAATGCAACGTCCAACTCCAATTGGCGTTCATCGATTACCACAAGGCCTTTGGACGCTGTGGAGATCTGGGCAATTCTGCATTCGATGGGCGCTGCGAGGATATGGAGAAATATGGAGGAGGCCTATATCCAGGAGTGGACTAGATCGGGCTAAAGAAGGAGATTATCAATGGTCATACCTGTCATAAGACCATTTTTAGTCAATTTCAGTAAATAGTATTTAATTTCGACTATACCGGTAATCACTTGACAACTTGTAAGTAGGTATTTTAACAAATAATAAATGAAAAATATCTCAATAGATACGTAATTCTAATTATACGCGTATTTTTGTCATTTAATGACTAATGAAATGCCCCCTCCTGATTTTCATGATAACGCCGCTTATGGGTTATTATTTAAAAATATTCAAAATTAAGGTATTATTTAAAAATATTCAAAATTAAATTAATTAAATAATATTCTTAACTTGAAAATAGATTTTATTTGCCAACATTAAATTGAAGGTTATATAGCTATATTTTTATAAAGAATGGTTAAAATAAATAAAAGTGAATACACGACAACTTTAAAAGAAAAGAGAGAACGGCAAATTTCTTTAATAATCTGCAAAAATACTGATTTTTACAAAAACCTCAATTCATAATTGGATCAAAGTGCCAAATCACATTTTTTAAAAGCCAACGGAGAAAAATTATTATCGAAAACATAATACAGTTGTGGGGCCTCTATAATTAATTAACAGATAATTTCAAGTTTAAATGGAGCACCAGGTAATAAAATGAAGAAACCAAAGCAATCGCGGAGCAAGAATTGACAGCTCGCCATAAATTAGCCCATAGCTATGTCCAAGAGGCCGACACTGGTGTTCTCACGCCACCCGGTGTCGGGGCAATTACCACCCGGGTCAGTAATTGTGTTTTAACTGTTGACGAAGCGATTCTATTAACCATCAACGGCTATCTATCTCTTTCCGACATTCCACCCTTCACCCGTTTCTTGTCATCTTAACAAGTTAATCCAGACAAATAAGATGCCAGATAGTGAGACGACAAGATATCTTAGTCAGGGATATCGTTGGTTTACCTTTTTAAGTGGCCTTCGATCGCCTATAGTGTTTCATTGAAACGGGGCCGAATTTCACTAATCCCGATTTAACTTGTCTAGGAAAAAATATACACCGAAGCCACACAAACATTAAGGAATCTGTAAAATAAATCGTTGAAATCTAGTTTAGGGTTTAGATTTAGTTGTTATTTCATATCGTCGTTTTGCCTGGAATAAAAGCAAAATTGGTACCCCACTCAGTGAAGATTACTCTGAAAAAGATTTTGAGGTAATTATTATTGACTGCTAAAAGATTATATTTGAATTTAACTTTTAGTATGTACCTAACTCCTTGTTCTTTAGATTAAAACCAGTTTTATATGTAAAGAAATCAATGAGATAAAGAGTTTTTCAACATTCTCTCTTCCTTTCCAAAGCATATTGTTAGTTATTACCAAATATTAGGAAACAGATTCGTTTTCCGAAACGTTAGGGAACTATATTATTATTTTTGTGTCTCATATTAGTTGTCAAAAATCACCCTCTTACTAGTCTTTGGCCGTAAAGTCACAAGCGCGGAGGTTTATTTTCCAGTAACATACTGGGTAACTAACTATATTTTTTTGATAACGAAGAATTATTCATGTGGTAGTAGGTCCCAAACAAAGAGAATGCCACAAATTACGTTCAGACAATATTTATATTTTGTATTTAATCATTAAAAAATAATCTTTCGAATACTATTTGAGAGTGAAAATAAATTAGAAAATAATTCTCTGGTTCTCTTCTGAAACTTGTTGCCATTCGGAAATATCCACTTGAGCCCTACGGGATCTCATGTCTATTGCTAAGCAACAGGTTTTCGAAGAACTGTCGAATTATTTTCAATTTTCTCTCTCTCTCTCTCTCTTGTGATATTACTACTGATTATTGGCAACTAGCAGATAAGTTGTGTTGTAATCACAGTAGTATCTTACAAATTAGTTAAAACAATATTTAAAGAAAAAAATATTTTACATCTGAGAATAGAAAAACAACTCGATTTAAAAATGTTTTATTATAAAAAATTACAAAACTATCCAGCTTTTAAAAAAAACCTATTGGTGTTTGAATCCTACCAGACTTATAAATGAGCGTTACACCTTTTTCTTTTTTTTCTGGTGGAACTTTCGCAACCAGGAACCAAATTAATTAACCGCACAGAGAAGTTCTACACTAAACAATAACCACAAAATGCCACTCAAAAACTAATAAATACAGAACAAATCTAATAAAATGATAAATCAGGCCAAAAATTACAATAGCTAATAAATTCAGTCACAGCACATCACATAAACAAATCGTCCAAAGATGACAATTGACAAATCGAAACCCAAGGACTACAGGGACATTTTCTCAAGGTCGAGCAATACCAATTGGAGATCTAGATTTATATTAAGAAATTCGTGATCTAGAGTACAGTGAATGTACTCAAATCAATCAAATGGACCAAAACGATAAGAGAGAAATGTAAACTTGAGATTTTTCGAATTGGTTTAGTAGCTACCACCAACCAAAATTTTCGAAATCACTAATTTGTAATTATGTCAACGTTTTCAAATGGCAACATCTTTTAGACACCCAGTAGTTAAATACTAATTTTCACGACAAATCCATTGATACCCTCAAATCGACAACTAGTTTGATATTAAACCCAAATATACAAGTTCTTTGGTGAATAATAATTAAGATATGGCGAAAATACGCTAATCAAGTATGCCGTGGAAATTGAATAAAACTAGAGTCAAAACATTAATTTCAAAGTGTGCTGTCCAAAACGATTTATTTTAACAATAAAAAACATATTGAAAGATTAATTAAAAGGTAGTAAATGTTCAAAGTGCATCCCATCTTAACATTTTCTGGCTCGGTCAATGGTATTTCGCATAACATTTCGCAACATAGCAGGAGTCATACTTGCAAAAACTTCGCAGATACGATTTTGTAAAATTTCAATTGTTTGAGGGGGAGTATTAAAACTCATTCTTTCACATAACCCCACACAAAAAAATCTAAAATGCTTAGATCTGGTGAGTGGGCAGGCCAAGGTACAGGTCCATAAGTTGCAATTACTCATTATACTGGTTCAATAAATGGACCATAACTCGAGCGGCATTATGAGGCAGAGCCCCATCTTGTTGAAAATATATTTGTTCAGAAACTGCAAGTGATAAGTCCATTAACATTTCTTCAATATCATTTTGTAGGAATTCTAAATATCTCGACCCTGTCAAAGGTCCTTGAAAGAAAATAGGTCCAATAGTTCTTGTTCCAATCACCCACACATTTACTCCAAATCTTTCCTGAAAATTACCTTGTCTCATTAAATGTTGATTTTCCTGCGCCCAATTTGTTTATTGAACATTCCATTGTTGGTGAATCTCGACTTGTCAGAAAACAATATCAAAGAAACAAAATTCGGGTTAGCGGTATTGTTCTGAAGTAACCAGTCATAATAAGCTAATCTTCGGTTGCCATCATCTTCGTATAAATGCTGATGCACTTGATATTTAATCAAGCGGTAATCATATTTTTTGAGAATCTTTCTTGCTGATTCATGACTAATTTGCACCTCTAGTAGATTCACTTCTACAAAAGCCTAACGTGTTGGCTGTCGCTTCGTCAACGATAAAAGCTGCTGGATTGTTATCAATTCCTTTCCTGATTTGTTCCTCCACAATTGGAAAATATTGAAAACATGGATGACATCTGTTCGGATACCTTTGGGCATACAATTCTACGGCGTTTCGGGAATCTTTGTGGTATTCTCCAAAAATTAATAACATGTTCACTTGTATACATGTTAAACAATAACAACAATAATTTAAAAACAACAAACTTAACGATAAAGAGCAAACTTATTAAGTTAACAATACACACGTATTATTATCCGTAAAACTTCTTTTTGCTTCCACAGCACACTTTTATTATTTGTAGCGATGTATTGTTGACAAAATGAATGTTTTGAATCTAGTTTTATTTCATTTCCACGGCATACTTACTTGATAAGCGTATTTTCTCGATATGCTAATTATTATCCACCAAAGAACTTGTCTATTTGGGTTAATATCAAACCAATTTTCGATTTGTGGGTATCAATGGACTTGTCGTGAATTGATTTCGGAAATTTTGGTTTTGGTTTAGTAGCTACGACACTAAACCAATTCGAAAAATTTCACGCTTACATTTTGAGAGCAATCACTGTGCAAAAATAAAAATAGCTTTAAAAAATCAAGTAGTCTCAAATTTTTTTTTAAAACTATGCAATCATTCTTAAAATCGTCTCCGCAATCCAAAAAATGTAAGAATATCCAGAGTGTTCCACTTAAAATTTCAAAGTTGGGGTCATTTCCGGGGAAACAGGAAAAGTGTCAAATAATGAAGAATTGACCGTTTTTGGCATATATTATCCCTGCCAAGTTTAAGACTTACATCTTGAAAACTCTGGAAACTATGGCTTGTCTAGTGATTCTGTTGAGTAAAATCTAAATATTCTCAATCAGCCTTGAACACAGTGTTCTGTATGTAATTATATATTTTTATTTGGTAAACCCCCCTCCCCCCAAAAAACATACACTGTTTAAATTGTGTATCTTGAATTTACAAATACATCCTCAATAGTTAATTTTTCTAAATAAGACTTTGTAGCATCACAATCTTATACACGATCAAAGACCATTAATTTTGATAGAAATGTCAGCTATTCTCACTTCTCAGCGTACGCAACTGAAATATTTCCTACTGTCGTTAATGTCAAAATTTTACTTAATGAATTTTTATTGGACTGTAATTCATTGTCTAATTATATATGTGTGTGTGTGTGGAGTGCGTTCATTGTTTTCTGCCACATTGTTACTAAATCGTTAAATCTTTATTAGAACGAACTTCTTATAGGGAAAATAAAGCAGTGCTCTACGAGAAACATAAATTATAAGTTATTTACAACTCCTGAAATGTACGTAAATTATAAAGATTATTGTATTCAATTTAATTTAACACGCCGCTATGAGCAACTATGTATGTACACAGTTGTTTTTTAATAAATACCGCTAATTTCAACTAACCATAAACTCAACACATCTATTTATAATTTAAGTTATAAATGCTCGAACTTTTGATAACGGTTCTCAAATTTGCACTCCTGGAATATTTTCGGACAAATTCTTTTATTGTACGATCTCTGTACCAGAAGATGGGAAGTTACAAGAGACATAAATTTTAAGAAAGTCGTAGAAGCTATCACCCAAACCACTAAATAAAATTACAGGTATTCAAATTATTTTATCATCCTCATTAGAGAGAAAAAGGGGAAAAAGTGAAAAAGGGAAATCGAAAAAAAGAAAGAAAACTTTGTGGATAAGAATTTATATCTGTTTATACACACACATTTTTAATATTTATCGTTAAAAAATACATATACATCCCGTTCATGTCGTCATGTATTTTCATAATAAAGCTTTGATATCTTTATAAAATGTTATCATTTATTATGATTAAGGTATGAAGGCTGTACTGCATATCCCAGATCAATTTATACTAAAACTGATTTCTCCCAAATATTTCAAAAGGCAGGAATTAGAAGGTATATTTGATGATTTCGTTTATTTTCTTTATTCTTACTATTAACTAGGTACGAGAAATCAATAACAATGTATCTTAAAAAAGATATCGGCATATATGGAAGGAGAAACCAAGCATAATAAATATATGGGTTAAATCCCACGATAGGTTACCAATAAATAATATGGAACCTATCAGTTTCATCTGTACTGAAGATGTTGTCAATCGATGATTGATTGACATGATTAGGAGATATATAAAACAACACTGACTCTGTAACAGTTCTAGATTAGAATTAAAATCGACTTGGCAATATCTACAGTAATAAATTTAGAGTACTTAGCACAGGTACTGTGGTACTTAGTGTTACGTTTTTAAATCAATAGAAGGAAATCGATTCCCTGAACTAACTAAAACTGTCTAATTATTTTATTATTATCATAGAAACCAAAATTAAGGAGTAATACAGGGTGTCCCATCCAAAACTAGGCACCCTGAATAACTTTGGATAAAAATTTTTTGAAAAATTAGTAAAACACGTCGACCTTGTTTCCAAGGGGGACATATATTAATGTAATGATTGTATACCTATCATCATCCCTCTACCCTACACGGTCACCCCCCCCTAAAAATTCAAATGGCAAAGGGGGTCGAGTGATACATCTTTTAAAAGGTCTTTCAATTCTCTACATAACTGTGTATTTTTTTAAACTTTTATCGATTCGTTCCTGAGAAATAATTGTTTCATTATTTTAGGTTCGGGAAATGAAAATAAAAGAAGCAGTCTAAATTATCGTATGTATTGTTCAAAATGACCCCCACCGACTTCCATACAATAGTATAATCTGTCTTGAAATTCTGTACGAACATTTCTTAACACATCTGGAGTCAATAAACGACATTCTCGAACAATTCTTTCACGTAACTCTTCCAGAGATGCGGGTTTTGTTGCAAATACTTTCGATTTCAAATGTCCCCACAGAAAGAAATTCAAGGGAGTTAAATCGGGTGACCTAGCGGGCCACTCCACAGGACCTCTTCTTCCTCCATCGTTCAGGAAACCGATTATCCAAAAACTGACGGACTGCTATAGCAAAATGTGGGGGTGCCCCATCCTGTTGAAAAAACAGTTCGTCCTCTAAAAGATTCTTCTTCGAGGATTTGGGTAATCATTGGGTCGATGTTATTTTCTAACAGATCGAGGTACCTTTCGCCATTTAAATTATCAGGAATAAAAAACGGCCCGACAATGTGATCCCCTAAGATGCCAGACCAAACGTTTAACTTCTGAGGACTTTGGGTATGATTGTCCATGAGCAAATGTGGATTGGTTTCACTCCAATACCTACAATTGTGCCTGTTTACCTCCTCATTTAACTGTAATGTCGATTCATCAGAAAAACACGTATTGTACAGTAGATTGGCATTACCGTTTAATTGTTCACTAAAAATCTCATAGAATTCAAGCAGACGATCGGGATCATCTTCGTTTAATTCATGTACTAATTTAAATTTATATGGATGAAATTTGTGGGCCTTTACAATTCGATGAACACTGCTTCGTGATACACAGGAAGCCTCAGCTACTTTCCTGATCGATTGAGTATTATCCATCTGCATATGACCCAGAACTGCCACTTCGACTGCTTCATTCCTAATCGGTCGCTGAGGTTCATGCTTTTTGTTTCCTACAGAATCTGTTTCCATAAATTTTGTCAATAATTGTCAAACATACTGAGAACTAACCCTTCTATCTGGGTGATTTCTATTGAATATGCGCTCCGTAGCTCTAGCAAAATTATCGTTTTTAAAATAAATGCTGACAATTTCTATTCTCTCCTGAAGGGTATAAACCATTTTGAGAACTCACTCTGGTAAAATGTATCTCGATTTAAAATTGGTTGTGAACAAATTAATGTTCAAGGACTATCAAATACTTACGAGTGTTTTATTATTCTAAAACTAAACGGACAAGGAAAATGTTTTTTGTCGAAAAAACTCATGTTGATTTGAGAACACTAAAAAATGTAATTTTTTTTATAAAATTCCAATACCCAGTGCCGTGTATTTTAGATTTTTTAACGATTTCGATTGTGTGTAATCATCAAAAATAAAATTATTTTCCTTAATAACGAATCGATAAAAGTTAAAGAAAAATACACAGTTAAGTAGGGAATTGAATGACCTTTCAAAAGATGTATCACTTGACCTCCTTGCCATTTGAATTTTTTGAGGGGGTGGCCGGGTAGGGTAGAGGGATGATGATAGATATACAAGTATTACATTAAAATATGTCCTCTTTGGAAACAAGGTCGACGCGTTTCACCAATTTTTCAAAAATTTTTTATTCAGGGTGCCTACTTTTTGTTGGGACACCATATATGTTCGTTTGCTTGTTTGTTACGTCAAACTTCGGGATGTATTTACTGCAGTTAGAAATTTCATTAGTTCATAACACACTTCGTTTAAATTGAGTTTTTTGTACAGGACCATGGGCGTTTCCACAAACACCAAACTGCGTTCGACGCACGTTTTATCTAACAAGTTGGCATCATTTGGAGAATATTAAATCAGTTTTAATATATTCAGACGATGTTTAACTTGGTTAGTCAAATCATTGTCGACTGGGGTGTTGGTGTTTGTGAAATCTACTGCCTTTCTGTCATAGAAAACATCGAGTCCACATTACGACATACATATTATTCACGTTAAAAGTACATTATAAAATATTGTGATTTTTCAATTAAAATATCAAATATTTTTTACAGTAATTAATTGTGTATTGATGAAGGCAATATGTGATTATCTTTACACCAGTATTACTCCATAAATTGTAAATATACATGAATTTGTTGAAATATTAAAATTTCTTACATAAAATTATTCTGAAAAGGTTGCACGATGTTGTGTGTGATTAAACAATTAATTACAGTAGGGTTGTAATAATTTTAAAGTATAATAGTATGAATTTTACATACACTTTTTCCAATGCGTGGGCTGTGAGAGTGAAATTAAACTATAAAACCAACAATTATTTTAATGCAAAATACGTATTAAACAAAATCTTAAATCTGAATGTATGTACGAGTTTGGTAAAATACGTCAAAAAGTTTCATGTATTTTCACTTGTATCTCCCAAGTACTTGAAATACTGTCGGAAAGTTCGTTTCTTTACTAAAATAAATGGAACGTTTTTTTTTTATATTTTAAAATCTCATAACAGTAGATACCTATAACAGGATGTCTCACCAGGAACTGCATCGATCGATCTAGGGAAAACTACGCACCAGAATATTTTGAAAATTTAGGGAGCCGATTGTTTATTATAAATGGAACACCCTATATATTTTAGGGTTTTCGAAAAGAGCATAAAATTCTGAGTCAAAAACATGCAGGATACCCTATGCCTGAACCCAGCCGTTTCAGAGATATTTGACATTTTAAAAAATTTTGACAGGTGTAATCGTTTACAATAACCTTTATAACTTTCTTCGTGTAAAAGATTCTCATTTGCTTTTTGGCATGCAGAAAGACCATTACGTGAGTTACGCTCTACAGTTTAAAGAAATTCTATAATAGTATACCAAGTTTTCCATTCTTGACGTTACATTTTGTAAACTTCAAACCGCGAGGACTTACTTAAGTCAAATGGAACACCCTGTAATTTTTTTACATCATGTTATGTATAATTAAATTCCTTTTTTTTTATAGAAGTATTGTGGGGGTTTAAGTTACAACTTTTTGAAATATTTGCCATTTTCTTAGAAATTCAAGAATTTTTAGTAAAAATTTGAACAAATTAGCCATGATTTGAAACAATCAGTAATGTCAGTCATTCTCTTATGTCAGAAAATGCCACCGCGTTTAAATTACACCCACGAAGACTTTCTTAATTTGTTTATTATTTATGGAGATTGTGATAATGTAATATCAAGATCTTGTAGTACATTTGTTACTAGACATCCACAAAAACGGAAAATAACACTAAACACTGTAACATGCCTATTAATTGGATTGACGACACTTTGCATAAACTAAAATATCTAAGATAAAATCAACTAAAAACATGATTCCATTTTAATTTAATAATTGTTCAAAATTCCACCCTCGAACCTCCACACATTTTTCGCACCCTCGGATTAGTTCTTCATAGGTAGTTCTTCTAATTGAATCCTGTGATAAGTTTTGAAATGCATTTCTTACTCTCTGCATACAATCTTCAACAGTTGTTAATGGGCTCTTATAAACTTTATTTTTAATAGTTTCCCAAATAAAATAATCTAAAATTGATAAATCGAGCGAGCGAGGAGGCTATAGGAAAGGTCCATTATTGGCGATCCATGATCGTAAAAAATTTATTGTAACAAAATTATTTATCAAATACGCGTTATGTGGGGGAGCACCGTCGCGCCGTGCTGATAAAAAATGTTTCCATGTTCGGCGAGACGAACATTTTCTGAATAGTTATTATTCAAATTTTGTATGTATGAGGATTCGAGTCACTCCAATAATGAGAATTGGTTCGATTAAAAAGTTAATTTTTGGTTAATTTAGCTTCATCTGGCCATATAATATTTCTCAAATAAGAATCGTCGCCTACAGACCTTATTTGAATAAATTCACAAAAATTTTCTCTTCTTAGGAAATCTGTTTCATTTAATCTTTGAACCATTTGGAACGAAAACAGGTGAAATTTATGTTTAATTAAGATTCTGTGAACTGAATCCTTGCATAGTCCCGATTCCAGAGCAGCTTTTCTGAATTACATCATTGGAAATGGATAAAAATATCTCAGAATTACTATTTCTACGTTTCCGTCATCAACAATAGGCTTCCGCTTTTGAATTCTTGCCTTGACAGAGCCATAGTTTTTAAAATTATCCAGTATGCGTTTTACAGTGTTTGGTGACGGTTTCCGTTTTTGTGGTATCGAGTAGCAAATGTACCACAAGTTCTTGATATTACTTATCACATTCTCCATAAATAATAAACAAATTCAAAAAGTCTTCGTGGGTGTAATTTAAACACGGTCATTTTTTGACATAAGAGAATGACTGACAGTATTGATTGTTGATGTATGAAATGTTCAATAAAATAAATTAAATCGTTTGAAAAATTAATAGAAAAATAGTTGCACTGGTAAATACTATTATGAAAAAATTGATTATTATATTGGAGATCTTATTTGTTTCAACTGCATGAGAAGCGGAGAAAATATAAACAGTATTTTAATCTTATTACCAAACGTCACATGACATCGTTTTATATCTTTATGCAAACTTACAATAATTATCTTGTAACTGTTCTTTTTAACTGAACCATTAAATATAACTTTCCTTAGAAGCCATTTTTCTTAATTGGAATTGTTCACGGCACGTACACATTACTTCTACAATACCAATAATAAAACAAATATCTAAACAGGTTAATGAGAAAACTTTAAGGCGCCATCATTATCAGGTAGTCAACATAAACTTGGAAATCTAATCTAGTAGTATATAACCACCCAACAGCATTTAATGTTTTCATAAAAGCTGTAAGAATAATCTTACAGCAAATATTGTAAGTATTAAGGCTTTATAAATTACTCTCCGAAACATATAAGAGTTCTATAAATGCAAAAGGAACACTACTTTGTAGAGCAAAATTGCTCAATAAATTTTTTTATAAATGTTGTTTAGTGTAGCTCTAAAAATAATAAAACAGTTTTATAAACACCTTCATAAAGGTAATATACAGTTCTTATAAATCACTACTAAAAAGGTTGTGCATATTATAGTAGAGATGTGCCAAGGGAATAAACCCTATGTGGGTTTATTCCCCAAATGGGCTTAATCCCGGTTGGTGCAATTTTTGCAATAGCAAGAAACCTCGCCAGCAACATTTTTTTGTAAATCACAGCACTCTAAATCAAAAATTAAAATTTTCGTTAAAAAAAAGAAATAAATAAAAAATCTACGAAAAATGTATACGGTTATATTCAGAATTCACCATAGATTCCAAAAATGTAAAAATGTATAGGGTGTTTCATTTAAAATAAGAAAGTTGGGGTAATTTCCGGTGAAACCGGAAGTGCATAAAAATTTAAAATACTGTCTTCTAATGCATTTTTACGTGTATAACAACATATTAAAATTTCATCAATTTAGTTCTATAAACAATGAAAATAGAGGGGGCGAGCCAGGTTTCACCTACACCTGGCATGTGATAATTATGCATCTACAAAATAATATATTAAAAAACACTAATAAGAAAAATTATATGATGAATCAAATACTGTTTTTGGCAAATGAATTTGCAAAATTTTTTTAGTCGCAGCTTTAAGGAAAAGCTACACACATTTTACTGGTTCCAGAGGAAAAACAATGTGAATATGCTCCTTTTCTTGTGCGTACTTCAATATTTATCGCGGCAAATACACCAAGTTGTTTAAAGCGCTATATGCTTTGTACAATCAATCATACAACTAGTATTTCAATGCTATTTTATTTTCTATCCCATTTTTAAAAATTGTTTACATCTACAAGTGTTTATTAAATTTAAACATAAAACAATATGTAATAATTTACAATTATGTCTACGTAATTTATTTAAATAAACAGTCGTGTTTGTCAGCAATACTATGATGTAATAATAAATGTATTTCACACATGTCGCTTTTCATTATTATGTATGGGAACTAGGACTGCTGTTAAAACAATGTTCCACGACACTGGTTTGACATTTTCAGGAAATCTTAACGTAAATGAAGGGCAACGTGGACATTGGACATCAAACTTTCGAAAATATCTTTATTATTAACACAAAATAATAATTGTAAATATAGCTTTCATCAGATACATACATTTACAATAATTTCTGATCGTTTCCAAGCAACAGAAACAACGCCATCCACATACGAAACTTGCTTGATTTTCTTTTTTATCTTTTCAACAACAGTTTGGGAACCTATTCAGTAGCAAATATTTATTTATTTACGATTATTTTAAAACTATTGAGAAAGGTTAAATTTTTTTTATCTAAATAGAGCAAGCTATTTGTTATGGCACATTTTAGCAGTCTGGAGGTTATTCATCAGGAAAATTATGGTTGTCCAATGTCCAGTTTATAAAGGGTCGCCAAAGAGCTTTTGATTTGAAACATTGGCGAAAACGATATTTGCGCCAGCTCGTTCACTTGACTTGGCGCCTTTAGAATTTTATTCAATATTGCAATGAGTAGAACGAGCAGGTGCAAACGTCGATGTCTGGGAGTAACTATGCTAAATCAGTACGCAACAGCAATGTTATCCTAAAGCAATGAAAGCAAAAATTAAAAAACTAGTAATAAAAACATGCCGACTTGATGAACCAATAAAGAAACTGACATAATCAACGAACTTCAGAAAATAAACTGGCCAGGACGGGTCGGAATAGCGGGAAGTACATTTTGTGTGTTTTCCTCAGTAATGTGGGCGATCTCATAAATCTGGCTCTAGACAGTAGTTATTGAAAAACAAGAACACCTTCGATATGTCAACAGACACCGAGTGACCGGCCCCAGTTGATGTTATCGCTTTATAACGAATTACGGGCGGTGACCACGTCAGTAACTTGGCTACTCATTAGAAGTCGCCGCCAATATATTCAACTCTCAATTCCTTCAAACCAAATCTGATCTGTTCGAGGAATACAAATAAGGACTGTCCCACATTCGTTTCGTTGTTTGGTTTAATTCCCCGCGGTAATGTATCCCAAGGTATGTCACTTGCATTCCAACTTATGAAAGTGTACACTTTATGTTGAATATTAGTTTTATAGGCACTTCACATGACTTTTTATACATATTAATATCAATGGAAATATGTTTATATCTGTCTAATTAACCAGCAAAATATTTACTTTCATCATCTTGATTTACAATCTGGTTTACAGTAGAAATTAATTTAAGCACTAAATATATGAACAGACAAATTACAATTAAGGTTTTTTTAGATCATGTTTCAATTTCATACAGACCGTTTTTAGGATAAATTTTAATTCATAATTCGTAGCGAATCTTATTTACATAATATTAATTGATGAAATACATAAATTATCAGCAATTTATTTGTTTTAGCCAAAAATAGAGAACACGTTCCAAAGCTAAAATTATCCTTTGTTCCAAGGAATTGCAGAGAAAATCGAAGAAATCACCAACAATCCCATTCTACTGCAAAACGTTTTCGATTCAGTCAAAAAAGGTGTCTGGAGTGAGGTGATGGACACTTTCAGCACCTTTTGTAAAAATTCATTAATTTATCAGGAGATGATTCAAACTGAATCAACTCCAGATGAATGAAGTTTTATTTCGTTCAGTGCCAATAACTTCTATTAATTTATCACAATCTATTTTCTATGTATACCTAGAATGCATACAGTAAACACAAAAAATTAGTCAAAGAATCAAGTTAAATTTACTATTTTCCTTAGTTTCTCGTATAGTAACGAGTGGGACTTTATGAATGAACCGATGGCAATGCATAGAATACTTTTATAGCCTGGCCATAAACTCCACTTACATACTATAATAATTGCACTACTATCAGGTGAGGCCTTTACGGCGTGTATACCTGCAATTCATAAGGTAATAAACTAACCTTTTAATTTTTCCATTGAGTATTAACAGAACCTTATTGCTGGTGTCGAATTACATTCTTACACCTGTGAGAAAATTGAAGGATAAACACAGAACGTGAGAAAATGTATTTTTATATTTCGTAACACAAACATGCCAATTTCATAATATTTATCCGGGTTGAAAGCTGGGGTAGGTAGGTTTTTGAGATATGACGCAATCAACATTTCTTTTAAATAGTAACCCATTTTTTTCGTGATTCTGGCGCAGTTTTTAGTCTTTTTCAGTGGTATAAACTATGTATAGATTAGATAGTTTGAAACAATTTTGTAACTCAGATTATTAATCTTAGTATCGGAAATAAAGACGATATTATTATTATAAAAAAATTCTTTAGATTACACCGCGCGCGTACAAAAAAATACATTTTTTTGCTTTTTTTCACATTTTCAGACAATGGCCTCAGTTGTGACTTCACAAGGAATTTTCTACAAATGTTGCAAAACTTGTCAGGTGAGGTTTTGCAACTTCGGCGTGTTTGACTGTCGTAACAGAGTTATCTAGACAAACGAAAACACTCTCTAACAGACACAATTGGGTACTGGGAAGGGCAAAACAAGACTGATACTGAAAATATCCCACCTTACTTTAACTTGTTCTTCTATCCTATCAAAAATATATTAGGGTCTATTGCGTTCACACAAAAATGGTACGGATTAGGACTTGTCACAGTAGTGTGTACTATGTTACAAAAATTGTGTCGGCCAGTGTTTATTTATTTCAATACAATTCGGCGCAAAATACTCTAAAAGAATTAAATGAAATGAACGTGTTTTTGAACAAGTCCGCACAAATATAATCATTGATTTTCCTGTTAAATTTTGTAGAGCCACATTTACGTTATCAACTATTTCAAACGAACCGACTGAGCTAAAAAGTCAGTACTATCTTGCAATTGTTTAATATCATCTGCTAATACACTGTAATTCTCTTGTATAGTGCGAAATCCGCTTCTTGCAGATATTCAAACTTGCTGTTGATTTTGGTTGATAGCTTTGGACTCCTTTGGGTTGAATTTAAAAACTAGATTTAATTGCGAGGAAATGTTTATTACAATAAAAAACTGTTTTCAGTTAAGTTCTTCATCTTGTTAATGTGGATATTCAGGAATTCCTGGGCAAGATTTGTGAAATTCTTTAATGCGTTGTAGAGATTTAAAAAAACCATTTTTGTATTTGCTATTAATTTGTCGTCCTAAGTCCGATCGTATGTTATTCTCAATTTATTCTGTTACATGAGGAACATGACGTCATACTTAGTATCTCCCTTGTAGCAAGTGGTTACTTAGGTAAATATTTTTCCCATAATAACCAAAAATGTTCGTTGCTCAGTACAACACTCAACATAAAAATGAGATTATATAGAAATACCCAATATATTAGTCCCTCAAGGGGGACTCTGGTATAAACTGGTACGCAGAAACATGGGCGTCGGCAGACTTGTATCGGAGGGGGGGGGGGTCAACTCATAGGGCAATGCAAAAAATTCAATGTCACAATTTTTTTTTTATTTTTGTGGTGTAAACAAACAGGTCCAATATGTCTTCGATTATACTAGGGATGCGATCTAAAAATTAATGACGTAGGTATATAATATTACAACATGGTTTCATTAATACTAAATGGAATTCTCTCATGCAAACTACGATCAAGATATATCCGATTTTTGCACATCCCGTATATTGACGACAAAGATACAGTAAATATGATTTCAGAATCGTGTTTCTTATACCTAAAAACTCCGTTTACTAAGTCATAAAAATATTTAGATTTTTTTATATTTTTTCAATGTGTAACAAGAAATAATGTATTTTTTAAAAACACAGTCGATACAAAAACAACTTTAGTTATCTTATATTTTCCTAAGATAGATAAAATATATAAATGAAGCTTTATATACAACAAATGAGTAGTATTAGAAGATATTAGACACTGCAAGTTAGAAATCTCAATTTACAATTAACTGCAAAAGGCAAAATTCGGAAAGGGCGAATGTTTGCTGTGGAATACTGGATGGTCGTTTAATCGGTCTATATTTCTGTTAATTCATGTTATTCTTGTATTGACAATCTGTTAAAATAATAGAATCTATATGTACTCGCAATTATTAAATATATGTATATTAAAAATCAATTTTTTTATGACACTTAGTTAAACGGGTTTTTAGGTACAGGTAATATGATTCTATAATCATATTTACTATATCTTAATATGGGTTTTATAAAAATCACTTTTATTTCTTTGTATAGAGGCGCATGTTTTGAGGGAATAACTTTCCAGTAATAGTACTAGATATATCACTAAAATTTGATTTATATATAATAATTCAAAAGATATGAGGGTGGCGGGCTTACGGGACACACAAAATCAACATATTACTTTTATTTTAAAATTTTCCTTAAATAATGATTGTAAACCTCGAATTTTCTTGATAGCTCTATTTATAGAACTATTTAGGGCGTTTAGGTTGGTTATCACAAAGTAGAAAAGATCTGAAAAAACTTGCAGCATCATGTATGTTTCTATGGTTGTCTCCGAGAGTAATGTTCGTTGTGGTGAAAAAATGTGCTTATATTTTGAGAACGACCGTTCGACATCTATTGATGTAATAGAAGCATACTTAAAATAGTCTTTGAACTCACTTATCGGATCTGCAGATGCACCATCAGTACAATTACAAATTTGTCTTAATCTGGTAAAACCGGTTTCTAGCCTTTAACACACGTGCGAACTTTTCTCTAACGGGTTCATTTTTTGCGTTACCTATAGAGAGTAGCAGTAGATTTACTTCGTCCACTATTTGCATTGACTCCGCTAACGACAACACATTGTTTGGTATACTGTAGGACGTTAAGTAACCTTTATAGTTCTTGAATAGTTTTAAACAGGTCTACTGCATCTTCGTTGTCAGGAATTGACAAATGCTGCAGCCTCGGCTGATTGAATTGTAATATGAAGCGTATTATTCCAATATCGCAAGTAAAAAGGCGTTTAACTGTCCACCAACGTGTAAGATCGGTTGTGGTTCGTTCGGGAACTGGATGATATGAAATGCGCGAAGACGTTTAGGAGTTTAAGAAACACTTTTCTTGTACTTTCTATTAATGCATCTACCTCGGTAAACCTTGTTGAAGTCGCTATCCGCCACAAGGTGTAAACATCTATGATGTTCAAGTACGGACCTACAACCGTATCTTGAAGAGACCATACCAGACGTTGTCGAGGCACCATCGGTCACAAACAGCACCACTTGACTTTTTGACAGGTCAAATTTTTCTAACGTCTCCAGCACCACCCGCGTAATTGTTTGGCCAGTACACTTAGTTAGTCTTTTGCTAGCTAGTAACAGTAGAAATGTCGGTTTAAGAGGGTCCAGTACACGTACTATAACTTTTAAAATAGAATTTTTTTTACAATCTGTCGTCTCGTCAACACATAACACAGCCGTGTATTTTTTAGTACATATTTGATCTTGTTTAGAATGTCTTCGCTTACATTTGGTACATAGTTGCGCAACGTTGTGCGACCTGGTAACGTCACCTTGGGATTGTATTTATTCCAGAACGCCTGAAATGGTTGTTTATAGAATATGTGCAGCGGAACATCACAGGTAATCGGCATTAAGAGTGAATCGAACATAAACTGTGTTGTCGAAGGCAAGCTATTTTTTTTAGTTTTATGTTGCACGGAATTTACGTGACGTTTACAATCACGTTTGTCCCAGCACATCAGATCTGTCTCGCACACCTTACAAATTACTATAGCACCATTGTTGAATAAATCCGGGAAATCACTGATAAATTTATTCACTTTGTCAACGTGTATGGCCGTTTTTTACTCTTGGGCAGGTCTGACATACTTTATTATTAAATTAATATAAATACAACGGAGAGGAATAAATTACGTTGTATACACCACGAAGCATAACAATCGACTAAAATCAAATGTTAGTCTTTGCTAAAATAGTAAAAAAGTCTTGCTTACGTATTTGGGCATTTTTCTACCTGGCACCGCCCGTGACTTGCGGACCGATTTGCCAACTATATTTATTACACATAGGTATCAGCCCTCGGGGTTATGTATAAACCTATTGGCTAAGTTTCCCTGAGTGCATATCATTTTTTTCTTATTTTTTAAAATGTACTTACTATAATTAAATAATATAACACGTTTAAAATGTATTAAAATATTTCAAAATAAACTTCATAGTGTGAAACATTGAATCTACAAAGTCCAGAACAGAATTAAATTCCATTGCTCATATTCCATTTGCAAATAATTATATTATTTTACGTCGGAAATAAATGCAAAATATGATTTCAATTTGTAATGTTCACTCACTATTACCCTTTGAAATAGCTACGCAGGCGCCCATTGTTTACATTTATTAAACGTTTATATCGCGGGATTACGTATTTATAATATTTTTGGTGAAAATCAAGAGGCGTAAAATCAATTATGGAACTGAATCATGTCTCTCTCCCTCCGTTAAATTGTACGTTTTCTATTCGCGGGTGAGTTACTCAACTTCAGACGCCGAACCGAAAGCACAGGAATGCCTGTCCAGCAGCATTAGCAGAGTAGCTCCAGGTCAGTGGCGACAAGGTAAATCACAGTACAAAACATGAACTTCCTCCTATACGGTCACGGTGGCGGCGCTACATAACGTCACTTCCCTTTCCGGCCACCACATGCTTCACATGACCCTCCTACACACACACCTGCTTCAAGAGTACACCCCATGGACTGGAAATCTCAAACAACACATAAATAAATGTATTAGACTCTCGGGAAAAAATGGTAATTTTAATTTTTAAGAAACTAAACCAAGGTGTTTCTACACTCGGATCGCTAATACCTATAATTTATTCAAAATTACACATAGCACTACAAAACAAAGGAGAGTGTGTCTTGTTTCGCAATAAACACGAAAGAAAGTGACAAAGGCCTTCGACAACCTGTCCAACCACCTAGAGCAGCCAATGGAGCATAACGGGGCCCAACACATGTGTTCTCTTGCGGACATACACCACGGCAGAATACAAGACTAGTCCAGACAAGCAGTTGCATTTATGAATGACTTGCGACAACGCCATACAGACGCGAGAGAATGTCATTGAGTAGCATACGATCAACATCACACATACATACAGAGCTTGTAACAAACTCTCTCTTTTACTCCCGCTCTTGATTGCTTCTTATTCAATGAGTGTATAGTGCACACCTTTACTACGGCATTTCTGATGTTTTTTTAATCCATTTCACATTTAGATATGTAGTCGTTATATTGACAGTACCATTTTATACGATCTTATGAGAGTATTTTCTTACAATATTATTTGGAATCAAAAATATTGAAAGTGATAAACGTTTGAAATAACAAAACATAATAAGCTGGTATTTTGCTGTAAATACACACTGGCGTGTGTGTGAGGGGGACGATACACGTGTTTTTAACCAGCAATCAAAAGAGTAAACGTATATTCGTAATATAGTACACTGAAAAACCGACAAAAACGTTTCAAAAAATTTTTTTTAAGGTACAACCACATGGGACCTTCACAGAATAATAGATTAGACCTTTGGCCATCTAAAATGGCCAATTACAACATTTTTTGGGAGGTCCAACTTTTTTTATTATAAAAAATGTCATAAATCTGTCAAAATTAATTTTTCGTACTTTTTCACACATCCCTCACGATATCTCCGGAACCAATTGAGATAATCAAGTTTTTTTTTTTTAGTCGATAAAGGAAACGTGAGCGGAGGTGACTGAATTAATTTAGTCTTTATGGAAAACCTAGTTTTTTATAAAATTAGGTAATACTGTAACATTTATTTTTCTTGCAGTATTTTTTTTCAGTAAGCGTAAAACTTTTTTTGTTTTAAGGAATTTTGCCACAGTATATGCATACGGAATAAAATTAACACATCAAGGAAGTTTAAAAAAAAAACGCAATACTCTACGACTTATACGTTTCAAGTTATTGTTATTTGAAATTAAGTTTCTGCGGGCAGGATATTTCCCCCGGTTCTACTGTGCTTTAATCAGTGTGCTATGCGTGTTGTGGGTGCATATTATAAAGTATTATTTTTGACATATATAAATATAAATTTTATTTTCATAAGCACTTAGGTTTTACTTATCATTATTTACATTGCACATTATTTAAAATCCATTATATTTATACATTAAAACCTAAAATTGAATTAAAAAAAAAAACGAAATAATTATTTATTTTAAAATATAAATTTAAAACTTTATATATTATACTTTAAATATTTTAAAAATCGTCAACGTCGGTATCTAAAAATATCTAGACAGTTCTTTGGTTGCAGCAGTTTGCATATTTGCACTCACTGCAGCATTTCAAACTTTGAGCAAAACAGGTACATCTATTGTTACAGACCCTGTCGGAACATCTTATTGACAAACTTTGCCTTACAATATCGGGCACAGATTCTTGACTAGAAAAAGTTGCTTTCCAAACATTTTCTTCCAATGTCCAACCGTATCGAGTTGGATCTTCCATCTGCATGTATTGTATATGGGTATTGTACTATATTTTTAATTGATATAGACACCTGGCTCCGTGGTCTAGAGGTAATGTACTTGCCTCAAAACTTCGGGGTCCCGGGTTCGATTCCCGGTCGAGGAACTGGGATTTTTCTGTGAGAGAGATTAATCGTAGTATACTCGGACATTGGGTGTGTGTCCATTGTATCTAAATGTGTAGCCCTCTCCCACACAAGGTCATTCCAGACCTTCAGAGATATAGAGGGTTGTAATTTCATGTGGTTTTATTATTATATTATTATACCTAAAAAGAAAATAATTACATGTAGGTGTTTTGTTTCTTTTTTTAATAGGTATGGCCGATCTAGAAAAATAATTATTACCTTTTTAAATGTTGTCTGAAAGCATGGTCAGTAGGAGGCATCTCAGAAACTGGCCGATTTGTACTTGTTGTTAAGTCCCATCGCAGTTCATTTAGGGATTTTATATTTTTGTTTTTATTCTTATATAAATAAAGCGTATATTTTACCCCTAATTCCATCGTTTTATCCTCTGACAGAAAAGTGAGGTTTTCTAAATGTTTTAAATTATTTAAATTTTTATATAAAACATCGAATGCCGTTTTCTTCCCTATTTTATACATGGCATTAGTTGTGTCACAACCAGTTAGGCAATGAATCGTTAATACTTTCTTGCAAATTTCCTCTCCTAAATTTGCCACAATATTGTTAATTGACAAAAAATGTATATTCTTACTATGTCCTAATTGTATAAATATATTCCTTTGGGACATATCTGGTGTTTCACAGTAATAATGTAAAAGCAAAATCAGGACATCAGTATCAACAGATTTTACCAGAATTGTATTACCTGATTTTAATTCTGATAACATAAAATAAACATTCCATTGTTAAGCATTAAATAATATGTAAAAACTCAATAAAATAATACTCATTCGCATTCACATTACACAAAGAAAAGTTTGTTTCTAATTGACAATATATGTATAATATAAGATTACTTGTATTCAATAGTCTACAATCTACACACTTGAGTGGCGCCGCAGTGAGACGCATCTAGGATCGAAAAACTCGTAACTTTAAAAAACAAAATCTCGAAAACTATAAGTCGTAGAGAACTGATTTTTTTTTTTAAAAACTTCCTTGAAGTGTAAGCTTTATTTCATACATATATGGGATGACAAAATTCCTTAAAATAAAAAAGTTTTTCGCTTACCGAAAAAAATGCAGCAAGGAAAGTAAACGTTCCAGTTTTACCTAGTTTTACAAAAAAATTAAATTTTCCATAAAAACGAAATTAAAGCAGTGACCTTCGCCCACATTTCCTTTATCAATTAAAAAAAAATACCTATAATTATCTCGATTGGTTCCGGAGATATCATGAGGGATGTGTGAAAAAAGTAAGAAAAATTAATTTTGACAAATTTATGACATTCTTCGTAATAAAAAAAGTTTGACCTCCAAAAAAATGTTGTAATTGGCCATTACAGATGGCCAAGGACCTAGGCTATCATGCTGTGAAGGTCCCAAGTGGTTGTACCTTAAAAAAATTTTTTTCAAGAAGGAAGCTACTTTTTCCCCGTTTTACGGTGCACTAATATTTGTTGTAAATGTTCCGATGTTAATCTCCCGTGCCTCTCATTAAAAATCCATTTGTATTTGAGAAGGACCGTTCACCGTCAACAGATGTAATTAGCGCATACTTAAAACATATGAACTTTTTCAGACTCCACATGTCTTGTGTAGAAAAGCCTACTTCTTTGCCATTTAAAAAGTCATCTCAGGTGCGAGATCTGCCACCCCGCAAACCGATGTCCCGGGAAATTCAAAAACAAAAAAAAAGCTGAAAAAAATCTTTAAAAAGTTTAGAGCTCCAGATAAACCTATGGCGTTCACTTGCTAGATATATGCTATTAAATGGTTGATTGACATTATCTACATTTCAAATCTGAATAACTGTTTGGGAGTTTTCAGAAGAAATGCTGTTTCGTAGAGCACATTTAAGAGCCCGTTAGGGAGTACTTTCGGGGTAATGTTTATATAAGAAATTCCTTTTTTCTTTCTACATACTTTTGACTTTCTCTATTACAATTTTGAATCACTCTGTATATCAACAAGACATTCCTCATTGTACAACAAACTGTTACGTTTATGATTTGTATATAACATACATTTACTCTCACTAATAACTAGAGTTGGCATATCGGTCCGCAAGTCATGGGCGGTACCAGGTAGAGAAATACCCAAAAGTAAGCGCTTGCTATTTTAGCAAAGACTAACATTTGATTTTAGTCTATTGTTATGCCACGTGGTGTGTACAACGTAATTTATTCCTCTCCGTTGTATTGTTGATAATTTTATTTGTTGTATTTTATTCTTGATATTAATTTAATAATAAAGTATGTCAGAAGTGCCCAAGGGTAAAAAACGGATGTACGCTGACAAAGTGAATGAATTTATCAGTGAATTCCCAATTCCAATTTGATCAGTCTTATTTCCGATTTTATATACATTTGTAATTAAGGCTACTTTTTTATTTTATTTATTTCATATACAAAAAACAAACAATATAACATGAGAGACAAGGTTGACAAAAAATGGTATCCAGCCAGGACGACAATACTGTCCAGGTACGACTGGGCCCTCCTGATTGCCGGTGTTGTGGCATCTCATGTAATTTTTCATCTTTTATCATTGGGCATGGAGTCATTTTTCTGCACAGAAACAAACAATGCATTATATTTCATAAAACATAAACAGTTTTTAATAATTAAAAAAACCAGTTTACAAAGAACATGTGCGTGATTATATATATACACAAGAAAAATTCCAAAAAAACCTAGCTCAAAACAACGATTTTTTTATTTTGAAAATAAAAATTGACTTTACGTCCGCGGTGGGTTTTGGAGTAGGAAAGGCTACGCATTGTAAGGCGTGAATTCCTGGATTTATTCTAAAACGATGCTATAATAGTTAATAAGGTGTGCGAGACCGACCTGATGTGCTGGGACAAACATGATTGTAAACATCACATAAATTCTGTACGACATACAACTAAAAAAATTGGCGTGCCTTCGACAACACAGTTTATGTTCGATTTACACTTAATGCTGATTGCATGTGATGTTCCGCTGCACCATATTCGATAAACAACCATTTCAGAAGTTCTGGAATAAATACAATCCCAAGGTGACGTTACCAAGTCGCACAACGTTTGCGTAATTATGTACGAACTGTAAGCAAAGATATTGTAAATAAGATCAAATGTGTACTAAAAAATACACGGCTGTGGTTATGTGTAGACAAGACGACAGATTGTAAAAAAAAATTCTATTTTAACTGTTATAGTACGTATACTGGACCCTCTTAAACCGACATTTCCACTGTTACTAGTTAACAAAAGACTAACTGAGTGTATTGGCCAAACAATTACGCGGTTGGTGCTGGAGAAGTTAGAAAAATTTGACCTGTCAAAAAGTCAAGTGTTAATGTTTGTGACCGATGGTGCCGCGACAATGCGGTTTGGTAGGTCGCTCTGTTCAAGAACACGGTTGGAGGTTGGTACATGTTACATGTAAAGTGCATGCTTAACACCTTGTAACAAAAACTATTCGACAAGGTTTTCCAGAGGTAGATGCATTAATAACAGCAAGTACAAAAAAAGTGTCTCTTGAATCTCCTAAACTTTGCATTTCATATCGTAAAGCTAGTAAGAGGTAAGTTGTGCATACACTGTTATAAATTGTAACAGTGTATTGCATTTCTTACACTAATTATGATGCGTACGACTATGTCCTGCGGCGTATTTTTGCCAACTCTACTAATAATGACATAATAGAAACGGTTTAGATATTTTACTGAATAATTTATACTCGGGAGTTCGCTAAGCTGATATTTGCAACCTGTCAACAAAGCTATTAATCGTGGTAACTTCTGAAAACATAATCAAATTACTTCCCACAAAATTATTAATTAAAAAGGGAAATAACCTTTTATTTCGACTCTCTAATTAATAAATTATGGAAAGCGTGAGATCAACTTTTCATAACAACCCCTTTCTAGCAAGTGCAGTGTTCAATCGTTCCCATACATCATTAATCTTACACCATCAATACCGTCAACTCTTGAGAGATTCTATGGCAACATACAAACAAGATTAATAGACACGGATTTGGTGGTGTTGTAGCCCGCGTATTTAATCTTAATCTTCGATTATTGGCGACGAGGGTTGGACTGAGGCGATGGTTCTTGATCTCCAGGATGTTTTAATTTATGAATCGCAAATAAAAAAAAAACTAAAATTATACAGAAAATATCCGGATCCACACGAGTGTCTCAAACGTTATAATTCATATTAAGGTAACATTTTAGGGCGACCAGAAATGGGAATGGTACTATGTTTATTCTTGTAAGAATATGTTCAGAGAACTGTCGAGACTTTAAAAGATAGCAGGTCACTTAAGTCGTCAGTCATAAATATAGCATGTGACAATTCTAAAAAAAATGGTTTTGTCGCTGTCTTAACTACTGCAGCCCAAATACTGTTAATATAATTCACCCAACCACGACCGTTGGAGATTTACGCCTCCTTCTCAACGCTAATTAAGGAAACAAGTACATAATCACCTCACCTCATTGCATGCGTTATTAACGCCGTACAGCACGGGAATTCTTACTATTTTTTAAGGTATCACTAGAGGGCGTATCTCGGATGACATTTCCAGAGAGGGATTCTGAAATACACGACAATAGTGATTGCAAAACTTAAATATTATTTTTTTCCTATCTTCGACATAAATTCCGTCTCCACTTATATATCACTTGTTTATTACCCACGAGTTCGTCTGCGTGGAATTCGGAGAATGTACTAAAAATTTTGCCAGCAATGTTATCCCCCATAGGAGCTGAAATATTTAGCATTTTGTACTGAAAATAAGTGATGAAAGTACAAATAATTCAATATTTCAACTCTTATTGTTGGAACTGCCTTAATCGATTTGCCAGGAAAAATCATACGGGGCATTGGGCTATACGGGAAAAATCAACCCTCCACCTCCTATACGAACAGAGATATTTAGCATTTTATGTTGAATATTAGGGTTGAAAGAAGTAAAAATTGATTACCTTATCCCTATTACATATAGAGGATTGGAATTTGTTTTATTCGATTTGCCGGGAAAAACTCTGTATGGTTCTAGGGGAAAATCAACCCTCCATCTCCCACAGATTTAACATTTTGTAATTTTGACCCAATTATGGTATAGCATTTATGATTATAAAATTGTCCAATTTCGCTCAATTTTTTTCGAACCTCTCGTCGATTTAATATATGCTCCTTGAATTTTATGTTGCATGGTCCAGAGGTTTGGGTTGGGCGTAAGACATATTGGCAAATTTAGTGTCAATGACAGTGGCACTTCCTTCAGTAAATCCAGCGCTGTCCGAATAAGATAACAATTAATTCCTTCTACTAGTATATGTGCGTAGTTGGCACTGAAAACAGTAATAGTACCATTCATCCGGAAAAGGAAGCTGGAGGACTTAAGACCTCCCTCCTTTAATGGGTGAAACTATTCCATTTATCTAGGAAACGGTGAGATCACTTAATTGGAACTCCCATCTGGAAAAGGTAATCCACAAAGCAAAGCTATGTACATGCTGTCGTACTTGTGGCAAATCCTGGGGCATGGGTCCCCAACAAATTTACTGGATCTACATCACGGTCATCAGACCAATGATAACATACGGATCCATTGTTTGGTGGCCGAAAGGACGACAACGGACGGCCAAAACCAAATTCTCTGGACTGCAGATATTAGCATGCATGACCGTAACGGGAGCAATTAGCACCACACCGTCAGCTGCAATCCTCCTGGATTTACCCCCTCTTCATATATATTTGGAGAGAGAGGCCAGGTGGGCAACCTACAGACTACAACAAGCGGCCATTAATATGCCGCAGGCTAATATCATGGAGCGGAACAGGTTGCTGGATGACATAGAGAATCACAGCATCCTGGGAATGTCCTTGGATACTATGCCTATCATGACCAACTACGAGCTGACCTTCAACATCCTTTCTCCGGAAAGAGATGAATGGGATCGGAAATAAAGCCGACCTACTGAGGGAAGAAAGTTGCTGGTTTACAGACGGTTCCAAAACTCCCGAGAGGACAGGAGCCGGAGTACATAGTTACAGACCAAGGGTGAGGATATCTTTAAGCCTAGGTACTCTTGCAACTGTTTTTCAGGCTGAGTGAGGTTCATGCCATTGAACTGTGTGTGCGAAGGCTGGAATATATGCATCTTACACGCAGATCGATAAAAATTTCCTCAGATAGCCAAGCAGCTATAAAAGCTCTTGGCACCTACCAGTGTAACTCCAAAACGGTATGGAATTGTTAGAACGATCTAAATCATTTGAGCAAAAACAATAAAGTGACTCTGGTCTGGATACCCGGCCACGCTGATATGGAAGGTAACGAAATAGCCGACTCCTTGGCCAGAGAAGGAGCGGGATCACGACTCATCCGACTAGAACCGATACTTCTTTAAGTATTGCTAGGATGGCTATCTCAACCTGGGCTGAAAGGAAAACTCTCCAGCATTGGCAGAGAGTTACCAGGATTAGTTCATTCGAAGGCGTTTCTAAAATCCCCTTTGAAATCAAGAGCTAAGAAACTTTTAGAGTTAAACAGGGTAAACCTGAAAACTCTAACAGGCCTATATACCGGGAACTGCCGACTAAACTACCATCTGCATAAACTCGGCTTAGCGAAACACGCCGAATGCCGTCTATGCCTGGAAAATGATGAGAAGGTAGACCATATCCTATGTATCTGTCCCGCTGTGGAGAGGATCCGATTCTCAATATTTGGCAAAGGGCAACTACTGCCAGAGGATCTGGACACATTCTCACCCAATAAAGTTATCAGTTTCGTTAAGAGACTGAACTTATTGGGTGAAATATAACTAGGTGTGAGCCACAATAGGCCTATTGAAGGCCGCAGTGAAGGGTCCACAGGGACCCATTCACAAGAAACCTAATACCTAAATTGGCACTGAACGAGTTTTTAAATCTTCTATCTCACTGACTGTATTGACTGAGAAGAAGGTCTCCGGGCCAATCTGTAGACCTAGTCCAACCCTGGTAACGATAGAAGAACTTGCCTTAATTTCTGTAGCAGCACCTATCAATATATATATATGTATGTAACAATAATGGAAAATGTAAATTGGGTAAGTTGTTATAAATACTAAAGTTGAATACGGATAGTAAGAGGTGAACGTATCGATATCAAGTGCTCTAATGTAAACAGCGTGCACGTGGTTTCCAGTGTAAATATTCCCCGTGTTATCTTTTCGATGTATATAATGGCTTGAAGAGTACCTACATAAATACAAATCAAAGTCGCTCGATTTGCTCTGGATAAATAAATTTAGAATAACATTTGTGTTTGAGGATTTATTCACCGTATAGAAGTTGCACTATGTACACTTACAAAGAAAGCATGTAGTGCATAGAAAACAAAACCAAACAAACCGAAACTACTGTATATTTGACTTTCAAACAATATATTAAAACCAGTTTTATTGATGTACCATAAAAATTGAGTACCACGTTAAACCACAATAAATCAAAGTAAAGCCGGTTACTTTTTATTATAAAAATAATAAATGAGCTGAACAATAAATAAACTATTAACTACGTCAATAAAACTGTGCCTCAAGGAGCAACAGTAGGGCTTGTTATGCCACAAAAAAAGCACTCTACTTGTGTGATTTTATTAAAGAATGTTTGTTTTTATAACATTAAATTAAAACGTGAGTATAACAAAGTACATTGGCACTGTTTTTAATCGTTCTAATTTCCGCATTTCTTGGATTTCTTAATGAAGTCGGATTACCATAAATTAATGAACTACTCTTTAATAAACATATGTAAGCAAGGTCAAGCGGTAATCGAAATGCTGGAACATAACTTAGTGAACTATGCGGCCAAGTCGGAAGTGATTTGCATTTTGAAGGAATTTATTTTGGTAATAAATATCAGCTAATTAGAAAACCGTGAGGCACGGTTCGTGTCGAAACTGCTGTGCATGATGCTTGGTCGTGGGTGTAGCTCACACAGAAATTCGCAAGATCCTAGGCGAGCGTACTTGACTTTGAGATAGAACCATTTCGCTTGGCCATCGTCTACGTCGTCGGCTAGCTAAAAGCAGATGGGGCCGGGAATGCCGGACAGAGGCCGGAGTCTTCCGGCGTCTCGGCTATTTCAAGCAAGGTCGCAGACGTCTAGACCGCCGTCATGCCAGCGACGCCTTGCCGAGAGTGTGATGCACCCGAACGCAACACCAAGTGCAGTTTGCTCCACTTCGAAGACGGCAAGGAATCTGAAGTTATGCCGAAATATCCTTTGACTTGATACGTGAATGATGTGTTTATCGAGAGAAATGCTAGTGTACGTTGTAACTCCGTACTTTTGTTGTGCCATTTTGTAACAAATAAGCTGGCATCCGCAAAAAAGTAAATAATTTATACTTACAAAATTAGAAACACTAATTAAAGAGTCTGCAAATCTGTTGAAATTCTTGCACATGTTTTCCAAATGCTGATTTGCAATTTCACATTTCTATCGGAAGTTATGTTCTTAAGACAATTAAAATTTATATTTTTTCCTCAAACCTGTACAAGTCCATTAAAAAACTCGTATAAAACCATAAATCCTCTTTTCTTTAATCATTTATTTAATGTCAGCCTACATCAAGTAAAAATAAATTGAAATTGTGGTGCCAAAATGTCCGAGTTTCTTTACAAAAGGTAAATTCTTATATTCTTCCTGGTGAATGCGCCGGTTTTTCCAAGGCAGCAATATTTCTTTTTTTTTTTATAACTAATATGGTACATAATTCCAGAAAATTATCAAACAATATCGTATATTTATTTTGTAAAAATACAGGATGTTCCAATGTAACGCCTGTCCTCTTGAGGATCGATTCAACAAGTAAAAATAAATCGAAATTGTCGTGACAAAATGCCTCAGCTTCCCAGCAAAAGGGCGAATTTGCCAGACAACACAAAAATATGGGCTTTTGCTGGGCTTTTACTGGAAATGGCCTAATAAGGGCCCATATTTTGGAGTTTACTGAGTACCCTTGCCGATTTGTGATAACTATAAGTATTTTAGTAGTTGATGGTTAGTGGCGATGTAGTGGCATACGCAAATGTTTCCTACAGGAAATAACCCCATTATATTTTGAACCTTTTTAAACCTATATAATTTTTGAACTAGTTGAGTAATGTTGTTTTCTCCAGTCTTCTTCTAATTTTGATAAGTTTTTCTGAGTATCCGCTTTTGCTGCTCACTTCCGGTTTAACCGGAAGTGACAGCCTATTTTCGGGGATAGGGCAACTTTCTTATTTCAAATGGAACACCCTGTATATTTTTTCACAGTTGGAAAGCCCATTGTTTCTCCTTTCCGAAAATTCCATATTTGTCATGGAAATTATACAGAGTGATGATTTTATAAGCTTTTAAAGTGAATACTGCGTTTTATCGAAATGCTACGAAAAAAATAATGATTCACAAAGTAGACTATTATGAAAATAGAAGACAACTTGTAAACGTCAAATTAGTTTATTAACAATAAGTGTGTAATCTTTTTTTGCTGACACTAAATGTTACAAATCAACACAAAGAAGATTTATAACTGTATTTAACAAGGAACCTCCAACAAAAAATTCAATTTGAAAATGGTATAGAAACTTTAGAAATTCGGGTTGCATTGACCGTAAAAAAAGAATTTCAAATAATGAAAATAGGCTTAATAATGCAATTGAAATTTTGGAAATGACACAAAATGATCCTTCCTCTTCTACAAGAAAAATTTCTTCCGCAACGGGTATTCCAAAACCTAATGGTTCATACTGTTATGAAAAATGTTTTAAAATTGAATGCTTATAAAATTCAGATTCATTAAGAATTAAAGGAAATTGATTTTCCGAAACGAGTACAATTTTGTAGAAAAATTCTTAATTTACGTAGAAGAGATAGGCATTTTCTTGATAAGTTAATCATGTCAGACGACGCATCATTTCATTTAAATGCCAAGTTAAATAAGCATAATTGTAGAGTTAGGGCATCAGAAAATCCCAGAAATTTCCCATCAGTATCTATGTCAGATCCTCTCCAAAAGTTACAGTTTGGTGTGCGGTATCAAAACAAAAAATTTACAGTCATTTTTTATAACAATCCAATTGTCAATGCCTCATCATATTTGGAGATGTTAAAAAATTTCTTTTATCCACAACTTGAACAGGATAATTTGTTGAGGACAGTATATTTCCAATAAGACGGTGCTACGCCTCATTATGCTATGATAACTAGAGATTCCCTGAATGCCACCTTTGGAAATCGTTGGATAGGGAGGGGAGGTAATATGCAAATGTTAATAAACTAATTTGATGTTTACAGGTGATGTTATTTATTTCCATAGTATACTTTGTGAATAAGTATTTTTTTTCCTTGCATTTCCATAAAACGCAGTATCCACTTTAAAAGTTTATAAAACCATCACTCTGTATAATTTTCATGACAAATATAGAATTTGCGGAAAGGGGATATAATGGGCTTTCCAACTGTGAAGAAATATACATAGTGTTCCATTTGAAATAACAAAGTTGCCCTATCTCCGAAAATACGATGTCATTTCCGGTTAAACCGGAAGTGGGCAAAAAAAGACGGATAATTAAAAAAACTTAAAATTAGAAGATGATTGGCCGAAACCTCTTTCTCAACAGTTTATAGGCTAAAAAGGGTCAAGAAATAATGGACCATCCGAAAGCTTAGAAGATGCGAGACTAGGTCTTCGGACGTCAAACCAGTATCGCATTTAGGCGATATGAACAATATCAGCATTTTCATGAACAATAATACAATATCTTACCTTGTAATTGTATTTAGTGAATTCCATAACGTTCAAGATTAAATGGCGAGTAAATGGTTCTAAACAAGCCATAATGAGGTATGGACATATTAATTGGTGGGTATAACACCAGCACAATTAGATTCATGTGGCAACTACGAACCTTTAGAATTAAAATTACACTGTTTGTATTATTTTGTTTTAAATGATCCGGAGTTAAGTTCCGGCGCTTTTCACTATATATCCACTTATGTTGTGAAAAAGACTGTTCAACGCCTACCGATGTATCTAGCATATATTTAAAGTAGTTAAATTTTTTCAGAGACACGTTTATGTCTGGTGAAAAAAGTCCACTTGTTCGCCATTTAAAAGTTTCTCCACGCACGAAAATGTAAAAAGGAAAGGGCTGTTTTTTTTTTAATTGTTTTCAGTTTGTTGTTTTCTGTCTCGGCAATACCTCCTGATAATTGAAAAACATTTTGACGTACATCAGAATACAATGTCCACTGTTTTTGGCTTACGTTAAAGGTCGCGTATGTCTATAGGGTTCCGCGAGGAATTTTCATGTATATATGCCAAATTTTCTTTAATAACTGGATCTGTAAACATCTGTTGAGCATGTAAAATGGCAACTGACTCATTTGGATCCAACTGCTGTAATACTAATTTAATGGCGTCAGTTACAATAATAATAAATACGATGCTTTATCCCAGGCATGACCCCCTCCGCGTTAAAACAGGCTCTGGATGTTATGGTGTATTTGAAAGTTCGTGAATTATCTGAATAAATGGACATGGTAGCCGAGTGGTAAGCGCTATAGCTATTTACTCGGTACCGAATACGATGGTTCGAACCATCCCGGAGCAACAAATTTTATTTGTAATTTGTTTCGGATTAAGATGGGAGGAACTGTCGATTCCCTAGAGTGGTTCGGACTTCACAAAAAAACTGTAGGCCCTCGTCTCTCTTTACTCAACACAAATTCCCAGGATTTTATGGGAGTTACTTCAGTGACTTGAAAGGGAGTTAAGAAAGCTTTTAAGAAACATTTAGGATGATGTGGTGCTTTTAGAAAAATCTCTTTTTTACCTGGATATCAGTTTATCAGCGTTAGGGTAACAGTTTCTAATCGTGTTAGCAACTCTATGCAGTCCGTGATCTAAGCACATTATATAAAACCCCTTTTTAAATTGAAATTTCGCTTTCTTCAGGCGAAGTGTTTCCTAACGTCCGACTTACGTTTCCACGAAAGTGTTTTTTCACAGCTTCTGCAGAAACGTTCTACGTCGTTAAACTGCAATATCCAAAAATATTTCATCCACGAGAGCACTGTAGTTTCGAAGGAACGGGTCGCGACATTTTTAAC
>JANEYF010000382.1:272500-330000 GCA_029963845.1 Rhamnusium bicolor
CTATATCTCAGTCAATTATATAGGGAAGATGGGCGGTAGGGATATAGCGTACAGTTCATGAATGACTGCCCAGAATAAACATTCATGAATCGACACCATCATTTATTTATTAATTAAAAGCTGTAAAGTCGTCGCTGATTTAAAAAGTTCGACAACACTGAGGGAACTGGGCTGAATCGGTTAAAGACATGATACAAATTTACTTTCTTAGAACGTTGTACAGGGATTAGTAACCTCGTAACTTTTACCAATAATCTCACTAATGTAGTAGGAACTAGGCTGAGTCTACGTAATTTGTTTTGTATATTTTCAAGATAGACCTTGCCTAGCGCCCGATTATTATAAATGAATCATCATCAAAGTTTATTAACACTTCGCAACTAAATTTAAATGATCTTGAAATGAACCACACATTTTATCCGCGCGAAGAAAATACAGAAGAAAAAGCGTCGGGTTCGCTGAAGAGCGTTCATAGCTCTAGTCTACGTATCCGCTGACCGTGTCAAAATCGTACATAATACATAATTAATTACCCTATTAATACATCGGGGTAGGCAACAGGCAGATTATACACGTAGGGTTCATCACCGTGACGTGCACTGTCTACGCAGTTTTATTAGAAAAACAATAAAGAATACTGTATTCTGAAATTATTACGTAAAATTACATTTTTCCGTGATATTAACGTGATATTTGAAAAAGATTCCGTACGAGCGGTAAGGACACTTGTCTCTTAGTCTGGGGTCCCAAGTTCGATCCCACGTAGGTAAAATTTATACATATTGTAAGTTTATATTTTATAGTTATTATATATACATTGTCCTCCAAAAATCGTCACGTGTAAAAATTTTAAGATTTCTTAACGAAACGATAGTTAAAGTACTGTCAAAATTTTTTTTAGTGTGTAGATGTTTTGCTGTAAAATTTAGTAAAATCATGGGTGTTCACGGCGCTTCTAAACTTTGATTCGAGAAACGACGAAAATGAATATGTCCAAGGCCTTTTATCTTCGATATTTCGAAAACTACGCTCCAGATCGAATATTTATTTTTTTAGAAATTATCAGGTCGTTATTTCTCGAATTGTATATGTCTTAAATGACGCTTTTGTATTGAATTTCCTTTGTGGGAAATCAGATCCAGGGCGAGGCCCGAGCGCGCTGGTGTGTGGAGGAAGAGATTCGAGGTCTGAAGAAAAGCGCGATATTTAATTCTGCATTACTTTACGTTTTCGTTGTTACTAGTTTATTACTAGTCGGAAGAACACGAGAAGGGTATTGTTAAAGCGAGTCCGATAATTTCTAAAAAAAGGAAATTCGATTCGAGCCTTAATTTTTGAAACAATCGAAGGTAAATGGTTACGTTCAATGAAAGTAATTAATGTTCAGCGTTAACTCAATTCGAACTACAGGTTTTGTAGCGTCAAAGGCGCCAATGCTTATAAAAAAATTCACGAATGGCTACAAATTTTGTACTAAAATTATGGCAGTACACATTGCTTTAAGTATTATTTCATCCAGAAACCTAAAAATTTTGAATACCGCAATTTTGCACGGCCGACTTTGCATATAATACCCATAAAACAACAGCTCTGAATCTACAGTGTGTCCCGTCTGAAGTGGACACACCTTGATATTTCGGTTATTATTCGACAAATCAATTTCAAATTTTTCTGTTATGAAACTCGTCAGAGAGCATCTTTTTATGATTTTCAATATATTTTCAATTGTCACACCAACCCTCTGTGTTCACTGGAAAATGTGACTTTTCAATATTTTACTTAGAGTTAGAGATACGGCAAAAATTATTAAGAAAAGTTGTTCAGAATCAAAAAAATACCCCTAGATACTGAGTTTCATCAAAATATGCGTATTTTGATATGTTTCATAAATTCACATATTATTTGAACTGTCTGTTTTTAAATAACTAATTGATTGTTGCTCCCTTATGTTTGTTTCAATATCCAATAAAAACGTACACATAAAATGGAAAAGTTAACATGTTGCTAATTTACGACAAATTCCGGAAAAACTCCAGAGCTGCTGCAATAAACTACGGACAACGTTTTTAAACAGACTGCAAAATTATTTCATAGATTAGAAGCTCAATTTAGAAAAATTGATCTCGTAAATGATGAAAATGAAGGCGTAATTATAAACGAGGAGACTGAAGTAAATGTATTAGCCCTCGTTGAAATTGACGGTACTGTATTCCTCCGGAAAACTGGTAATGAGTTAAATATTATCCACGAATCTGCAAGAAGAATTTTAAAGAAACACAATTACAAAAACTTTAAATATCAAATAAATCAACATTTATATTGAAACAGAAGTGATATGACATATAACAACATTAGAAGAAATAATGGTTTTGAAAGGTATACTATTTTCTGATAAATCCGGATTTAGGAATCTGGGATTATTCAACCGGTAAAATACTAGATACTGGGCACAACAAATTCAACACCTCTGTAGAGAAGGAAACCAGCAAGACAGATTTGGTTTTAATATTTGGTAATATTGCTGCCTCCAATAATTTTTGAAGGTCAGTTGACTTCCGAGAAATATCTGGATCTTTTGACTTATATTAACATTGATTTTATATATCAATTGCAAAGAGAGGCCAGATGGGGCCCCACCTCATACTAGTCACCAACTATTTAAATGCGAATTTCGAGAATCAACGGATTGGTAACAATGGACCGGTTAGGTTGCCTCCCAGGTCACCTGACTTAACACCAATGGATTTCCCCATATTTGCGGTTTTCTGAAAGGTATAGACTACATGATTCAATTTGCCACACGGGAAGAACTAGAAGCACGAATGAGAAGAACTATAAATGCAATAACTCCACAACAGTTGGATAATCGTTTGAGGGAATTCGTTAGAAGAATCAATTTATGCAAAAGTGAGGAGGGGTGTCATTTTGAATATTTAATATCAATTCAAGAAATTTTTTGTCTAATGTTTACTACATTGACAAGATAGAAAATGGGACATATTAAATTTTTTATAACTTTTCCAGGGGAACCATCTCTTTTTGTATTAGTTTAGAGTTATTGCTTAGGCCCAAAATACCTATTTATCTCCTTTCAAAATCGTTCTCATAAGTATAAATGTTAATTTAATTGATATTTAAAGTTTTTGTGATTTGTTTTTATGAATAAATTTTCATTTATTTCCAAACGCATCTTAGTTTATTTGCAAATTATTTTAATGCTTTGGATTAATTATTTGGATGGAAAGAAAAAAATGAGGGTTACTATTTGAAAAATATTAGTAATTGTTGTCCAAAAGTCAGGGAAAAATTATTTTGAATTTTTTTCAAATAATTTCATTATAATAAAAAATGTTCACTTCATATTGCATCCAAATATCAAAAATGAACCATATTATGACATCCAATGCCTACTTGGAAAATTTTCATTATGCAGTTTTAATTTCATAAAAAATTTAAAAAGTCCACCATATATGAGGGTGGTAAGTCAAAAATTTTGATTTATTATACACTTTTGGAAAAAGTTTAATTTGAATGTCTGTTGTGTGTGTGTGTGCATAAAGGATAAAAATAGCAGTCACATATGGGAGAGAAAGAGATTTATGTATCAATGTTGCCTCATTGTACGTTGTCCTTGTGAAGTAAAGAGGGCACGCCCTATTATATCCATTCTTTCCACACACAGTTTATTGTACAGATATTAGGTGTTTAGCGTAATTAGTAGCGGGGCAAGTACTACCAATAAATTATTCATCTTTAGGTCATGCGCTGCGATGGCCCGCCCTTCATCAGATCAGGTAGCCGAGGACGCTGTTGGTAATGTTTTGGTTAGTAAATTTCAAAATGAATCGTCCGATAACTCCCTCAGCAGTATTACCGCCGTAATACCACTTGATCGTTTGCACTTTTTCTTCAGTTGTATAAACATATATTTTAAGTTAAAGAGAAATGCTAGTTTAATTTACCACGCTAACGGCTGACGCAATAATAAAAGAAATGAGACATCAGCAACGTGAGAGTAATTCACCACGTGATCACAAAATTGTTTATTGGAATGTTGCCAGATCGTGAAAGTGTGATTATCAGAAAGTAACAATGAAATTACTAGATTTTAGAAAAAATTACCAGATACCTCAAATAATACGCCAATATTCAAAAACTTTATTATAAAAAATAAATAAACAAAAGTAAAACAGTTACAGGTAAGTATATTGAATAGAAACTTTTCAAAATTCAAAAAATTATATATTATGTATATTTTTTAGATTTTAATGAAAATAAAATACATTTACTATTTAAATTGATTTTTGGTTATAGGTTTGATCTTTTTAGTTTTGATTAAATTACGTTAACCTTTGAAAAAATGCGTCCACATGTAGCACTGCGTGCATTGTCTCCACTCATTGCAGAAAGAGGCGTAGAGCTTTCATTTTTCGTGCAGTGTAGCATTCATTTTATAATTATATAAAATAAATGAACATAGCTACACGAACAAAATCTCGTATGCCGCCCTACTACTAACTAGATGTCGTCAAATGTTCATCGCAGTACGTATTACATCAAACGATTTTAATTATTTCTCATTAGGTGTAAAATTTTTATAAAAAAAAGTAACGTTCCCAAAAAATTATCGTAGATTATGCCATTATTAGAGGCTTCATTAACAACTACTAGTTAAAATTCAAAATTGTAAATTTTGGTAATTACCAGGCATCTGGCAACACTGTTGTTTGTTCTATCTACAATAAACTTAGTGTACAAAGGGAAGGGATCAGATGTGGAAGGGATGTGATGACTGAGCAAAATTCAAAATTGATGACACTTCCAATGAAACCGGAAGCAGTATTGAAAATATATGTTCGTCAAAATAAGCCCATTTACTTCTGATACGTGTTTTAAATTTGAAAATTTTATTCCAATTAAAAAAAAAATGGCGGGCTGATAGATGAATATGATCTCGTTGACGCCCGGTATATGGTGTTCGCGCAAATGAGACGTTTTAAGCAACAATCCTGACTGCTGGGTTACGGAATATTTATAATAGGTACTAGACGATTCTTTAAATGAATTTGTACAATATTTTTCTTTTACATGTTCCAAGGAAGAGTATTAGTAATACAAATAAATTGTAATTTCTGACAGTGTACTTACAAATGTGTAGTACATGCAAAATTTTGATTTTGTGGTGATTTCAACATACCGTTATATAATCTCTCATCAAATGACGCAAAATGTGGGTTAATTAATAATTTTATTAGTTTTTTAAATTTAACACAACAAAATACAGTTGTAAATAATAATGGCAGAATGCTAGACCTAATTTTAGCCAATGTTGAATGCAAGGTCATTAGAGATAATGCCCCTTTAACAAAAGAAGATAACTATCATCCTGCCCTTATTATCGATTTTAAAATAATCACCGGTAATCAAAAAAATTTTGTATATTGTACACAAATATTAGATATAACTTTCGACGAGCTAACTTTCCGTTATTGTATAACATGTTGCTACATACTGATTGGTCTTTTTTAAAGGATTTTACAAATGTTGATGATGCCGTCAATAACTTTTATAACACCTTAAATAGTGTATTTTGATGAATGTGTACCAGTGAGCAACGATACGAAACGGAATTATCCACTGTGGTTTAACCGGGAGATTAAAAATAACATCAGCAAAAAAGAACTGGCGCGCAAAAATTATAAAGAAATTCAAAACTATAAACTACTTAAACGAATTTAGGTCACTCAGATCCCTAATAAAAACTCAAATTAACGTTGCATATAAAGATTATGTTCATAGCATTGAGGACGCAATTGGAGAAGATTCATCAAAGTTTTGGTCATTTCTTAATGTCAAAAGGGGTAAGTCAAGAATATCTGGAATTCTCCACTACAATGACAAAGCTTACGAAACTCCTCAATCCATCGTTGACGGTTTTTCAAACTATTTTTCGGACGTTTATATCAATTCAAACCCTAACAATAATAAAGAGAATATATTGCTAAACAACAATCTTATTAATTTGCAATATATAACGGAGGACGATATACTTAAAGGCATAAAAAAACTAAAGAACAAAATGACAGCCGGCGTTGATAAAGTTCCTAGTTTTTTAATCAAAGATTGTGCTACAGCGTTTGTTCAACCCTTGCTTTTGTTATTTAATCTCTCGTTAACTACGTGTAAATATCCAGATATACGGAAAATTGCAAAAATATGTCCCATACTGATATCCGGTGATTCTTCTTATTTAAATAATTATAGACCAATAGCAATATTATGTAACTTTGGCAAATTATTAGAGATTATTCTGTACGAATACATTTAATGGTCTGTTAAAAATACAATATCACCTTCTCAACATGGTTTCATGGAGAAGAGATCTACAATTACCAATCTAGCCTCGATATCTCAGTATATATCAGAATCCTTAGATTCACAAGGTCAAGTTGATGTTATATACACAGACATATAGAAGGCATTTGATCAAATAGATCACTTTTTATTACTATCAAAGCCGAGAGGAATTGGTTTCTCTGACTCTTTAATTTGTTTATTTGAGTCCTATTTAATTGGGAGACATCAATTTGTTGAATATGGAGGCTATCGTTCTCAATCATATACAGCAGTATCGGGAGTTCCGCAAGGATCAAATTTAGGACCCCTTTTATTTATTATTTTTATTAACGACCTAACAGCTAATATTAATTCTCACCACCTACTATTTGCTGATGATCTCAAAATTTTCCTAGAGATAAGTTCTATAGAGGATTGTATCTTACTGCAAAATGAAGTTAATAAAATTTCTAGCTGGTGCTCGGTCAATTCTCTAAAGTTAAATATTGGCAAATGTAAGGTTATGTCATATACAAGGAAGGACACTACAGTTATCTTTCAATATAAAATAGATAATAACATTTTAGATCGTTGTGTGAATTATAAGGATCTGGGAATTATCTTTGACCCAAAACTTACTTTCAACAATCATATCGATGAAATGGTCAAATCGGCATCTAGAGCCTTAGGTTTTTTAGCAAGAAATTGGGGCGGTTTTGTGAATATTGACACCCTGAAACTGTTATATTTTTTAAGAAGTAAATTGGAGTATGGCTGTATTATTTGGTTTCCCATATATCAAAATTCATTGTCACGCATTGAATCAGTTCAACGCAAATGTCTGAAATTTATGTTTTTCAAATGTAATGGATCTTATCCTCCCCGAGGTACAGACAACAATATACTGCTTAATATGTTTGACCTTAAATCTCTCAGATTCAGAAGAGATGTTGTCGTTTTATCCTTTCTTTATAAATTAATTAGTCACAATGTTGATTGTTCATTTCTTTTAAGCAAACTAAACCTATCGGTCCCGAGATTAGAATCCCGTCAAAACAACCTCTTTTACTGCGATGCTCCTCGTACAAACCTTATGAAAAAGTCACCAATCTTTAATATGTGTAAAATTTTTAACACCATTTCATCTTTATGCAATGTCAACTATGATAGTTTAGCTAAAATAATTCATATATATGAAGAAAACTGTGCTTATTAAATTAGGATTATTTCATAACACTATAATATATTTTACTTTTATGTATGAGTTTTCTTGTAAACTCTTAACGTAATGTTAATGACTATGTGTATTGCAAGTTTGTGCATTTTATATCACAGTATTTAGTTTTAAGCTTTTCCTGTAATTGGGTACTTTAACCTGTAGGAAATAAATTACTTATTATTATTATTATTAAATAGATTTTAAAAAAGTGTTAGTATATCATGACATCCAAATTCCCTAACTTTTCCCTTACTTTTTATATCAACAGGAATAGGTACATCATGTCTCGTTTCTAAATACATTCATTTAATCTAGGCTTATGATGGGCAGCGCGATATGGTAACTCTATTTCATTTAATGCCAGTTCGTTAAATATTATCGGCTTATACAGCATTTGGTTTCGACATTATAAATTGACTTTACAGCCCTTAAATATTAATCATCTCCGCTGTCGGAAATCAGCGATGCACCCGACTGAAATTAACTATTTTACTGTTTTACGTCACCCCCAAGGGTGGCGTTACAAAATCCAGAGTACAATCGACATCTCATGTACGAGCAGAAACCGCAATGCTAGGGGGGATAAAAATAAAAAACCACACGGTACGTTAAGCGCACGATAAACTACCGGTTTCTAGGTTTATACAACACTACTTAGGACGTTTCGATCGCGTGCAACGTGTACCCGGTGGTGGTTTTCTATGGATTCCCGAGCATTATGTTTCCTATAAACTAGAGAGCAATATATACGTAGGGGTAATTGAACAATTCCACAACACACACACACAGTCAAGAGTTTGTTTATTGTTTCGGTATGCCTCTAATAATTCGGCACTCGACGCAGAACAATGGCCACTTTTAAATTGCCTTTATTCGGTCCATTGTATTCGTGATTATTGTGTAAAAAAGACCCTTTTCTTCTGCGCGATTTAATAACGGGTTGTATGCCTTAAGATTCAACATGATTAGAGCTCAAGATTCTTATTATTTTGTGGCAGATAAAACCAGACAAAGACTTTCTGTTATTTTTTCCTTCACTAACTACCCAAACTAATTTAATGTCTTAAAGGGTAGGAAAATTAAATTAATATACAAGGTGTTGGGGACGTTAACAGTCATTTGAGGCCAAAAATGTCTTATAAGCAAACCGTGCGTCCCAAATTCGATACTCACCATTGCGATCTCGGAAACCATGAGCTACAAAGTCGGTTAAACTGGACAAATCTTAGCAAATTTTATGCTGATTTCAAATCCGTTAAGAAATCACGGCTAACTGAAACCGTTTTTGGAGTTTTCCAAAAAAACGAAAATTTTGTGGTTGTGTAATATTGTTCGATATTCTTTTGTTTTAGAGATATCCGAGGTAAATTTTGTTTTACTTATGGCAGTCATATTAGATTTTTCATTTTTCAGATTACGCTTAAAAAGAGCTTTCAAATGATGTATTACATGCCGAGGAAAAAATTGTTTTTCAAGGGACTAGTTTACAGTGGCGGTTCGTGGGTCAAGAGATAGGGAGGTCAATTAGAAAAGTTTACTGTATTACCTACCTTTTAAAGTGATTTAAATTCCAAGTCGATCCTCCGGTCTTTTTGAGATGCAAAGTGGTCAATTACTTTTTCATTAAAGTCGTTTATCTTCTTTATTAATGCCCTTTCTATGGTAAGCATAGCTAAAGAAGATAACCTTTCCTGACCCATGGTATTTCTTAAAAATGTCTTTATTCTTTTTAAGGTGGAAAAACAACGTTCACTTTCGACGGTAGTCATAGGGCGAGTACAGAGGATTTTTAACAGTTTGACACTTTCAGAAAAAGTATTGCACAAATTATTGTTAATAAAAAGCTATAACAAAGCAACTGCACCATCACTACTGGAAAAATCTTCTCGGCTATGTAATACTTCTAATTCAGTTTTAAATTTCAAATGATTTATGACTGGATACTCCGTTTTAACTAATTTAAACATATCTTGAGGAAAGCTTTTTTTATAATCTTTAAATCGATCTGCGTGAAATACCTGAGACACGCTAAATGAATACTGAAACCAAACCTGTTTTTGATCTCAGATGTAACTATATCACAAACTTCTAATGAAATTCTCCTTTTTGATTCTTCCGTTTTACATCTCTGGGCAGACTGCATGGATGTCTCCTCCAAATAGTTATTCAAAATTTTATTTCTGATGTCTTCAATTTTACTATTAAAAACGCCAATACACTTATTTACTGTTATGACATCGATATTACATTTTTGTAATTGATTGAACAATATATCACAATGAAGCATAACTAAATGAAAAAAAATTTAACCAGTAAAGAAAATGTTCATTTTGTAAGTAGTTTTTTAAACCAATAGCTTGGTTTAGAGCGTTGTTTTCTGATTCATTATCAATGATTTTTTCTAAACAATCTAATAATTCTGTTTGATAGGTATAAACAGTCTCTATGCACTTTGTATTAAAATTCCATCGTGTTGGAGCCGCTTTAGGTAATCTCACCTTAACAACATTATCTAACACGGCTGTTCTTTTTGGCGATTTTCCAAAGAATGAAGAAAAGCTATGTAAATTAGCCAAAAAATGTTTATGCTTTTATCCTGACTTGATGCTTTTTGTAAAATTAAATTTAGTTGATAAGCGTAACAATGAATAAAATATATTTTGTACAACACTCATATTTAATAGTAAACACCAAAAACACTGTTTTATTTAATTTCACGACAAGTAGAGATTTACTAATAAAATGTTCACAAATAAAAACATTAAAAACAACGCGACTGAATTTACCGACCAACGCGTACCTGGTCAGCATTAAGACTGCTCTACTGAACTTCGTGCGTTACCGTTTCCGTAAAATATGTCAGGGACATTGTCCCCGCCAGTGTTTTCTGTCTCTTTTGCTTTCTGACGATTCGCGCATAAGTCTATTTCACTTTAATTCGTTGTAAATTCGGTCCGTAGCTAGCTTTGAGGACAAGTTGTGGATTGACCCAAGATTTTTAAATTCTATAAATGAATAATGTAATGAATATGAATGTGGATGCTCGGTGCTCGGAGGGGATACGAAATTCTGCGATCTAGATATTTGAATAGTATTGTGCATAGAATGAACTTTAATATATTTTTTAAGAATATTAAAAATATATATATTATATATTTTTAAACTTCAGAAAACGAATAGCTCTATTTTTTTATTTGCATGTGGGAGGGCATTGACCAAATGACCCTATAGAAGAACCGCCAGTGCCAGTTTATGAAAAGTTATCCATTGCTTAACAAGCTTAAATCAGACATCTCGAAAACAAAAGACTATCGAGTATTTGTTTCTAGACCAGAATATTAGTCTCCAAAAAGCGTCCTCATAATGTACACGTCTAAAACCAGTCCGACCAAGGATTAATTGGCTACAGCCAAAAAGAGAAATAACAAAATTTGTTTTTTTTTTTGGAAAATCTCAAAACGGTTTCAATAGACGTGATTTCTTAACAGATTTAGAATCAGCATCAAATTTGTTAAAATTTATTCTATTTAACCGACCTTGTAGCTCTTACCGTTTCCGAGATCCCAATGATGAGCATCGAATTTGAGACACACGATATATCCTTACATGCATCCTAAGGGAGTCTTATATTCTTAAATGAAAAAAGAAACAGTTTTTTAGAAATATCTGAAGAGCTGATTCAGGAAATTTCTTAAAATTTTGTATATTTACCATATTACTTAAGATATTATACAGGATGTCTCGAAAATGCACAGCTAACTGCAGATTTCTGAGGTCAAAATAGCACGATCAGATAAACTTGCCTATATTCAAAAATATATACAGCGAGAGTTGATTCAAATCGAACAGGAAAGCAAATGATGTACGTGCAGAATTTTTATGTGGAGTATTGATGTTGATTCTCACTACAGGTTTAGCGGGCACAACCCATACACGTCATTTTGCTTTCCTTTTAACGCATGTTCGACTTAAAACAGCGCTCGCTGTATAAGGTATAAATGTATAGCAACGGCATAATATGACGGTACACTGTCGTGCCGATAATAAAGATCAACCTAAAAGTATCCGTTAATTCATTATGAGGGTACAGTTCTGCGATAACAAGAATTAAAAACTCAAATTACATTTTCTTCAAAAGAGAAAGAATTTACAGTCTGTTAAGTATGAAATAAATTCATTATTTCTTAAACTAAAAATATTTAGAAAAAATCCTCGGATACGTCGATTTTTAATTTCAATTGCGCGCATTATCCTTTATCACTATTTCCGTTATGACATTATCGATATTTTTAAATTGAATACTGCATATCTCCATTTTTGGATTCTGAATCAACAGCTGATTCCAAAAATGTATCACATTTGGGGTCTAAAATTGATAAATTCAAAGATACGGCCATTTTGATTATAAGAATTGCTGAACCTTGTTTATAGTTTCCTGAGAAATGTTGTTTATTTCTGTACTAATTCTCTCTTTTTTAATTCAACAACGTTTTCCGGTTTGGTTTTATAAACTAAGTTTTTTAGATGGCCCCTCAGAAAATAATCTAAAGGATTGAGGCCCGGTGACCTAGGTGGCCATTCAATGGGTGCACATCTACCAATCTACCAATCCACCTGTTCAGAAATATTTGGTCACGATATCTTCAAACGTCTTCTGCATAATAGGGAGGCGCACCATCCTGTTGATACCACAGGCTTTTGTCAACATTTCCAGAATAAGGCTGGGTTGAGATAGCCCATTAAAAATTGGAGATATGTCAGTCCGTTTATAGTTTCAGCGAAAAAAATAGGGTTCAATGATTATTCTATTGCTTACAATTCCCGCTCACATATATTTATCTTTTGTGGATACTGTGTGCTCTGCCACGCATCCATCGAGGGTTCTCACTTGCCCTGTATCTACAATTCTGACGATTCACTTCGCCATTTAATTTGAAAGTGCATTCTTTGGAGAAAATAATATTTTTTATCAGAAGAGGATCACCATTGCACATATTCATCACTGATTCACAAAATTGTATCCTTCGATCTGAACCATTATCACTTAGTTCTTGCACAAGCTGAATCTTAAGGGGATGCCATTTTTCTAATTTTAATACTGACGTTTTAGTAACACCATAATCGCGACTAACCTGGCGAACGCTGGTATGTGGATTTTCTGCAACAGCCAGTAAGATATTTAATTTTGTATCCTCATCAACACCTAGGCCACCCATTTTGGGTAAATCTTCCAGCGACCAGTCACTCTTAATTTTTGTTTCAATTTTACTCACTTCGATTGAGTTATGGGTTGTTCTGGATATTTAGTATTAAATAAATTACATACTTCTTGTTGAGTTCGCATCCTATCACCATACCCAATCATCGTAAAAATTTCAATTCTCTGCTTTAAAGAGATACACTCATGTTATATATTACAATAAATCGACAATAAGGAACCACTACTAGGGTAAAGTATTATTAAGTGTTTCACTGTCAAAGACGATAATGATAAAACAAAAAACAAACAAAAACTTCAAAAATTAATAAAGAACCTTTTTACTTTTTTACTTGTTTTTTTAAATGGCTATATCTTCCCACATCAATTTTAGACCCTAAGCACAACACATATTTGGAATCAGCTGTTGAAGCAGAATCCAAAAATGGAGAAATATCGATAACGTCATAATGGAAACAGTGTGATGTCATAACAAAAATAAATAAAGGATAAGTTGCGCAATTGAAATTAAAAATCGACGTGTCCGAGGATTTTTTCTAAACATTTTTGATTTAAGAACTAATGAATTTATTCCATACTTTATGGACACACTATAACCATTCTCAATTACGCCGATCCATACGTTTACTACTTGTGGTGGCCGAGTGTACTAAATGTGGATTCTTATTTGCGCAATATCTGCAATTCTGGTGAGTAATCCTCGCGTTTAATGTCGGCTTAATTCAAAAATAAAATATTTTTTATAAATCGGCTATTATTATCACACAACCATTGCCTGTCCATAAAACTGATTTCGCGAACTGAAATCGTCTTCAAAGAAATTATCCATACTTTTGTCACACCTTGTACATGGAAAGCTATGGCAAAGGAAAAGCTACAAAAAAAATAAATCGAATAATTTCTCTGACGCACTGCGACTCTAAGAATATTCTGTTTTAATAACATGTTTATTATAAAGTTGCTATACAGTTATTGTAATCAATCTTACCTTTTATTCAAAATAGCTATTAGCAGGATGTATATTTTAGAAACTATTGTATTGCACAATGATTAAAGCAATAATGCTTCGCAAGAAATTTTTGGTGAAAGTTAAAATGGTTTATTATTTTATTAGCATGTATAAACATCACTGTATATTTAATTTCTATATTAACACTTGTTTTAGAATAGCTCACTGAAGAACAATTTAAATGTTATAAAATTACACATAAAATTCTTGTTGGGAATGGAACGTACAAACCGCATCGTATTTGTTGAAATGACTATCTTTTAAATACATATGGTTGTTTATTAATTGTTATGGATGATCCTTATTAACCTTACGGTGTTAATATCCATCTTATAGTTCCTCTCAAAAACATGCTGGGTAATAGAGTTATCTACTCTTTCATATTTGAACTGATCTATATGCTGTTTCAAGCTAGTTTGGATTGATTGTCTGGTTTCTCCAACATACTTTTTGCTAATTTCGTTTATTCCAGTTTTGCAAAGTCTAGTGACAACTGTCACATCTACGTCTTTAAAAATTCTACTACAACCACAAGAAAACTCAGATTCATATGAAATTGTTACAAATTTGCATTTTTTTTTTTTTCAGTTTAAAAAGTCGCGGAATTTCTAAACATGTTACAGTAGTGGCCCGAAAATCCAAATAAGTGGCCAAAAGACGAAATATTTGCAAACTTGCTATTACCCTTTTCTGTTTGGTACTTGTTGAAATGCACGGAAGGAAGAATAGATAATTCAGCGTCATAAATGTACTGGAGATGTTCCAATTACGACTAAACGTGAAGAACTGCAGTACAACCAGGTCTGTGGCAGATGGTTGGTTAGTTGCTACGGGTCATCGACTAACAGGTCTATTTATCGAAGAACAATGTCCTCTGATCTTCGGCATACCGATCCTCCCTTATTTTGCCAGTGATACAGAAGCACTGAGAGGTAAGACTTGAGTGGTGCCTAGAACGTGCTTATTGTTCACTGACGAATCCCATTTCCGTTTGTGAACTCTTGATGAGTGCGGAAGAGTTCGTCATCGGCATGAAGAAAGGTCAGATATTTAGTTTAGTGTGGACCGGGGAAGAGCAATTATCAGAGAGGTATAGAGGTATAGGTTGCAATAGCAAATTGAACCAGGTACCCCTTAAACTTCCTAAAAGAGAACATACAAAAGTCATAGTGTACTGGAGTCTGTTGTGTTACCATATCTTCAAAGGTTGAACAACCCTACCTCCACTAGGTTAGTATTAGACCTCCACACTGGTATCATAACCAGGATGTTCCTGCAAGATACTGATGTTTTGATTTACATATTTGTTGGACTCAATTGTCATATATTTCGATTTTTGCCATTGCATTTACCATTAATCCGTTTGTTGTGAACCATTCTTTAATTACTTCAATAACTTTGTTAATTTTACGTACAACTTGTGTAATATCAAATCCAGATCAATATATTATATAAGGTGGGCCATCTGTCGGTTTATTTTTGAAATTGCTATTACAACTACACCGTCGAATATTTTGAAATGATTGTTGTTTCATTCTAGACAGTATACCTTCCGATTATTTATGGAAAAGATTTCAGTTAAATGAAACGGCTGCCGCGGCTGGCTTGACAGTAGCCCATCCTCTTCACCCAATTTTGCAGGACACTGGTGACTGATTGGGGGTCTATTTCACGAATAGCTTGATGGATGTTTTCCTGAAGTGCGTCAATTGTTTGTGAATCGTTGGAGTAACAACGGTCCTTAACATTTCCGCATAGAATATAGTCCAACGGCGTCAAACGAAGCTTCCCGATGTCCAAGGAACGTCTTCAGTATCACTGCAACTAGCAGCATTCTTAATTAATTAGGACGATTTCATTAATAAAAAGAGTAAATAGCATAGGTCCCAACACGTTACGTTGAAAAAGTCCCATCATTACCAAAAAGTTCTTCGGAATTAACATTATTTATTTTCGTTTGTTTAGCAAAAAAATCATTAAAATAAATTAATGATTACTAGGCGTTCCGTCATACAATTGCCGATAGTTACACTTACGAGAAAATGGGATAAAAAACAAATTTAACAATTTGCATTTTCTTCTTCTTCAAAAAAAAACCCACTCTGTAACGCGTTGTTGATTCAGCTATGAACTAATCAAAGGGAACCGTAAATCAAAAAATTAAGCAATGAGAACAAAACAGAAAAGTCGGAATATTAAAATTGGTTAATATCCCTGCCTCTTTTCGAGGCGAAAGGCAATTATATAAGAAAAAATATTGCGTAATAAAGTATGTATTATAGAGTTCCATTGTAATACGTACATTCATTCCCTGCATATTCTCATTATAAATTCCCATCGAAGTGTCGTTTTAATTTCCGACTAACCTTTATTTGCGTATACTACTATATAAAATACCCATTCTTATTCAAATTCGTCTGTAATTAATATTAATTCCAGTGGCAAGCACACGTTCTTGTGGTCAACTGCTACTTCGGCGTTTAAAAAATGTGTGTGGCAAAATGTCATGCAATTTTTTTCGGCAACATTAATGCGAGTTCAACGGCACCTCGTTCGTTTTAACCTTTTTCGCGATTGTCCTGCGTGATTTCTAAGGTAGTTATTTGGCAGATAAAAATCGTCGGCTAAACTAAATTACCCGAATTTTAACAAACTCATTCTGAACGTCTGGAACTCGCTTGTTTTCACTAAAACCGTGCCAAGATTGGTTGTTGCTAGCTAAAGCGAATAAGCTAGACCAGACTAGACACATAAATATACTTGTAATATGTGTTAAACACTTTGATATGAGAGCAATCTGGCAAATTCCAATTTATACACAACTATCTCTCCCAGAGATAATTTCGATTTTTTAACAGACAAATTACATTTATATTTCACTTTCTACTTAATCAATTGGCAGTTAATAACTGACTGGCGTCTGAAATGCTTGCAATAAATAAATAGGCTCACTAATAAAAACACTTTTTAAACATTAATAATTTTCTTCAAGTCAACATATTTAAAAAATATCAAAAAAAAGATGACCGGTTGAACAATTATTATTTTCAGATTATTAAGTAGTTTTATGCATGTTTTTGAATGAATTACGCAAAATAACTTCTGGAGCAAAAAAATGGAGCAAAGATATATACAGCATGTCCGGCGATGTGGTAGACAAGAGGACAAACGGACTAAAAATTTCATTTTTCGAGGAAAAGTCGTTCTTTATAAAAAAATTTGCTTGCTGAAAATATACGACTGTCGATGAAAAAAAAATAAAAATTTTATACAGGATGTCCAAAAATTTAAAAATTCAAATTTTTTACAAGAGTAAAGTATCCTTATTATATTTTTTTAGCAAAATGCTATTTAAGAAAATTGTTTCAAATCATCACATCTTCTAAGATAGCAACATAACAGAAATAAATTATTACAGTGTCATGCAAAACGTCATTGTCAGTAACTTTTAAAGATTTTGTCAGTTTACAATGTTAACAACGGAGCAAAGAATACATTTAATCCAATGTTATGTTGACGGAGATTGTTCATAGAGATACCTTATTGAAAAATTTCATGAAAGGTTCCCCAATATACAAGTAACCAAATGGGCGGTCTATTAGCTGGTCAAGAAGTTTCGTGAAACGGGATCCGTATTAGACTTAAAAAGAGTAAAAAAAATCCTACAATGGAGATGATGCAGCGACTCTACTTGTACTGCAATCTGTTAGAGAAAACCCAACACTGTTCTTGAGGAAACGAGCTACGCAACTACAGGTGGTCCAAAAAAGTACTATTCAAGAAATAAGCAAAATAAGATACGTCTTTACAAACCCTATTATAACCACACATTAGAAGAGGGTGATGATGGCAAAAGGTTGGATTTTTGTTTGTGGGTAGGGAGTGAGATTTTAGGTGGTAATAGAGGATTTCATAACTTATAATGTTCTCGGATGAGTCCACGTTTTCGACGAATGGAACTATGGCATCGCAACATGCTCATTATTGGAGTGATGTTAATCATATGTTCAGAATACCAACCCGACGCCAATATTTTGAAAAAGTGAATGTTTGGTGCGCTGTTTCCTACTATTATACGTATTTCTTTGAGAATACTTGTAAGAGAAATTCTTATTTTAAGCTGTTAAATAATTTTTTCTGATCATTTGCGACAACTACCAGCAGATTACCGAGGTAACATGTACTTCTAGCAAGATGGATGCCCGGCCCATTCTGCTAGAGAAGTGAAGGAATGGCTTGATTTGGAATTTGGACAAAAATGGATCGGGCGAAATGGTCCAGTTTTATGGCCCCCTAGAAGTCCCGACCTTACGTTGGTAGATATGTATTTGTGGGGACGCCTAAAACAGTTAACTTATGCCAATCCACTGCCAAATGATGAGGACATTTTAAAACAAAGAATTATACAAGCTGTAGAAGCAATATCCCTAGAAGACGTGCGGAGGAGTTATGACTATATTAGAGCCCAACTGGAAAAATTCGTCCTTCATGGTGGAGCGGTGTTTGAATAATTATTGTTATACAATCTGATTTTGGTCTATTTTTATGAATTATGCCTTAAATTATAATCATGCATTGGTTTCTGTTTATCGTATTATTGTTTTTTTTTATAATATGTAATATTTCGAGGTAATTTAAAAAAAAATAAATATGTATTCTTTGCTCCGTTGTTAACATTGTAAACTGACAAAATCTTTAAAAGTTACTGACAATGATGTTTTGCTTGACACTGTAATACCTAATTTATCTCTGTTATGTTGTTATCTTAAAAGATGTGATGATTTGAAACAATTTTCTTGAATAGCATTTTGATAAAAAAATTATAATAAGGGTACTTTACTCTTGTAAAAAAACTGAATTTTTAAATTTTTTGGACACCCTATATAAACTATTTATTTTTTTCATTGACAATCGTATTTTTTCAGCAAGCAACTTTTTATAAAGAATGACATTTCCTCGAAAAATGAAATTTTTAGTCCGTTTGTCCTCTTGTCTACCACATCGCCGGACATGCTGTATACAGTGTGGGGCAATAGTGCGTCCGACTTCGATATGTCGAGTTCTATAATAGCTAGAAACTTGATTTAAAATAACAAAACTAAACAAACTAAACAAAAAAAATCTATAACCAGAAATTATTTTTGATTATACAGGGTGAGCCAAGACGATTCTACAGGGTCAACTAACATTTTTTTAAACGGAATACCTTGTATATCAGAACATTTTTGTAATTGATTGAACAATATATCACAATGAGGCATAACTAAATGAAAAAAATTTAAACAGTAAAGAAAATGTTCATTTTGTAAGTAGTTTTTTAAACCAATAGGTTGGTTTAGAGTGTTGTTTTCTAATTCATTATCAATGATTTTTTCTAAACAATCTAATAATTCTGTTCGACAGGTATAAACAGTCTCTATGCACTTTGTATTAAAATTCCATCATGTTGGAGCCGCTTTAGGTAATCTCACCTTAACAACATTATCTAACACGGCTGTTCTTTTTGGCGATTTTCCAAAGAATGAAGAAAAGCTATGTAAATTAGCAAAAAAAATGTTTATGCTTTTATCCTGACTTGATGCTTTTTGTAAAATTAGATTTAGTTGATGAGCGTAACAATGAATAAAATTTGCTGAAGGATAACTTTTTTTAATTTTGGCTTGTACACCTCCAAAAGCACCACTCATTATTGATGCTCCATCGTAACTTTGTGCTATAAATTTTTCAGGACTTTCATTAATTTTCAGACATTCTAACTTTTTTAAAATTACATCTGTCAAATGCTGCGATGTTGTTCCTTGAGGCTGAATAAATTTCCAAAATCTCTCACATACAAACACCGTCTAAAACGTATCTAAACACAAAAACTACTTGTACTTTATTGGAACTATCTATTATTTTATTTAAAATATATCTATTTTAGAAACGCTTTCGTTGAAAGCTTTTAAACTTTTTCTATAGGCACTATCTAACTGCATTCTAATATTAACTGTACCAAGTGTTGCTAGACTACAACAATTATTCATATGACTTGATGCGAGCGAATGTTTCTGTACTTTTATTTTTAAATGTTTCAAGTTAGTTACACCTATTTTGGACCATATAGGATCAGGATCATCACCAAATAACAGGCATGGGAAACAAAAAATGCATTTTTTTACCTCGCATCCGCAAATCCACTCGGATAAATCGTATATTGAATTTCGAAAATACCTATTAACTTCTTTTTTCTTATCAAGAGATGTTTGCATTATCGTCATATTAGGTTTTGGATGGCCACCACATTTGAATTTCACTCGGTCTTCATAACCCAACTTATGACCATCTTTCAGTATTAATATATTTTGTTCAACACTCATATTTAATAGTAAACACCAAAAACACTGTTTTACTTAATTTCACGACAAGTAGAGATTTACTAATAAAATGTTCACAAATAAAAACATTAAAAACAACGCGACACAATTTACCGACCAACGCGTACCTAGTCAGCATTAAGACTGCTCTACTAGCGAACTTCGTGCGTTACCGTTTCCGTAAAATGTGTCAGGGACATTGTCCCCGCCAGTATTTTCTGTCTCTTTTGCTTTCTGACGATTTGCGCATAAGTCTATTTCACTTTAATTCGTTGTAAATTCGGTCCGTAGCTAGCTTTGAGGACAAGTTGTGGATTGACCCAAGACTTTTAAATTCTATAAATGAATAATGTAATGAATATGAATGTAGAGGCTCGATATTTGAATAGTATTGTGCATAAAATGAACTAGAAACTTTAATATATTTTTTAAGAATACTAAAAATATATATATTATATATTTTTAAACCTCAGAAAATGAATAGCTCTATTTTTTTATTTGTATGTGGGAGGTCATTGACCAAATGACCCTATAGAAGAACCGCCAGTGTCAGCAATTAGTAAATTATCTGCGTGGAAAAGCATATACATTTATATTACATATACATATATATTAGGTACACCACTACTGTCACTATCCTACTTACTTTTGCACAGCAGTGTACATTGTTTCATTTTTGTCCTAGGAAAAAAATGAAAAATATTTGTATAAGTACAAAAATAGGCTTTCTCCAGGATGTGTTGCATTATATAATGTAAGTATTGTTATACGCTTGAAGAAAAATTTATTATTAGTGTTAGTATTAATAATATACCTAAATAATAATAGAGTTCCTCGTATATTACAAATACGCATCAAAACAGATACATAGTTCTCATGACTTTCGAAAAACTTTGTTATCGACGTCTCTTTCAAACTACCATAACTCAGTCAACGAAGCAAAATGGGCTTATCTTCCAGTAAACCTGCTTTTATAAGCTTGCCGGGTATAAATTAATATAATGTGCACGAATGACACCGTCACAATGTTTAGTATTTTATTAACACGTTGCTGAATAATTTAAGTATTATGGCTGGCACATATTTCGGTGCAGGTAAAAATGTTTGTATTTATGCATTCGTTTACGTGAAAGTTTTCTCACAGTTGCTGGGGGAAGAATGAAGATGGATGCGGCAACAGAAAATGTAGTAACCAGGAAGCTTTGCTAGCAGGAGTCCTCCACATTATTTAGTAAACACAGATTAATCAGCGCTATGCGGAGGTTAACTACGGTCAATGGTCACCAACGAGTGTAAAATTCTAACTAGGTGCATTAAATATTAAATGGGTTATATCATATGTCTTTAAATAGAGCCTACACATATTTACGCATTGGCAAATAGATATTGGCATACTACACCTAACTGCGGACATTTAAAAAAATATAAAATTTTTATTATAAGATTGCACTATTATAAAGGCACACACATGTAAATCGCTTGAAATTGCACATTTGCCTTTTAAAGTTCCCATATACAGGGTGTTGCGGTCAAATTTCGGTAGGAATTTAAAAAATAATGTGATTTTCCTATGTAAATATTATTAAAACCATTTTTTCAACGGGTCAAATTGCTCCACTTACACAGTCCCTAAAACTTGAATTTAATTTTTATAATTTCATTGTTAATAATTATTAATTATGAAAAATAATTAAATAACGTCGATGAAAAGAAAAGTGACTTTTTCCCTTGACGATGGTACAGCTATGAAACCCCAAGTAACAACTCTAAGATACTTTTGATTTATTTAGGTTTTAAAAGTGCTTTAACATGTTCAATAAAATGATTGTGGTTTTAAAATTACCTTAAGATAAACTAAAAGTTCTTAAAGACCACTGATTCTTATGCAAAGGATTTAATGCACTCTTTAAATTAAAATAAAAAACTGTTTGCTCCTAATGCCCTATTGATCTTATACTAGTTTTATAATACTCTTGACATTGGCTATTTTAAAACTAATTTGCCTTTTAAAGAATTAAATAGCAAGTTGGTTTTAAAGCAATCCATTTTGGAACAAATGGTTTTAATGTAGTTTTATGGAGTATCCTTGATGTAGTCATTAAAACCCATTAAGAAAACTATTTTATCTTAAGCCTATATGCTCAATGAAATTCCACATTAAATCCTAAAACATAGTTTTTACTTTTTAAAGAGTAAATTAAGAATATTTTAAAGTTCAAAAGTTTCAATTTAGTCAATTTGATTAAAAGAAATGCCTGTTGGATTTTTTGATGACTTTATTAAAACTAATTCTACCCCCTCCATAATCAGAGAAAACACGCCATCTGCTCAATAAACTGATTGCTGATTTAGTGAACCAGTGCAGTCCGTGTACCTACTTTATGCATGAATGAAAACTAGAAGACATATTTAAAATGGAAAATATTAGTGACAAGTATTTTAAATTAAAACGAAGTCACTAAATCCAGCAATCACAAAACCGGCACAATTTTAAGGTTAGGATTTCATACGCGCGCCAGATCCCTTTAAATCAATAAGGCGACGAGTTTGAACATATTAAAGCAACTCAGTTTTTTAGGAAGAGTATATAAATGTCTGGGAGAGTAATTGTACTTAAAGTGGTAAATAAAACGCTATTTTAAGTCTTGTAAGATTTAAAATGTTCTATTAATTTGCAATCAGTTTTTATCTAGACCACGCCATTTTTTATATAAGATACAGACCCGCCATGATGAATATTTTCAATAACCAAAGAAAAAAATATTATTGAAATATATGCGCTTTACATCCTCATAAATAACTGAAGGACGGTGTGTCCAAACATGCAATTTAATAAAAAAAATGCATTTGGATGTTTAGATGCAAAATAAAAATTGACGATATTTTTAAAAAATTTTTTAGATAATAAAAACAACATTATATTGGTGGCGCTCGAGTTATGTAGAAGTATTTTATTATATTTTGTCAGAAAAGTGCCATCCGTTGGTAATTTTTACCAGAATAGTTTTCATTTGAATATTATTTTTGATGAGCTTTATATGCGTTATGTTTAAAATATTACCACTATGCCCCATTAGAGACTTGCCGTTGTTTTAACTATTTCACGCATAGAGTTGTCCGACTTTGAAACAAAATAAAACCCTTTTAGGATTAATTATAATGATTCTCAAGGCAATTTAGTCTGCTGCAATTTTATTTTAAATGCAAAACGTTTTAATACATAAATTTAAGGTTGCCTTGAAGAACTCTTTAAGAATATGAAATTAAAACTAAATGGTTTTAATATAGTTTTAAAATTTAGTCTTCAAGACCCTTTTAGGATGGGCCCTTTTTGGCTAGAAGCTGCTTTATGGTGATCCTAAGCTTGTCTTGAAGATCATTTGGTTTTATTCGAAGTTTTATTGTATAATTTTAAAGCGACCTTGGAGATTTTAATAAGAGCATTAGTATTACCTGGGACATGTAGCAACATAAATAATTAATACATCAATGAAGGTCTGAGGTTCAAATGCTACCAAAAAAATGCGATAAAAAATAAAGCTCCGTATTTAAAATAACGTACTTCATGATCGTCTTATAAAAAACTCTTTAGGCAAATTGTAAAGGAAAAAGACGCCAATGATGAACGAAAATTCTAAATTTAACTTTTTCAAAAATCTCAAGAATAGCAAAAGATATTTTCGATTTCTCAACGACATATTCCTAATCGCCAAATTCTGCAACTTTGCCCCAATTTAACTGATGCTGTAACTGAGAAGAGAATTTGTTAGAGACTGTATGTTGTAACGTACGCTGTCACTTTTTTGTGGCACAATTTTTTGTTAGGCCGATTCTTAACCTTTCGCTTTTATATTATATGATTTGTTGGTATTTTCAGCATAAATTAGAGCAAAAGTACATTTTAAAAGACATAAATTAAAAACAATTATTGAATGGTATCATTTGAAACTAATAATGACATCGTAATAGTTGAAACAATATGTAACCACAATTTATAAAAAGTAGTGTGCAATATTAATAAACAAATTAAATTGCAGTCGTAAATGTTTTATAGAATAAAAATAATATATATTAAAACTTGCATAAAAAAATATTATCTGCGATTGATATTGGACATTTTTGTTTTCGTTCAAAGTAATCAGTTAGCAGATAGCCAGCTGAGTCGATAAACAACTTCTATTTTTATTTTACAGTTTTTTAACTATTTTCATGACGCAATTGTTTGCTAAAATTAATAGTTTGCTTTCCACTAAACAGTATATAACATTTTAAACCAGCCTCCGGGTAGTCAGAACAGAATCATATGTAACATCATAGTTTCATTGTGAAAATGCAGATTTAAAACATTCCTGGCAAAAATCAGCAATTCTCTTATGAACTTTGACTGTCTACGAGCTTCACAAAAAAAACACGAGTGAGTTTGTTTAGCTGGAAGCAACTTTAGGCGGATTCAAATTTTATAATAATTAAACAAATAAGTTATTGTCTTGTTCAATAATTTATTCGGCCACTTTTTGGTATTTTCTCAGCTTTTCCTTAACAGAACAAGGCTAATATTGTATAAATATTGACCCCAACTCTATAAAATTAGTATCGTTTGATGTGTCGAATATGTTTCCTAATATCCCCCCTTTCGAATGTTTTCCTTTAATTTCAAATATACTAGAAAAATGTAAAATTATCAAAAAATTTAAAAATGAAATACTGCAAACATTCAAGTTGTGTTTAGATCAAAATTATTTCCAATTTAATGAGGACATCTTTATACAAAAAACAGGGCTCCCTATGGGTTCGTCACTTAGCCCCTTTTTATCCGATATATTCATGGATAATCTTGAAGAAACTATATTGGATTCTCCAATATCAAAAAACATATTATCTTTTGGTAGGTACGTTGTTGACTTCCTAATAGGTTTTAAAGGGACAGGCAGACAATTAAAAATACTCCTCGATTTTATCAATAACACACATAATAATATATCTTTTACCTTAGAAACAGAGAACGATAATAAATCAATAAACTTTCTCGATTTAACTATAAAAAGACATAAAACATCATTTTCCTATAATATTTACCGCAAACCAGCTTTTACAGACGCCACTATCCCCTTTAAATCCTATAACCCTCTCTCCCACAAATTAGCCGTATATCAATCTAGTACACACCGAGCCTTCAGCTTACCTCTATCTGAGACAGATTTAACAGAAGAATTATACACAAAAAGACTTATAGCACATAACGGATATCCTCAAAATATAATCAACAATCTAATCTACAAAAAACAAAATAAGTCCCTCTTAAAAGAACTTCATACCACTATTAACGAGAAAAAAGTTCAAACATACATTTCACTACCATATTCAGGTCAACTGTCTTATTCAATTAGCAATACTTTTTCCAAATTTAATATTAAAACGTCTTTTAGTTCTAACAAAAATATAGGCAGATATCTTTGCAATGCAAAAAAAAAATTGTGATCTCTAAAAAATGTGGTGTATCGGTTAGATTGCCTAGAATGTAACGCCTCATATGTAGGTCAAACAGGTAGATCGTTCGGAGTAAGATATAGAGAACATATTCACACACAAAAACAACAATCCAACTTTTATAAACACCTAACAGATTCTGGTCATAAAATAACTGATGACCATCAACCTAAAATATTACACATTTGTGGGAAAAGTAAAAAACTTAATTTATTAGAAGTGCTAGAAATTAATACAGTAAATAGGAATAAAAATTACAACATATTAAACAACCAAATAGATTTAAATAATTCTCCATTATTAAACTTATTCAGATAATCTGCTGTTAATAAAATCTTACTATAATATAATTTACTATACATTTAAAGACATAACATCTATACAAATTTGAATTATATTGTCAACCATAAAGTCACCCATCCTTCTATTCAGTTCAGTTTATATTTAAATGAAAGTAAAATCTGTGTATAATTTAGTTTACTTGAAAATGTCCGAATAGGATGAAACTAGTTGTAAAATAACAAATAAAGTGAAAATTAGACAAGTAATAAAGTGTTTATAATTTTTTAAATATTAATGGTAAATTACGAGTATTAATCTTATCAGCTTTCTTGAACTTGCGACGATTACTTTTTCTGTAAATCTGCCAGATACGGAATGACATAAAATTTGGAAACAAATACGGAGAAGCAGACACATTGTTTTGCAATCCAAATGATCCAAACCAATTGGTATTCAGTGTTGCCAGGTCAATTTTATTTTCAGCAGTAGGTTGCCATTTAAAAATTAAATGTTCAGACGAACATAACTTACATTCTTACATTACACAATGGACAAGTAAGCAACAGTAAATCTCGCAGTAAAAAAAAGTAAAAATAATGCATAAAAATAAAAAGATGTACTTATACAAAAAGTCTAAAAACACATATGATTATGCAGACGATATCTTTTGGAAAATTACCGTGTAACAATATAGGTTTTTACTCTTTAAGATAATTTTAGGTATTCAAATGTCTAACAATGCTGCTTTCCATAAAGAATATGTGTACTGATAAACAGGGTGTTTCATAACTCGAGGCGAAAAATTAAGGAACTTCGGTGTGATATTCTCGTTAAAAAATGTAAAATAAAATTTTTACCGGTAGGGCTTTGTTTCCGAGTTATTACACCTCAAAGTTTCGGCATGTGATCTATTTTTAACTTTAATAAATATAGCAATGAAATAAATTATATAAAAAGTATGTCATAAGTGAAGTGACAGAACAAAATTGTTTCCAAGTTTATTAGACCTCAAAATTACTTTGTTGATTTAGTTGTTTGGTTAAAGATGCAGTTTCCTAACGAAGAATACGCATACATTATTTTTGTGTATGGCTTTTGCGACGACAACGCATTAAAGCTAGGGAATACAACAGGATTCCCTAAAAGGGGACCATCTCATCGAGAGTTTTAGACGCTTTTCAAAGACTGCGAGAGTTTGGAATTGGTAATTCTCGCATTGATGCTGGTGGTCCTGCCCGAAAACATGTTGTTGATACAGAAGAAGTGATAGATCGTGTGCTTGAAAATCCGGGAACTACTCGTAGTATTAGGCGGACTACTGCCCGTCTTAATGTATCACATAGTTTTGTTTGGATAACCTTAAACAGAGAAGTTTTACAAACAAAAAGTACATAATTTGCAACCATGAGATCACACGCAATGACTCGCATTTTGTCAATGGCTTTACAGCAGCATGAACCAAATGAAATTTTCTTTAGGGAGACGCGTTGGTCGGACGAAGCTACTTTTACTCGGGATGGCATAAATAACAGCTATAATGAATATATATGGTCTTTAAAAAATCCATACGTTTTTAAAAGAAGAGGTTTTCGGCAAAGGTTCTCTATTAATGTGTGGGGCAGAGTCTTTAACGATAACTATTTCCGATTAAAGACATTCCTAATCATTTGATTGCTGAGGCGTACTTGAATTCTCTTAGAACATTATCTCACAGAACTGCTGGAAGAATTTCCTCTTGACTTGGTTTACAATCATATGTGGTATCAGCTAACGGGCACCGCCGCATATTTGACGTAATTTTTATAATGGGACATGGATTAGTCGGCGTGGCAAGGTGTTATGGCGTGCGAGATCGCCTGACTTGAACCCTTTGGATTATTTTCTATGGGAGCATTTAAAACAATTTGTTTACGCGGTGGAAATTGATAACCATGAGCAATTAATGCAAATAATAATGAATGCAGTCGAATATATTCAACACACACAAAACATCCAATCAGTATACGAATCGCTTATTTTGCGCTGTCAAGCTTGTATCCGCGCTAATGGTGGTATCTTTGAGCATTTGTTACCATTATTTTATTATTTGTATTATTTTTTGTAGTTAATATACGTTCATTTTTGTAAATCAATTATTGTTACCATAATAAATTATTGTATCATTATTACGCTCCTTCATTTATCGACAATTGCATTTCTAACCAACAAAACATTTGCTTAGGAATTCTTATTAATATTTTGTTCCGTCGCCTCACTCATGACATACTTTTTAGATCATTTATTTCATGGCTTGCTATTATTTAGTCAAGTTAAAAACTGATCACAAAACTTGAAGTCTAATAACCCAAACAAAGCCTATCGGTAAAAATTTTATTTTACATTTTTTAATCAGAAAATCACACCGTACACGCTCCTTTATTTTTCGTCTCGAGTTATGAAACACCCTGTATATTGTGAAGTGTCGATAATTTGAACAATCGAACTCTACATTAATTTTTATTTAAATAAAAACAAATCAGTAAATATAATAATTCTATTTCAGTAGTTCAGAGGACTGAAAGCCAAATCAGTAATCTACTCAAAAATCAGTAGACCTGGCAACACTGTTGGTACTAATTAAAAAAGTTTGAAGACTAAAAGAGTTAAAAACATCAATAAATACAGTAATTAAAGTATTCTGTACAGAAAGTTTAAAAATATTTCTCCTTCAAAAGCGCTTACTTTTGAAGTAAAAACCTGTAAGTGACAAACCGCCCTGTATAATAAGGTCTTTCATTGGTACATCCGCTAAACTGTCTGTTCCATTTACGCTGTCAAATGGCTTTACCGTTCTCTTCTACTCTGACGAAATGCCGTCACCTTTCGCACTACTTATTGTGTCTAGCCTACACGCACGCATGGATACGACCCTGGAAAGGTGCCAAAGTGGCGTCTTGGGCGTCGCTCACTATTTATGCATTTCCGATCCGATTATACCTTCCTCTGTGTGGGACGATGCGAAGATATTTAATGCACTCCGTCTTCCTGCTAACTAATTACGGAAAGAAGGGTTTTCGAAAACGCGCGTGTTGCACAGTTCTGGCTGGTAATAGGCCGGCCAGTTTATCATTATTATGCGTTTTTCTCGTGTTGGCATTTTTGCTTTCGATGGGTGAGCTGGGAAGCTTGCACGTAAGAGGAGGCGCACGTAACAAGTCGTTGACCGAGAATATCTCCACTTTGGTACTCTCTATTTTCGCCGGTAATAATTTGGGTTTTGGCTAGAATTTACTCTATTTTTGTGTTTAATTTTTTTTTCCAACAATTTAACATGGGCTATATTTTGCGAAAACGATTATCCGCAGGCAATATTCAACTGTACACTCCTAAGAAGTATTATTTGATTATTTGTTCAAAAATGTTTCAATGTGAACGAAAAATTAAACCACATATTCTTAACGTCAAAATTATGATTTTATCAGTGACATTTCTATTTTATCTTAACAATGTCTGAAAAAAGGTGTTGTTCTACGCGACAAAACAAAATATTTAAAAAAAAATTACATATTAAATATATGGAATTATTCTTGTCCAGTCTAAACTCAAAATTTCAAAATGAAAGTATAGTAACACTGAACAAATTAACCATTTTGACACTACCCAATTAGCACCAAAGTGACGGGAACTGGCATCGGAACTTTAATGTAGTAGGCATTACATAACTATCACTAAATTTGCGACTTTAGTGTAAAATTCACCTTGTGGTATGTCCATGTAGTAACAATTACGTAAATTCCACCGATTTCAGGTACTATACAGGGTGAGTCTTAAGTGTGTAGTTGTATCTAAACCACCGATTCTTGACATAGTAGAAACCCTCTGACACATTTTTTTTTTAATTCCCACGTGTAACTGAGTTATCGACTTTCAAAAAAATATGATGAAACTGTTTTGGAACTGCTGGTTACTGGAAATATTCTATATCTTAGCAAAAATGATGTAATGGACTGAAGCAACGTTGCCGAATATCTTACGCAATTCTCTCACCTAGGCGCGATTTTACAATCGCGAGTTAACATAAGTTAAAGATTACCTAGCATTATATTTTCACAAAAATCGATGAGATTCTAATACAAACCACTTCAACTAAAAGTTACTTTAGCATAAAATATTTGTTGCTATAACCACTTCCAAAACAAATGTAAAATTGAAAAAATTTGAATTCTAAACGTGTGAGTTTAGCTAACTCACGATTGAAAAACCGAGCCCTAGCATTAAGTTCATTCCCGCATTTATAATAACATTGGATGAAATAATTAGCTACTTAAACGCTTAATTGCTCCACTTGAAATAATTTTTAAACATTTTGAAATACCTTTCAATGTGAGAAATGTACAATTTTGATTTTTTCTTGCACCAATCAACATTTCTTTTTAAGCGTTTCATATGGAATGTACAACTAAAACTAAATTTTCCGATGAACAGTAAATTTTATAGGGAATCTCGACAGGAATTTAATGTTCCCCTCTCATTTTTTCAAAGTTTATTAAAGGATTATTATTTTTAAGAAGTAGGTACTTACCCTCTGCTATTACAATAATTTGAAATGTGTAGGTGTTCAAAGAATAAATCAGCTCTATACTATTTTAATTGGCCTCTAATGGTAAAACACTGAAGTTGCAACACAATAATAATCAGATGATGGACAATAGTTTGCAGTATTTTCACACACTTCTATCACTTTTTACACTGGTCATACATAACAGTTTGCATTTTTTTCCCTCCATAATACTCTGGACGGTTAAGAAGATAGTATACGTTATTTTTTATAAAAAAAGATCAATTTTTTCTTAAGAAAACATCACTTTATTCGGGATAGGCCATTACATGATAAAAATTCAACCATGCCATAATGTGAACTGCGATATTAGCGTCGCATATGTAACCTATGATCTTCACACATCTAACCACGCACCTAAACAGTGTTACCAGACATACCATTTTCATGGTATTTATACCATTATTTTCCCTTGTGTACCTGCACTTTTTTAAGTAATAAAACTATTATTTAAAAATGTCTACCATTTTACAACAATATTAGCAAAAGTTGATAAAAAAGTTTAATTTAGGTCGTCGGCCCCGACCTCGGTCAGTTCTTCCATTAAAAAAGAGTAAACTGAATTAAATTTTATACCGTGTACGTAGATCTTTATAAATCGGAACCTCGCGTAAACAGCGCTAGTTGTGCAAGCCCAAATAAATAATAGTCTTTTGCTGTTTTCTGTTGTTTCTGTTGCGATGGTAAGACCCGTTTTCAATGCTCAGTTAACTAAATTAACCGTCAGTTAGGTCAATAGAAATTTTTTGAAAAGCATCATGATTTATTCACTACAGCCCATGTAAAAATCAGTGTTATTGATAATTCGCGTACCTGTCTGCATTAGCATTTACAAAAATGTGTTTAATACCGTTATTTATAGTTTTTTGTGATTAAATTTGTGATTCGAAGTTTTGAGTTACTATGTTATCGAAATTTATTATTTATCATTTGTTCCTTTGGTGGTTCATTTTGTGAAAATTAGTGATTAACCATAGCGACTAATTTTATTATTTTAATGCTGGATATGTTAAAGGCATATTTTCAAGTAGATGAAAATGACAAGCAAACCGGCTATCGAATGCTATCCGAACGTCAAGCCCATGATATATTCATGTAGTAACTGTTGTATTAGGTAAGTAAACAAATCTGCTTTTTCGTTCTTTTAAAGTAAATGCGTCTTTTTAAAAGTATTATTTTCAACTTTGATTCATTTTTAGAAGTGAACCATATTAAACTTAAACTATAAATTAGAGACAATAATAATAATTTAAAATACACAGAAAAAGTATTGCATATTTTAAATATTTGGTGCTTATGGGACTTGTTTATTTATAAAAGAAAGTGTTAGGATTACCTAATTTTACAAGGAACAATAGATAAACAGATACATTTAACACCTTTTATTTTAAGAGCAAGCTACAAGTGACAAGTGTCGCTTTCCACAAAGGACTAATCAACGCACCTTGGCCGCCTTGAAGTTTATTTCTTATTTTCGGCCAGTGTGTACAGATATCATGCTTTCTTAAAAAGAGCTCAATGTTTTATAAACTATTACATTTGTTTCGGTGCGGCGGCGTCTACACTGATATTAAATAAGTAAGAGTAATAATTTTTTTTTAAACATTCAAAATTTGCAATTCATGAGTTAGAATAATTGTGATGACGAACTCTGGCAGTGGCAACACTGCCTCCAGTTACGTCATTTCTGTGAACGGCGCGTTTACAAAGTTATCCAGTGACTATCAAAATGTCAGTGGCTGGAGGACGAAAAAAATTATCAGAAATTAAAAAATTTTTTCACAGTGCCAATAAATTGTACATGACGAAATATATTGAGAGTTAAAATATAACTACGCATTTAAAACTCACCCTGTATAGTTATTATACGTCGCAGATACTACTCTGCTGCATTACTTTAAAGCATTTTCAACTTTAAAGTGAGAATTTGTAGTAATACCGACTGCACAGCCTTACCAAAGAATCACTTCAAAGTAGTAATAACAGAAAGTGTTCCATTTAAAGTTCCTGTAATGTTGTCGGGAAACTTTCTGGAACTTTAAAGTTGTGTGACTTATTTCACGTGACACTAAATTCTGATTTTCAATAGAACACCCTGTATATTATTGCATTTTTGAATTCTGCATAATTTTCTGAACCGGAAGTGGAAACAAATTATTTATATGTCAAAAAACGACGTTTATTATAGGATGTTCCAAATTTCAATTGTTTATCTTCAAAACTAAAGGAAAAATGTTGGGTGTACCTATTACAACCGGTATATTAGTATAAAGAAGTATCCCTTAATGAGAAATTTTTTTAACATATTTTAACACAATTTAATAGTCTGAGATACGAAGAATTTCACATGACGTCTACAATATTTGATTGTAATAATTATTAGAAACCGCGTGGGCACATTTATCAATAAATTAACATTGCAGTAACTTATACTATAAGGTTAACAATACGTCGTTTGCGTGATATGTTATTGCGTGTATGTTATTGGTGGAAAATTAAGTCGATTCAGTGAATTTCCTTTAATTAAGAGTAGTTTCGTATTTAGAATAATATTACAAGGAAGTTTTTAACTGAGTTGTAATTAAAATTATGGATCGAATCAACGATCAAGCGAATAAAACCAAAACGAAATTGAAATGCATAAACTCCAATTTACTTTAATCTAGATTTCAGATTTCTGACATGAAATTTATGGATGGAGAACTGTTATGTAGTTGAAAATAATGAAATTTTAAGCACGCGCAAGAGGTTATACAATTTTTATTCAATAATTATAAAATATAGCTGTTTCAATAGTACGATGAGCGTAGTACTGTTTATACCATGGTCCAAAATAACGAAAAATATGCGATATGTGTATAGATAGTAATGTGTTAATTTCAGGAGTTGTTCAATCTACTATTCATAAGTCATAACCAAACACCGGACAAATTCCGTGCGTCCAGGGCCGGCACATGGGATAAAATATAATAACAATTATTTGTACACGACAATAATTAAGAGGTATATAACCTCCTCACATTTTATCAAATCTCCTATACTGTGTTCAAGGCATTGGTATAGATTGCAACGAATGGACTAAACTAGACAATATTGGGATACGTGAATCGTAAAAGCCTGACAGTTTTACACGTACAGTGTCCCAGGATAGATGTAACAATAGGTGCAATTTACAACAAATTGTCGAATTTTGCTTAGTCTAACATAAATAAGTTGATCGGTGTTTTACAGTGTGCTTTAATCTTTATTTTTGAAGATATGAAAAATTTAATCAAAAAAGTTGTTTAGAATGCAATTTGTGCCTCTTTACTAAATTTCAGAAACATAAATTTACTTTATTCAAACTGACACTTTTTTTCAATAAATTAGTATGTATATTATTTTGAATTTTTAAAAATTATTTTTGCAAGTTGAGAGTGCTTTGAAATCACAAATATCTTTTCTAAAATAAATCAGCATTATGAAACTTTTGTTCTTAACGTCTAATCATATTTTTAACCAAAAATTGACTACAACTAAAAAAGGGGGCAGATCCAACAATGTAAATTTTTATTCCTAAACTTTTGTAAGCAAGCACAAACTACATTCTAAACAACTTTCTTTAATGGATTTTTTTCATATACTGAAAAATAAAGGTAGTTATTGATTTTTATAAACTGACTTATAAAACACCCTGTATAACATCGAATCAACTTATTCTTGATACGATTCCCGAAGTGCCATTCTAAGATAAGTTTTTTTGTCCATTACATTCTTGTTACATCTATCCTCGGACACAGTGTATATATTCCGCTGCGTCTGACACAGGCAGTAAAACATTTTCATTTTTGACACCAATATTACACAAGCATTCACCACTATTTCCTCAACTGTTCGTGCATTGGTTTGCAACACCCATTTACTACATATTAACAGTGGAGGTGGACTCTGAATCGCACTTAAAATAGGCATAAAAACATTAATGATTTCATGTTTCTTAAAATCCAGGGCTTCGTCAACACAAATCCACACGTACTGATTTTTCGCGTCCTTTTTAATATTGTCGACATGGTTTACTATTTATCTTTATCCTCGCGCCAGCCAACTACGTACTGCGACGTTTGTAGATAAACTGAATCTGAATAGGGATTATGGTCTAGATCTTGCTGGGCACGCACAGCTAATCTCTTTTCCTATGGGAAAGACAGGTCGATTGGGAAGACGGTTCCAGGATTCAAGGAAAATTTCCGGTGTCTTCTCATAACTTAAAATTTCTTGCAGAATTCAATTAAACATGACGAGGGTTTTACTGTAGTATCTGACAGGTTGTTGTGAAAAATAAGATTAGTAAATATGTTTTTGCTGGCACCAGAACGTAGTCGTACTTTAATAAAGTTTAAGGTGATTCTAGCACCACACTCGATAATTTCCAAACGTTGAATTTCCTGAGTTTCTTAAAAGCCACTCAAAATTCCAGTGAATTTCGTCTCAACACCTCAATCAAATTCATGGCTAAAGTCTTGACAAGGATTTCCTGAGACTTTATATGATTTTCTAGAATTCCATGAGATTTAACGGGACTTCTTTTGGATTTACCATATATATGTTATGGCTAAGGTGTAAATTTCGCCAGTTTATAAACAGAATAGTTCATATATTGGGCTAAATTAGCGAACAAATTTGGTTACCCCCAGTACTATTAACAGTTTAAAGGAACCTTTAGCTTAATACGAGAGAAAATTAATTTCTCATTTGAACACTATTATATTTTAAATATACGCTACGCCTATGTGTTAATTATTATGTATTGCTATTCCTTGTAGGTTATAGGTATGTTGAACAAAATATTTCTTTAATATTCGTAATAAATTATATAATAACACTAAACCCGATAAAGATATGAAATATCGTGCAAGGCACAGACTTATAAATCATGAAATAATTTTCTAAAAACTGACATAAAAGAAAATGTTATGCATATTTCTAATACCACGCATAAATCATTTCTTATATCACTGGTCTGCAACGAAATCCTCCTTTAAAAAATTATGCTATAAGTATGAAGATTTTAATGCTCTGAATCTATTCCCGTTGGCCGATTTTTTCTATCACGTCTAGATTTTTTTATATGAATTTTTTTTTTAAATTTCATAAATTTTGTTTTTTTTTATAATTTTTTTTGTCAACATCAACAACAGTATACATACATACAAAATAAGTTTTAGCGAGTTGTAAGAGAAAGAAAGTAAAGTCACAGCGAATACTGCGCATGCGCATATCTACTACCATAAAAATCACTGTCAATACTTTCTTTCTTTCTCTTACAACTCGCTAAAACTTATTTTGTATGTATGTATACTGTTCTTGATGTTGACAAAAAAAAAAAATAAAAAAAACAAAATTTATGAAATTTAAAAAAAAATTCATATAAAAAAATCTAGACGTGATAGAAAAAATCGGCCAACGGGAATAGATTCAGAGCATGAAAATCTTAATACTTATAGCATAATTTTTTAAAGGAGGATTTCGTTGCAGACCAGTGTATTTTATGTCCGTTTATGGCAAAACTATAAACAGGTTTAAAAGTCACTTACCTACTATACTAATTAAAGATGATACTAAAACTAAAATTAGGAAGGCCCAGGGCGGCGGATATTTATGATGGTAAAGATGTAATCGTCTTCGACCTGTAACAAAAAGATTTTTTTTTTAAAAAATTGAAAAATCACTATAACTCTGTGAGATGATTGTAAGAATAATTATGGGTGTAAACATCGAGTTAACTAGACAATTAAGCGGACTATGCACTGGAATAAAGATTGCACAGAAATATTTGAAATTGCTTATTTCACACGCATAGTGCATTCTCAGTATTCGCATAGTAGGCGCAGTCTACGGGCGCTGCTGGTTCTAAAATGAAAACAGAAGGGAAGTCGCCACACTTTTTTTTAAATTATGCAAATGCAAGGCCCAAAAATAAATAAATAATTTATGAAAAATATAATAATATAAAAAATAATAATTTCATAAATTTAATACAGTTCCACGCTGTTTGATTTTATTACATACCGGCAAGATTAATGGCGTCCCTTACTTCTCCATTTTTAAAGTTGAAAATATACTTTAGTAAACCGTGAAAACTAAATTAATTTTGAAAGCAGTATTAATTTTCATATTAATAAAATGTGGCGGTGATAGTTAAGTAGGTTCCAATGCCGTTTCATAAACTGCAATGCAATGGCAAAATTACATTAATAAGTTGATTTTTGTTATGCAGTCCCTGGCGAATGATAATGCACCTCTTGATGAGACACATATTTAATACGGCAACAACGCACGGTAAACGGAAACGCCAAAAAGCTGGCCAAAATTTAAAAAAATGAAGATTTTTTTTTAAATGGAAACGTTTTAAATCGTTGTAGTGATACCCCTAGCATTAGAAACGACCATTAATACTGGTCCGGGTTCACTACCTGAGCGAGGAAATTACTTATTGTGCAACCGTGCAGCGCGTCACTTCGGCAGCTCGCAACGCTTCAAAAATCGATAAATTTTGTCTGCAGCGTAAAAATTCTCAAAGTGCAGTTTCCTGTGTCATAAAAATGGATTCTGCATCAGAAAGTAAGTACAATTAAAATATCTCAGTATCAGATCAGTTTATTTATATGGTAATTAGTAAATAATTATCGAAGTGGAGTGCATTTTTGTACATGCAACGATTCATAAACTCCACAAAAAAAGCCATAAGTTACGCGGTTGGTGATGATTGATCTTGAAACTTGTTGAAATGTGTTCAATGAACATTTTTTCAAAAGGGTATAAAAAATTAGCTACATCTTTTTGCATCTTTGCGAGATATTGACCAAATTGTGCGCGAATGTACGGATGCATGCACATTCGTGCACCATAAAGTGGGCTCCTTTTGAATGCGTTCTCATGAGGACGATTAATGTAATTCAGATAGTAATTGAATAAAATTAATTTTCAAAGTCATTACACATTTTTATTCCATTCCCCAGATCCTAATTTTCCCGAAACAAATGAAACACATGAATTCGCTTCAATTCAATAATAATTTTTGAACTGTATAATATTTTTGACCGTAATTTTTTTATTCTATATGGGATTCTTCATCAGCGACCCAAAAAAACTGTATACAAAGTTTTGTAAAAATGCAGCGATAATTGGCGATTTTTGGTATGTTTTGGGGGGATTTCATGACCGCCATTTTGTTTTTCCAAAATTCAACTTCGGATTCTTGATCAGCGACACAAAAACCCCTGTTTGCACAATTTCAGTAAAATAGCTCAATGCCTTTATATTTTGGCCAGCTTTTCGGCGTTTCCGTCCACTGTGCAACGTCGCAAACCAGAAATTTGTTCGCGACGGCGTTCGGTTCGATATCTTGTAAATGTGTACGCACTTTTAGTGGTTTTATGACGTTGCACGAGGTCAACTTAGGACTTCTTGCATAAACAAGTGGGTTAGAATATATTATTAGATTTATTCGACAAACCGGTAAATTCCAGGAAGATCAAGTTGGCAATATGATAAGATTATTATTCCTCATCATATTAATAAATTTTCATGACAAAGGACATAATCACATTGACTTCAAATGTATCTGTTAATTTCATATACTAAATAAATGTAAATAAACATATATTTAAACTTTGGTCCTTCGGAACGGATGTAGTTTCCAGACGTATATATTTTCTATTCATCATATTTCTGTTTGTGTAAATTACAGCAATTAATTTAAAACGACTAACTGTGATATGGCAAGTTACAGTCTATTTAACTTATTTATTTTATATTTTGACGTCTTCCAATAAGCCTTGACGTAATAGTTACCCATTTTCTTTAAGCGTTCAAAAGAAAAAAGATGTGACTATGAAATATGCGAGTAGGAATACGCTAACAAGTAAATCCATTCATCATCAAGCAGAAAACAAAGTTATTAGCTAACGTAAAAAATGATTCGAAATACATCTACCAAAACTTTGTAAAACTTACGTTGTTTATCGTGATTTACGTAACGAATGCCCTAAATAAGCGAAAAGGGTCCCTAGATAGAGCTATAGGATTCAAAGAGGTTCATTGACCCACATAGTTGTACGAAACCCTTCAAATAACTCCACTCCCGGTCAACTTCAGATAATCTAAGACAGAAAACACTATAGGAACTGACAGAGGAAATGATATACGAAAATAGATATCTGGGATCTAAATATCATTTATTTCAGTGTCTGTCACTCCTGTAAAAATGTAATACTTATACGAATGTTTTGCTCTTATTGGGTTTCGCTCGGCGTTTCCATTAGAATGACTTTATGCGCCCCAGTTATATTTGAACCGCTGCTGGCTGCATTAAGTCCTTAGAAATAACAATGAATATGCTGTAAAAAAGTTTTTATGTGGCGGAAGATGTGCGACAAAAATAACGTCGAGAATCTATTATAGTCCTGTGTGGAGATATTTTTGTCCAGACACTTACCTAATCTAATACATTAATGAGATTTTACACGCCGGTTCAAGGCGAATACTTTTATTATATTAGCCGCCTTTGAATATGGAACGAGACACTTACTTCACCATGATCGTGAGATCGTAAGATTTATTATGGAAAAGTAAAAAAATAACAACAGAAACAAATAAATAAAATATATATTTTTTTACTATTACAGTACAAGGATAAAATATAAAATTAGAAAAGTTACACTAAATTATTTTCAGTTCTATACATTTATTACATGAAAAATGATTTATATTATTATTCTTATTTTTTGTAAACATACTGAAGATACAAAATTTTATTATATACAGTTATTGTTTCTCAAGAGCCTCGCAAATGCATATAAATATATTCTTTTATTATTTTTAACCCATGATTTATTTACGAAAGGTCATAGCTAAAACATTTTCTACAGGCAAATATTTCTTTTAACGAACGAAGTTTTTTTTTCTAGGCGCAACTTTACTCACTTTCCGCGTCCCACGATAGTGCCTCAACATTTAAATATATTTATTAATTCAGTACCTTTATATTAAAAAAAAATAATAACTAAAGCTGCAAATCCTTTCTGTGTATCATGGTCGTAGGGTACAGATGTACTTACTGTCGCCGGCATTCACCTTGACCGCGAAGCTCTTTCTCCCGTCCAGTATATTATTAGCTTTTGAGTTGTGTACACGTTAAGTCACTTGGGCGTATTGCATATTGTCTTTGTTTTTATTTTATTTGTTGTACTATATTATTGATATTAATTTAATAATAAAGCATGGCAGACGTACGCAGGGGTTGAAGATTGTAAAAAAATTCTATTTTAAATGTTATAGTACGAGTACTGGACCCTCTTACTGTTACTAGACTAGACTAAGTCAGTGTACTAGCGAAACAATTACCAGGGTGGTGCTGGAGACGTTAGAAAAATTTGAATAATCATAAAAAGAAATAATGTTTTGTGAATCTAAAAGCAGTGTATTTTTTTTTTAATTTTTTTTATGTTTTTTCAGTGTATTAAAAATTTGAACTGTCAAAAAGTCAAGTGTTGATGTTTGTGACTGATGGCGCCGTGCCAATGCGTTCGGTAGGCCGTTCTTTGCAAGAACAAGGTTGTACGTTTATATATGTTACGTGTAAAGTGCATGCTTTACATCTTGTGGCAGAAACTATTCAAAAAGGTTTTCCAAAGGTGGATGCATTAATAGCAAGTACAAAAAAAGTGTTTCTTAAATCTCCTAAACGTCTCCGTGCATTTCATAGCAAGTGTCCCGGTATTCCTGAACCACCACAGCCAATTCTTACACGTTGGGGAACATGATTGCAGGCAACTTTTTATTATGCTGAATATTTCCAACAAATAAAAGCTGTGATACTACAACTATAAATCATTGCATGAATGCATAAAAAAATTAGAAAACAGTGCGTTGTCGTTAGTGGAGTCACTGCAAATAGTGGACGAAGTAAATCTACTGCTACACGATATAAGTGACGCAACAAATGAGCGCGTATAAGAAAAGTTCGCAAGTGTATTAAATAAAGACACCGGTTTTACCAAATTAAGACAAATATGTGATGGTGCCGCCCCAAATCCGTTAAGTGCGTTCAAAGACTATTTTACGTATGCGTGTATTACATCAGTAGATGTCGAACGGTCGTTTTCAAAATATAAGAATATATTTTCACCAAAGCGAGCAACACTCATGGAGAAAACCATAGAAACATACCTGATGCTGCAAAATGGCTACACATCTTCTCCAGTTTGTGATAAGCAAGCAAGTTCATCAAGCTAGTTAAGAGGGTAAGTTTTACATACATTATTATAAATTGTAACAGTTTATTGTTTCTCGTATTAGTTAATTTCGCGTATGCCACTGTCACACGGAACATTTTTGACAGCCCTAATAACTCAACGATATTCATGATACTCAGTAATTGGCGAACCACAAAAAATAATTATTTCAGTTTTAGCTCTGTATATTAATCCTGCAATTATCCTTACAGGTATGTTTTTCATTAAAATAATAGTTTTCAACAGTAAGAAAATGTTTTGGGATATTTTCTCAGTTTTATGTTTATTCAATTCCTAAACGGGGTTGGAATCTTTAATGTGAAGCTAACCCTCGACGAGCGTTTCGTCAACCAAGTTGGCATCATCTGGATATGATTAAACCTAACAATGTATCATATTTATACTTAAACCACTGTTACTGTTCGGGAAACCATGACTCGCTAACCGATAGAGCGGACTGGCTGGGATTGGCTCTCTGTCACTATTTACACTATTTTTACACTTTGTGATTTCTAACCTTTCAAATACATCCAGGTGTCTAGTATTTGTTATAGTCCCAATTAATCTTAAATTACTACTACCTATTTTATGGTTGTTCTTAAATACATGTTGGGTAATACTAAACTTATCTGTTCCAACATATTTGAGATGATCCATACGTTCCTTCAGTCTAGCCTGAATTGATCGTCTAATTTGTCTAACATACGTTTAATTACAGTCCTTACAGCTAATGTCGTAAATCACCAAAGTTGTTGTAGTTTATTTCCCCATGAATCAGCCACTGTCATACTTATATCTTTAAAAATCTCACCAATACCACGGGTAAATCGAGGACTGTATGGAACAGATACATATTGCGGATTTTATCTTTTATTTGGAAAGGTTGAGGAATTTTGAGTGTATTTAAATTTACGTTTTCTAATTGTTTTATCAATTAAACTTGCAGAATATCCATAACTTGCAGCTATATCCTTAATCAATGCCTTTTCTTTTATAAACCCCTTCTTATTGAGAGGCTTAATAGGCGATGAACAAAAAATTAAATCGCCATTTTGTGTTGAACATAATGGAGAAAGTCCTTATCGATATATCTTAAAGAACTGGTATCTTTACTGTATGTCAAATTCTAACTTATTTTCAATATTTCTACTTATTAATACAACTAAAAATGAAACTTGTTCAGAGTTTTCAATATCATATGTGAATTTAACTGACGCGAAAAGATTGTTTAATTTAAAAACAAAGTTGTCAATAACAGTGACTTTTGCATACTGCAAAAATATCGTCCACATACCTAAACCAAACCCTGGGAAAATACTTGAATTCCTCTTTTGCTTCTGTTACGAATCTGTTCGTGACGAGACTGGCAATGAATGGTGAAAGAGTTACCCATTGGCTGTTCCCTCATGTTGTTCGAAGACATTTTCATTGAATCGGAAGCAATCAGTGTCATATACAAAAGGAGACAATAGCGTGTCATATACAAAAAGAGTGATGTTTATCAAGTCATTGATATAAACAATACGTTTTGGTCCCAGAACAGAATCTTGAGGTAGGTCAAATTTAAAAATCACAGTTTTACTACTTTAAAACAAAGAACAAAAATAATTTCATAAAGTATTTCAGTCAAAAATTTAATAAAATGCAGTTTTTTGCACGTTACTTATGTCTTTTGACAACTCCTATAAATATTTATATTTATTGCGGGTAATACATTTTACATTTATTTGGTTTTTATTTGGTGTATTATGTCCACATTTAATTAAAAAAAAAATTTTTTTTAGTAATACATATTGTCTATTATTAATAAAAAGTTAAGTGGCCCTACTCGGGCCTAGTAAAACAGTTGATCTTCCGCGTGGTTCTCATATAAAACAAGTGATTAAAAACAAAGTGATCACTGAGGCGTTGAGCATGAAATAAAATTAGGTTTAAGCAAAAATTTCTTAGTGAATCCGGTAGTTATTTTTAAAGAGTCACTGACTGCAAGTAGGCATGTCGCGAGATAAATTGATTAAATTCCCTGTCTCTGCGCGTGAGAAACAATCGACAAATTTTCTTATCTTATCAACATTACTGTGGCATCTTTGAACTGGTGTGAATGTTTAATTAACGGGTTTAAGAGATAAACAATCTGCCCAGCTGCGTTGTATGACTTACTTTTAGACAAACTTTCTTCTGCATAACAACTTCAAATTAGTAACTATTACAGTTTTGATAAATTATCTAATCCATATCGAATTAGTTTACAAGGAATTATAACTGGTACTGATAATTGCATCGGCTGTTACCAACAATAACCACCTATTTTTCAAACAAATATGATAATCTCGTATAAAGGTATAGGTACATAATAAAAATTAAAATACCAATAAATTTCAATTGAGAGGGTAGGAAGTTGCAAATACTGGCAAACAGTAATAACACCGAAAAAGGCACAAACAGTCATTTTTTGTCATTGTATTTAATTGAAAATTAAACAAAGTATCATACACACTTTCTTGATGATTTATGTATATCATACAAAGAGAAGTGGATAAGTTTAAATTGCGGTTATCCACTATTAAAAAAGATTTTTACCAAATAAATGGAAATCCTTCTTGAGGTCGTCGCGTATACCATTCGCAGACCAATATCAGGTTATTGCCTTCATCAGTACGAAATGGCTATACACAACGTCAACAAGAAGGATCATACGTCTCTATGTGAAAGTAGAATACAAACGATTTAATGGTTAACTCCATCTACTAGCGCAATGCAATAAATTGGAAAAACGCTCCGCGACAGCACAGTGAGAACATGTGGTTGCCCAAACATTTATACAACGTTAATTAACGTTTACATAACGTTAATTAACGTTATATACACGTTTAAACAACAATGCGTTTCATTGGGAGCGATCTTTACAAACGTATGATAAAAATAAAATACCAACAAAAAATTCGAATAGAGCTAGTAAGAATTTACAGATACTGGCAAATAGTAACAAATACCAAAAGTAATACCAGAGACTATATGTACCAGTCTCTGGTAATACCTAAATATCTGATGTAGCCAGCACATAACTATTTTTTGTGAAAACTAATACAAAAAAGTTTGGGTCTCGTGGACCTCCTTTCAGCTGGCCAATTTTGCTCATCACCGAATTTTTCATTGTCTCTGGCCTTTAGAACATGTGTACCAAATTCGAAAACTTTATCTCAAAAACTGTGACTGCTATCGCGATACTACACACAAGCAGACAGATTTTTTTCTATAATTATGTTTTTTTTCATTACAATTCGTCTAGATTCGTCCAGAAATGCAATGAAATTTTTTTTTTTCGCGAAATTGTACCTTTTTTTTTCATTCATTATGTCTCTTCTGGTGGTAACACATTCACCAAATTTAATGTGTCACCTAAAATGTTGACAATCTTAGCTGCCAAATTTGGGAAGTATCTCAATGGTATTTTTTTTCTATCGCGGCCACACATATAGACCCAAAACATCATTCGGAAAATAGTCAGAATGGATTCAGGAGGGTTCAAAACGTATATATCAATCAAAATCTCGAAGTCGAAATAAATCACGATTGCTATACTTGCTTATATTAGGTTTAAGAAAGTAAAAAGGTGTAAAGAGTCGTAGGAGAGGCTCTAAAGCAGATGTAGTACAACAAGCATCAAAATCTAACTCTGAAACAATTTCTTTGGTCGACAACCTCCCTCTGGGTTCAAATACTCCAATTTTAATCATTTATAATAATTGTGTATTCAATTTCCAAAATTTCAATAATTAATTGCGTTACTTCTGCTTTCTGACTACACGTAAAATTCAATACAATTGTCATTCATGAATTAAAGAGTTTTTTCTAGACGGAATGAAATTATCGCAAACTACAATTAGCGACCTTTTTTTTTTTTGGAACAAATTATCGCGTAATGCAATTTCGATTGGTCGAAATAAATTAGACTCTAAAATGTAATTGGTCGATTATGTCAGGTTGATAGTTGAATGAAATTTTCATTTCAAAATTTCATAGTAATTGTCAAAAACGTGGCTTCATTCTCATTCAGGTGTTGTTCAAGGTATTTAAAAAAATCTTGACAAAAAGATGATTACATAAAATGCGGAAATTTCGCTGGCTGACGGCTAACGTCACTGAATTACTACGGAATTGGGCTCAGTGTAAACCATTCTCTTAATATATTCTCCACCTTAAGTTTTCTCGAAGTTTCGTCCATCTAGTCCTGACTCTCTAAAGCAAATTCGGTTTCAACTTACTAGAAAATAACTCAAATCTGACATTTCACATCTGCCACAACGACCTGTCATTTCATAAAAACCAACGAATTATTTCTAAAAAATCTACCTATAATAACTATTTACCTTGTTTCAAATAACTTGAAAGCTTTTAAATTAGAATGTCTAAAACACATTACGAAATGGAAATTTTAATGAGTATTATATTTGCAAAATATGAACATAGCTTACAATTTGTAAGTAATATTGACATAATGATAATCAAGAAGGCTATTGTACAAATTCTACATAATATATGTATACAACAAATCGAATTGTGTAATTATAGGTACAATGTAACTTCGACGCGTTAACGATTTGCGATTTGGAATAATAGTACAGTAATAGCAGCGGCGTGTCCGCTTCTATTATAAAATATTAATATTAACTATATATAAATTTACAAGAGAATAAACTGAAAATGTGAACAATTGAATAACGCACAGTAGGGAGTTCAAGGCCATGAAAATTAGTTAATGTTATCTAAATTTTGGCAGAAAAACATTTTTAATAATATTAGTACTATACGGTCAAAAGGAAATGCCTAACTGAAGAAAAAATAGAGAAAAATTTGCAGAAATCAACTAACAATGACTCTTGCTTTTTGAGGTCCTTGGTAATGGTAATGGCAATGGTGGGGAGGCTGACGCCTGGCAAGTAGGCCACAGACGGGCCCTTTTTACCAACCCCCAGCTGTCCCCTCAGCCATGTGCTTCTCTTGCTCCCTCATCGAATCTTTCCGACCTTCTGATGAAGGTCTGGATGTCACTCATTGCGAGGGAGCTCATCTCCTCCCTTAGAAGCGCCTCAGAACCGAAGATACTGTGTCTCAGGCGCCCAAACGCTTCACATTGTCCCAGGAAGTGGTAAGATGTCTTCATCACTCCTGCATCTTGGACATGTAGGGTCTTTCTCAATACCTATCAATGATAGATGCCTCCTAAGTCTGCAGTGGCCTGTCAGAACACCGATTAAGAGATTCAGAGTTTTACGACTCCGTGCCAGCAACCAGGCCGATCTCGATTTGTTCGGCCCCGTCACAAAATCTCGGGTTTGCCTGCAGGCCCTGTTGGTCCTCCAGTGCGTCCTCAGTGTCTCGTGGGCCCTCTCATTGAGGGCCGTTGTGACCTGCCTTCTTGAAATACCTAACATAGGCTCAGGCCCGTGACAGGGTTCCTCGGCTCCGAGTGTAGCCAATTCATCGGCCTTCTCGTTGCCTGGAACTCCCATATGTCCCGGAACCCATACCAGTCTCACTTGTTTATGCCTGGCCAGCTCTTCTAGGGCATCCCCACACTCCTGGACGAGAGCTGATCTCGTCCTGGGGGTCCTTACTATCATGAACACAATATATATGCCATTATATGAACTAAAGTAGAAGGGATATAAGTAACAAACTCGTACACAATTTAACGTTCTTGCTGTTTGGCATAGAAAAGATTCGCCCCGTATATTGCATAAAACTATTTATGAAAAATTGTTTAAATGTAAAATGACGAAATTCTGGAGTTTGAATCCATTCACAGCAAAAATGAGGAGCTTATTTTCTGACAAAACGTTTATCGAGACATGGCATTTAACTCGTTTTAATGAACTCTATTAAGAACCGAATATTTATTTATAGCAAAATAGTTTCTGTAATTTAAAATACATGATAAATATAGGGGACATATTTTTTTAGTTATAGAAAGTTATGCAATTACTCCTAAAAAAATGTTTTGCAAAAACTGAAAATAAGCTCCTTAAATATATTTTATTTTTATGCATGTATTGAAGTCGTGGTCCATTTAATTATTCTTTGCAAAAATGAATTGTCAGGTTACCTATTAACTGCGACAACTTTATTAATGGACTTTATAAAAATAGGCATGATTAGTAAGCAACAGAGTTAAATAAATCCATTAACAAATTAATAAATCATATCGAATATCAAAAAAAAACTGTGGGCCAGTAGCAAGTGAGTTGTTACAAAGTTTCTGTAAGAATCACCATTAAATTTATAGAGGAATGGTAAACATTAGGTCACTTTTTAAAATTAATAAGCCATGGTTTTAAAGTTATGATCAAGTGGGCGAATAATCTGAATACAACCGACACTAATATAGTGGATGGGAACCTATGGCCGACACGACTGAATGTCGAAGCTTAATAGTTTTTTAACAATAAATTTGAAAAAGCCATGGTTATTTAAACCCAAACAAAGCATAATTTAACTAAAACAAATGACATCATCACAAGTCAAGTATCGCAAAATCAATAACTTTAATTGCTCGAGCAAAACTCATTACTTTTATGTGCGAAACGGAAAAAAGAATTACGTACAAAAGAAATATTTATTTATTATGGTAGCGAATTGAATTTTACAACTGCTGTAGTTCTAAAAATTGTTATAACATCGTGTAATGTAATAGATGACAAGTAACTACTCTTTTTTAGAATATATGGTAACAAATGCATGGGATTTTTTTAATGTTAATTATTATTTTTACATAATTGTTTTAAAAATTTTTATGCGAAAGTAACCACAAAAAATTCCGGGTTAGGTTTATGTAATTTGCATGAACGGGCGTAATACTATTAAAAAAAAGAATAAAAAAAAACTGGAGAGAAACTAACATTTAAAGTGAAAAAATTTACTTTGTTGCACATTAAAGAAGACCATATAAATAACAATATTACCCAACGGAATGTAAGGAATAAATGTTACAGCCAATGTACGGGATGGTAACGACAAAAGGTTTAAAAATGGAAAAACTATGGAGGAGAACCTTCCCGGCAACAACAGACGTGGCGTACAATATATATGATTCGATACGGCGGAATATCCGTGAGTGGCTTTTGGTCATACATCGAAATATACATTATACATACATAGTGACGGGTAAATTTCCAGAAAATTCCGGGGAACATTTTCGAAACATTCCCAATGAAACTCTCGACATAAGATTTTTTTTTATTTAGATATTCAAAACAAAAAGCATTTCCTTAAACAACAGTCATGCCAAATTTAACAACGTATTACTCAAAATGTCACTTAATATTGCCAGGTTTATCGTTTTTAGCAAAATTACCATTTTTCCCGGGAATAAAGGTTTGAGAAAATTTCTGGGGACTTTCCTATTCCCCGGGAAATTTTCCTGGGGAAAAAATTTCCGGCTACTCGTTGAAAGTTGAAAGATCATTGAAAAAGAAATCCAAGTTCAAAGCGTTCTAACACAGTATTTAAGCTACGGTAATGTTGTTTCTTATATGTTGAGTCGAACAATACCTGTTAATTAGGAAATATGAAAGAAAAACGCTAGTTTCTTGTTATCTCCATCTCTTAAACATAACAATTGAACACTAATTCTATTATTTTGAATTTTAATTATTTTTACGTAACAGGTATTACAACTCACTGGAAAACAACCGAAAGTCGATGGTGCAACGGCGAAGACAATCCGTTAAATTTTTTTTGCAATTTCAATAGAACTAGATCGTCTGTCAGATTATAGATTTGTTGGTACTTTCACCGTCTCGATCTCTGAGAACGATTTTTAATTTTTAAAACAGCGAGTTTTTAAGCGTTTATTGCTAGTACACTCTTCGTTACGGTTCGTACTTGATATAATTGCGACTTCAAGAAAACTGGCTCGTGCAAATGCAAATTATTTGCGAACGTAAATTATGTAAATCATGAGCACTCACCATCTCTAAGATGCAGCAAAAAATAATTTCTAATTGGCCCCAGAAACGAAAAGAAAGTAGAGGCTTTTAGTTCGAGGCATCATTAAAAAATAATTAGGCAGGTCAAGAATCGTTTTTGTTTGCTGCAAAGGGGAATGAATACAATACATGGGTTCCATCTCATTTGTAAGCCAAATACCAGATTCTGTATCTGATAAAAATAAAATACTACCAAAAAATACTTAGTAAAAAGGATTAAAGACATTAGTTTTGTTTTATTAGTTTTTTTTATTTTGTGTCAAAACAAAAATCACCGTCACCATATCTTGGCCTGGTCATTTTCTCATGTTTTTCCATTATCACCATTTTATAGATTTGTGCCAATGCATAGATAGTTGATAATTATTTTCTTTTTCTTTAACAAATTTGAAGATGCGGTTTCAAACTATAGTATCAGAGCCCATAAAGTCACGGTCCTCCGTTGCAAATGGTTACGAAATGAAATCAAAATGATGTTAAGGAGACATCTTACATAGCCATAATTTATTACAACAGCAGAAGTTTAAAATTAAACTAAACCAAATTCAATAACTGCTCTGTGTTTGGATTTCCAACCCTGGAAATTCTGCTGATCTAATATGAATTCTTCTATACAGGGTGTCCCAACCAAAAGTAGGCAACGTGAATAACTTTGGATAAATTTTTTTTGAAAAATTGGTGAAACACGTCGACCTTGTTTCCAAGGAGGACATATTTCAATGTAATACTTGTATACCTATCATCATCCCTCTACCCTACACGCCACCCCCTCAAAAAATTCAAATGGCAAGGGGGGATCGAGTGATACATCTTTTGAAAAGTCTTTCAATTCCCTACATAACTGTGTATTTTTTTTAACTTTTCGCTTCGTTCTTAAGGAAAATAATTTTATTTTTGATAATTACACACAATCGAAATCGTTAAAAAAAATCTAAAATATACGGCACTGGGTATTGGAATTTATAAAAAAAACTATATTTTTTAGTGCTCTCAAATCAACACGAGTTTTTTCGACAAAAAACACTTTCCTTGTCCGTTTAGTTTTAGAATAATAAAAGACTCATAAGTATTTGATAGTCCTTGAACATTAATTTGTACACAACCAATTTTAAATCGATATACATTTTACCAGAGTGAGTTCTCAAAATGGTTTATACCCTTCAGGAGAGAATAGAAATTGTCAGCATTTATTTTAAAAACGATAATTGTGCTAGAGCTACGGAGCGCATATTCAATTGAAATCACCCAGATAGAAGGGTTCGTTCTAAGTATGTTTTACAATTATTGGCAAAATTTATGGAAACACGTTCTGTAGGAAACAAAAAGCATGAACCTCAGCGACCGATTAGGAATGAAGCAGTCGAAGTGGCAGTTCTGGGTCATTTGCAGATGGATAATACGCAATCGATCAGGAAAGTAGCTGAGGCTTCCGGTGTATCACGATGCAGTGTTCATCGAATTGTAAAGGTCCACAAATTTTATCCATATAAATTTAAATTGGTACACGAATTAAACGAAAATGATCCCGATCGTTGACTTGAATTCTGTGAGATTTTTAGTGAACAATTAAACGGCAATGCCAATCTATTGTAAATTACGTGTTTTTCTGATGAATCGACATTTCAGTTACATGGGGACGTAAACAGGCACAATTGTAGGTATTGGAGTAAAACCAATCCACATTTGTTCATGGAAACTCATACCCAAAGGCCTCAGAAGTTAAATGTTTGGGCTGGCATCTTAGGGGATCACATTGTCGGGCCGTTTTTTATTCCTGACAATTTAAATGGCGAAAGGTACCTCGATCTATTAGAAAATGATATCGACCCAATGATTACCCAAATCCTCGAAGACGATATTCTTATAGAGGGCGAACTGTTTTTCAACAGGATGGGTCAAAGTAATGAAACACTTATTTCTCAGGAACGAATCGATAAAAGTTTAAAAAAATACACAGTTATGTAGAGAATTGAAAGATCTTTCAAAAGATGTATCACTCGACCCCCTTTGCCATTTGAATTTTTTGAGGGGGTGGCCGTGTAGGGTAGAGGGATGATGATAGGTATACAAGTATTACATTAAAATATGCCCCCCCTTGGAAACAAGGTCGACGTATTTCACCAATTTTTCAAAAAAATTTTATCTCCAAAGTTATTCAGGGTGCTTACTTTTGGTAGGGAAAATAAATGTTAAATCACACCGGTGGATTAAATATATATTTACATAATCACTTTATTAAACGTCTCAAAAAATGCACGTATTAGCACATCTGAAAAATAAACTGAACTATGGGAACTAATTAACTTGCAAATATTTTAATTGCATGTACTGATAAGAATAAAACGTTATGTCCGTATATAGCGTACAATATTCTATTAGGCTGTAGCATTTCTCATTCATATTAACACTAACCACGTTCAACAACAATCATGAGAAATCTACAAGCAAAACTAAAGTTTACACAAAAAAAAATAAAAAGACCCATTTAAAACAATAAACTGCACTCATTACAAAATATGAATGTCGTGTTAGTATGATGTTATATCTTGCCTTTTGGCACATTTTCACATCAATTAGACACAATATTTATTAATTCATTAATTCACAGGAACATGTAGAGAGGTAAAAATTAAATAAATCGAAAATTGTAAAAATCACTATTCCAATACCTTTAACACTTTAAATAAAACTACAAACGTAGAGTATATTTGCATTGGCATTGAATCACACCATTGCACAAACGCAGAAAGAGTGATTACAACAAACTACCGTTAAAGCATTGATCCCAGTGAATCATTCATTCAAACGAGTCCTGCGTAAATAATAATAATTGTTTTAGTAATAACTAAAGCTGCAAATCGTTTCTATGTATCATGGTCGTAGAGTACAGATGTACTTACTGTCGCCGGCATTCATCTTGACCGCGAAACTCTTTCTCCAGTTCAGCCTATTATTAGCTTTCGAGTTGTGTACACGTTAAGTCACTTTTGCGTAGCATATTGTTTTTGTGTTTTTATTTTATTTGTTGTACTGTATTGTTGATATGAATTTAATAAAAAAGCATGGCAGACGTACGCAGGGGTAGAAAACGGCCACTTGCTGACAAAGTGAATAAATTCATAGGTGAATTCCCGAATTTATTCTATGATGGTGCTAAAATAATTTGTAAAGTGTGCGAGAAAGATTTGATGTGCTACGATAAACGTGATTGTGAACTTCACGTAAATAGTGTACACCATAAAAATAAAAAAAATGGCGTGCCTTCTACAACACAGTTTATGTTTGATTTACGATTAATGCTGATTGCCTTTGATGTTCCGCTGCACATACTCGATAAACAACCATTTCGAGAGTTCTGGAATAAATACAATGCCCAGGTGAAGTTACCAAGACGCACAACGTTATGTAACTATCTACCAACTGTACACGTAGACATGGTAAATAAGACGAAATGTGAATTAAAAATACACGGCTGTGGTTACCTGTTGATGAGACAACAGATTGTAAAAAAAATTCTATTTTAAATGTTATAGTACGAGTACTGGACCCTCTTAAACCGACAGTTCCACTGTTACTAGCTAGCAAAAGACTAAGTCAGTGTACTAGCGAAACAATTACCAGGGTGGTGCTGGAGACCTTAGAAAAATTTGAACTGTCAAAAAGTCATGTGTTGATGTTTGTGAATGATGGTGCTGTGACAATGCGTTCGGTAGGCCGTTCTTTGCAAGAACAAGTTTGTACGTTTATACATGTTACGTGTAAAGTGCATGCTTTACATCTTGTGGCAGAAACTATTTGAAAAGCTTTTCCAGAGGTGGATGCATTAATAGCAAGTACAAAAAAAGTGTTTCTTAAATCTCCTAAACGTCTCCCTGCATTTCATAGCAACTGTCCCGGTATTCCTGAACCACCACAGCCGATTCTTACACGTTGGGGTACATGGTTGCAGGCAGCTTTTTATTATGCTGAATATTTCCAACAAATAAAAGCTGTGATACTACAATTCAATCCAGATGAGGCTGCAGCTATTAAGGAAAGCCAGACAAAATTCGAAGATATTTCCGTTGAAACAGCTTTAAAAAATACTACGAATAACTATAAACCATTACATGAAAGCATAAAAAAAATTAGAAAACAATGCGTTGTCGTTAGCGGAGTCACTGCAAATAGGGGACGAAGTAAATCTACTGCTACACGCTATAGGTGACGCAACAAATGAACGGCTTAAAGAAAAGTTCCCAAGTGTGTTAAATAAAGACACCGGTTTTACTAAATTAAGACAAATATGTGATGGTGCAGCCCTAGATCCGTTAAGTGCGTTCAAAGACTATTTTACATATGCGTGTATTACATCAGTAGATGCCGAAAGGTTGTTTTCAAAATATAAGAATATATTTTCACCAAAGTGAACATCACTCATGGAGACAACCATTGAAACATACCTGATGCTGCAAAATGGCTACACATCTTCTCCAGTTTGTGATAAGCAAGCTAGTTCATCAAGCTAATTAAGAGGGTAAATTTTACATACATTGTTATAAATAATTGTAACAGTTTATTGCTTCTCGTATTAGTTAATTTCGCGTACGCCACTGTCCCACGGAACATTTTTGACAGCCCTAGTAATAACTTAAGCATTTCAAACGTCTTCCTCCACTGAATACAACACAAAAAAAATTTCAAATTCTATAGAATCCTTTTCAAGATGTTCAATATTTAAGTTGCAAAAACGCACTTTATTCTGTTAGAAAAAAAGTTCAGATACTTTTTTTCTAGCATTTCTGATGAACTGTTAGAAGAATATATCCAAAACAAAATATGTTCTATGAAAGACAACTTTTTGCAGTTGCTTCAAGCCATTATCATACCGAAATTAATTCTGATAAAAGAAATAATCTTGTGTTCAGTTACGCTAAAATCACAGTGTCAGCTAATTCGAAATTCTGTTTAGAAGTTTAATTCTCAACAACGGTTTACACATCTGCGGAAAGGGTAGAAATAATCACCCTTTTTTACGGCGAATTCATTCAGTGAACAAGATCCGGATAAGCGGGAATAGAAAATACGTTTTGGTGTTGGTGGAAAAGTTCGGAGAAACTGGATCACTGGCTAACAAGAAACAGGAACTTCCGGTAAGGAATTGAATTTGTTGAGGTTGTTGTTTTAGGGCAAGTTGCTGCTGACCCAACTTAAAGCAGGAGAAAATTTTGTACTGTTACTATAATCCAATCATCTTAAATAAGCACATAAAAAATTTTAGCAGAGGCGCGCTGTATTATAAAGGGTGTTTTAATAAGAGCGCAATATTTCAAGGATCAATAAAACATGGTTTTCTGTGGCAAAGTATTGAAATATTTATTGAGTTATAATGTAGACATTTGGGAGGAACAATACATCTGGTAAATGGCCGCCACGGCTTTGCTGGCACATGCGTACTATTTTGGCGAAATTTTGAATAATGGCGATACATGTGGCGGTATTTCGTTGATATAGCGTCTAATTTCGGTCTTCGATGCTTCGATGGTCGCGGGCTTGTTGACAAACTTGTGACTTCAGATAACCCCAGAGCCAAAAGTCCAAAGTTGTTAAATCGCAAGAGCGTGGCAGCCAATTCTGGACACCAAACCGAGAGATGACACGACCAGGAAAAGACCATCAATGTTTCTGTGGGGTAATTTGAGGAGCAAAATCTATTTAACAGAACCGGAGTCTTTAGAAGAGATGCGTATTGTTGAGATCAAATAACCCAACAAAAGTTTCAAAATGTAATAATTCGAACAAAACTTGTACTATTGTATGGAAGCTGGTGGTAGAGTTTGCCATTTGATTGACTGATAAAGTTTCTTCTAATGTTTGACAGTTGTACTATCTGAACTCTTTTATCTGACAGCGAATAAAGAGCGCCTTTCTAACTTAAATTTGAGTCTTAATGAATTGATAAAATTTAAAAACTATTGTTTGTAGTGTTCAGGGGAGGAAGACCATTTAAATTAGTTATCACCTTTTAAATTTTAGGTTAAAAATCAATTTGAACTGCCCGAAAACCCGTCAGTTTCATTTTCAATGGCTCACCCTGTATATACACTGCATATTCCCATTTACAAGAAATCTCAAATTAGAATCAAATGTCGTTTAACTGAAAAAGAAGAACCCAAATTCATTTACACGTTTGCTACTTCATCCTTCATTTACCTTAATTAAGTAATCTGATAAGACGTCTCGGTCTTTATTTTTCTAGGAATTCCACAGCCGCATTCGGTATGTCGATCGTTTGAGCCAAACGACCCTATCAACCTATCATTGCAGTTTAGTCCTTAAATGTCCACCGTAATCTGGTCTGATTGTATGGGCCGTGGACACGCGAACTAACGTAATTCCGGACTATATAGTTAGTATATGTGTAATAAAAAAAAACATACCCCCAAGATATATCACTGCGACATGCGGTCGCGTGCATTCAGAGTATTATGGCAGGAACTTCCATCAAAATTTAACCATTTCATTTTTGTGGGGTCAAAGGGTTCATAAACGTTTAAATCTAGCGAGATTAAACTCCGCCCCATAACGTTTATGTCAAATTATGATAATGTGATTGTTTAGTGGTAAAGCGCACATGATCCAATCATATTAAGAATAAATAAATAAATCCCAAAAAGGTGATTGACATTTTCTACCCCAATAGGGCAACAGAAGCGAAATTGTGAGACTGGAATGCAACTTGTAATAAGATAAAAACAGTATTTCTCTTTTCGCACTTAGACTCCAACCAGCACAAATCAAATTATATATAAATCTATAGTAAATTATGGACTAGAAATCGGAGTTCTCATCAAAGCAATTCTCATTAATTACTAGACCGCGGAAGAGAGAATCATCGTTGGTGTGATCTTGAAATAAAAAAAATAGCGGATTATTTGTAGAAGTAGGAATTTTAATGGAGACACTTTTGAGATATGGTCGACTAGTTATCCTCAACATCATTATTATATCTATTGTTCGTAACAGTTAAATGCAAAAGATTTTTATTTTGAGGACCGAAGACTAACAATTCGCGTTTAATACGTAATTTTAGAAGTGATACAATTTATTATACAAGGCGTCCCATAATCGTACGGATATAGAATCACCTCAGATACTTGAAGTTGAACTTGCCGATATACAGGGAATCCAAGGTGTCTATGACCAGAAAGATCACATTAATAAATTACTGTTTAAATTTTAAGACCGTTCCGGAGTCACCAGACAACCCACCATACACCTAACCAAATTTTTGCCCGTAAATGTTGTAAAAATAAATTCATGGAAAATTGACTGAACTTCTTACATTTTATAACTTCATTTTAAAAAAATTAAAATTACATTTCATAAGACGTAATTTTCAATATCCTCATTTCCAGCCAAATACAAAAGTACGTTCTTATGATATGTAATTTTGATTTTAAAATAATCTGTCCACATGGCAATGAAGTTGTAAAATGTAGGAAGTTCTGTCGTTTTTGCATACATTTATATTTACAAGATTTATGGGCTTTTGCCCATAAATTGGAGTTCGGTGTGTGGAGAGGTTGCCTGTTGAAAAATTCTAATAAATTTCGAATCTACATACTGTGGAATTTAATTTATTGAAGACTGAATGTTTTAAATGCCTCCCTTCTTATGTAATGCATTCTTTTAAACGACGTATGATATCTAAACTGTAACAAGCATGTCCTCTGAAATGGCGCCTATTTCTTCTTGTATTCGTAATTTCAAATCTCTGATGCTTCGGGATCTTTACATATACTCTACTCTTCAAAAATAAAAATAAATCAGGCATTATCAGATCGGGTGACCTGGTCAGCTAAAGCAGATTTTCATTGTGACTAATGAGTCTATTCTGGAACATATTCCGCAGAAGCTCCATGCTTATTCTCGCTGTGTAACTAACTGTCCCGTTCTGATGAAACCAATTGTGGTTCCCTATATGTTGGATGCTGTGGCATGAGAAATGTGCCAAGCATATATCTATATGCGTATTGACGCCACTGTAAAGATTTGGATACTTTCTTCAAAGAAGTACGATCTAATTATTTCTATTGCTGATCCAGCCCACCACACAATAACTTTAGGAGAATGTAGTGGTCTTTCGAGGCTTCTCAGTGTATTGACGAAGCCATTTAGGTGGAAATGAGTTTCATCGCTCATGTAGAAGAGGTTCAAAATGTCTGGGTCCACGGTTTGTCTCTATAAAATTGAACACGATTTGCCTTATCAATTGCACTTAGTTCTTGGACAATGGCAACTTTGTAAGAATGGAATTTCATTTGCCTCAACATCCTGTGAACACTTGCCTTTGACATGTTTAGAATAACTGGATGTTGTCGAATCGGTCTTTTCGGACTTTACAATATAGAATTTCTTCGTGGTCCTCCTGCCCGTTATCCATCACAAACGTTACCATGTCCATGCCTTTTTGTTATCCATGATTTAATGATACTCCGCGAGGCTATAATGCTAGCATTAAAAGTCAGACGGAAAACAACGTTAGGTTGAAATCACAGAGTCAGGTTTTATGAACTACTTATTTTATAAATAAGACAAAATCATCATAGACCCCTCGAATTTCCTTTATGAAAATGCTTCGGTTGGTCGTAACTGAGCTTCAAGTTGTTAAAAAAATGCTTTTCTGAAATTACTCCTCCTTAAGTAATTTGGATACGATTAAAGAATAATTTCAACAATAGCTAACGTTTGC
>JANEYF010000382.1:335000-372500 GCA_029963845.1 Rhamnusium bicolor
TTTAAAATATGAGTGAAATGAAAAATAATAACGATGAGAAATATATTTTTGCTAATTATTATTTACTACTTTTTACAAAACTTATCATAGATAAGTACAACATATATCTAGCTGGGAAAATAATTGTTTAAAAAGATACATGTTTGTAAAAGCAGTAAATAATAATCAGCAAAAAAATATTTTTCAGCGCTACTATTTTTCATTTCACTCTATATTTTAAACTTTTACCAAGAAGCGGATACGTAACACAGTTCCACAAAAAAAAATTTTTTTCTGACCTAGCAATGAGACGAGTATATCGTTATGTATTTTTGATCGCTGATTCCGAATCCGGGGTCAAAAAAAAGTCGTACACCCCCCAAAAAAAATTTTAGAGCCAAAAAACACCCCCTGAATCGTTTTGTTTAATATTTCCGGGAAAAATTGACCGTATTACGATAAAAATAGAGGTAAATTACAGCGTTCACCCTATCGGTATGAAACGCACCCCCATAGAGGGTGAAAACCACCCTCATCTGCCACCAAACCAATTGATAACGACAATGACTGAAAAACATTCAAAAATGTTTAAGTTTCGTTAAGTTTGCAATAAACTGACGTAGAATTCACGTAATACCCCAAAACTACCCCTATAGCGTTATGAAAAACAACCCTTAACTTCACAGGATAGCAGACTACTGTTGGTCTCTGAAAAGAGACACGAAAGAACAACACAAACGACAGTCAGTAAGAAGATCGTTTGAAAATAAAGTTAAAAGATACCATAAAAAAAAGATTAAAAAAAGAAGAATTAAAAGCTACTAACGTAAGAGTACTTCTCACCCCCTTCAGGGATGCGTTTTATACCCAAATGGTGTTAAGATTGGTGACAAATGACTGCTAATATCCTAGCCATAAGGATCTCTGCAAATAAGAACATCCATATAATGAAATCGTTATCAAATTTTATGTTTTTTCCTTTCTTTTTTCTGTAATTGAAGTTAAGGGTTGTTTTTCATAACGATATAGGGGTAGTTTTGGGGTATTACGTGAATTCTACGTCAGTTTATTGCAAACCTAACGAAACTTAAACATTTTTAGATGTTTTTCAGTCATTGTCGTTATCAATTGGTTTGATGGCAGATGAGGGTGGTTCTCACCCTCTATGGGGGTGCGTTTCATGCCGATAGGGTGAACGCTGCAATTCACCTTTATTTTTATCGTAATACATTCAATTTTTCCCGAAAATATTAAACAAAACGATTCAGGGGGTGTTTTTTTGGCTCTAAAATTTTTTTTGGGGGTGTACGACTTTTTTTTGACCCCGGATTCGGAATCAGCGATCAAAAATACATAAGGATATACTTGTCTCGTTGTTGGGTCAGAATTTTTTTTTTGTGGGGCTGTGAATTTATTTTAACATTATTCTACCCTACGGGAATTTCCACTATATAATTTCAATTATCCTATTCTCTGAAACCATCAATGTTTATTACATTGGGGTTTACTAGTTTTTAGTTACTTTGGATCCTTTGAATGAGCTATCTTGACTAAGCTAAAAGCAGAAACACGCGTCGGTAAATGATTTAAGTTTTTAAAGTGATTGTTCAACTGGTGAGTACTTTTTGTTTTATTTATTTTTGGTTTTAGTGAACAGAATACTTGCAATTAAAAATAAGATTATTGAGTCAGTTGTACTGAACATAATGTGCATATTATCTTTTTTTGTAATTCAAGTTTCAGAGTTTTGGCAAATAGCCGGGAAAATAATTGTTTTAAAAGATATATGTTGTACTTATCTATGATAAGTTTTGTAAAAGTAGTAGGTAAATAATAATTAGCAAAAAAAAAATTGTTCAGCATTATTATTTTTCATTTCACTCTACCTTTAATATATTGTTTCCATTTTTACAAAGAAAACAGATTTATTGCATAATACCTACATATGTAAGAATATATTATACTACTACTACTATGGGAGTGGGTCATTAGGTGTTTGCAATATAATATTCTATCTACATACATATGTAAGTTAAGTCGTTTCTGGATTTATCGTTAGATCCCGATCTCTATTCATAATGTACAAAATGAATTAAATGATGCCGTCGTCTCTGTATGCGAGTAAGTAATGTAGATGTTAAAAAAAGATCATTTCCACTTTACACGAGTGCGTTCAACCCACAAAGGAGACGTTTTTCAGCAGAAAAACATAAAACATGTTACTAATGCACATGTTCGCTGATGCGCAGTCTCCGAGATGGTGCAGAGTGAGTGACAAGTATGTTAGTATTTAAAATTTTAATTGTTAATTTTTGTTATAATTATAATTTGTTTAATCCAACATGAAATTTAGTTGATCTTTCCTTTGTCAGAATGTCAGGTGGCAGATTTTAATTACAACAAAAGACAACAACTAAAAATTTATATTATTAGTCGCAAAAACAATAGCCTAAGTCCTAAAACAACCACACAACATCCGTCTGATTTTGTTAAACAGTACAAGTTAGACATATAAAATAAGAGTATTTCAAATAGCACGTCTCATTATTGTTTCGAACTTTGACCATTATTTTTAGAATATAATTTGCGTATAATTAAAAATAAATCAGTCAGCTGTACCAAATCAGTATTTATTTTAAGTACAGTTTATCGGACCGAAAATGTTTTAAATTAATACCGGCGATGAAAACGATTGTCAAGTTAAATACGAAAAGAAACTATAATCGAGGAGATGGTTCTGACTGTAATGGTCTAAGAGATTATGCTTAATGCGGTAGTGGGTGGTCCTCGATGTGAGTCTAGAGCTAGCGGCAAGGACGACGGACAGATCTCCACCAGGTAAACAACGCGAAGCTTCTTCAGTTGCACGAAATCCACGCGCCTTCCATTACACCCGTTTAAAGGCACGTCAAATCGACTTTAGATTATTAACCGGTAACCAACCGCTTTATATTCCTTAAAAGATGCGATAATACTCTCGGTTGGTAACATCAACTTTTCTTTTTTTTTCGTTTTTATCCTGTTATTGTGAGGCCAGTCAATTCTCCCGCACTCGTCTAGCCGGACATGTCATGAAATTTAAAGGCTGGACATAAAGTGGTTGCGTGTTGAAATGGCCTTGTCTTTGCAAATAATATTAAATAATAAATATTATAACGACACGAATGCCGCCTCATTATGAAAATATTCACACTAACTAGATTAAAATTGTATTGATCAGGTAAATTTTTTTAATCTGCGACATATTTACACGAACCAAGTTTAATGTACCACGGGACAGTTAGAGTGATACTCAGGTTGTAATAATTAAATCTAAACTTCACAAACTTCAATATAGAGTGTTTGAAAATACACCGAAATCTCTTCCTGAGACCAGAATAAGAAAAAACAATCCTATGGAAAAGCCTTACTTAAAGGATATATATATTATCCGTTTTATTCTCTTGTGCGTGAAAAACTCATAAATAATTTATAGATTTTTTACACACTTAATTTAATACGACAGATCATTATCTACTGAAACACCATCTCAAAAAATGGACAGAGCTGACAAAGACACTGTTGCTTCTGTACAGATGAAGCTGAAACCACGGAACATGTTTTGCCATGCAAAGTTCTAATCCACCAAAGTTTTAGGCTTCAATAATATGTTGTTGCAATTGCAAAAATTTCCGCATAGCACCATACGAGCTTTGGCTGCTGATAATGAAATCAGTCCATCTTCTGTTGTAAAGTACTTGAAAAACCATAAAGTAGAGATCCGTATAAAGTGACTCTAGTCCAATACCGCAGATTGTGAAAGTTAGTAATCCTTTCACGAGAAAATTTATACAATTTTTTTTCATACAAATGTTTGTAAACAAAAACATAGATAATAAAACTAGTTTGTGATTAGTTAGTCACCTCGCTAAACCGCACTGGATAAAAAAAAGAATTCACAGGTAGTGACGGAGTGTGATACAACAATCGGAGAGGCAAAGACAAGGAAATTTTTAAAGATATTTAAATGCATGATGTATCGACATTTTTTTGATAGCTTATAAAGTCGATTTTACAGCAATATATTTTGGAATTTTCATTGGGTCATAAATATTTTTTCTCACATGTCGTGCTTTAAATCGATCAAATAAATATTTAAGTTTATGAAGAAAAAGGTGCAAAGTGAAAACATTTGGAATAATGTTTTATTTATTTATTTATTTTATTACAATATCCAACAGACCGAGGTCCATTTACAGGATAAGGATACAACTAAGGACTAACATAACACACACATATACACACATGTACACATACATACACACGTAGACACACATATATACACCTATATACACACATATACACACATATATATATACACAAATACATATTTCATATACGTGTATAAGATAATAACAAAAATATTTATAATTGTTTAATACAGCGAATATTTGTATTAAAAATATCTACAAAAGTATTAACATTATTATAGTTTGTAAACATTTGGAAGGAGAGATTGTGTTATTATATTTTTTTAAATTGTTTATACAATTGTTATATTATTTATATTTATTTTATTTCTATAAGCATTTATATTTTTTATTTGTTTCTCCTGTGATATTGACTTGCCATAAATGTAAATCCTTACGTAAAATGGTTAAATAAATGCTATCTATCTATCTATCTATCTATCTATCTATCAATCTATCAATCTATCAATCTATCAATCTATCAATCTATCAATCTATCAATCTATCAATCTATCTATCTATCTATATTGGTTCTTAGAGTATGAATTGTAAATGTTTCACTGTGTTTTGAGGCAATACGAGGTCCAACATAAAATATACTGTTGTGAAGATCTTCACATTTTATGTAATTATGGATAATGTTGAACAAAAATATTATTGATTGTGTAGCTCTTCTCTTTAGAAGGCTATCAAAGTTGACAGTAGATAAAAGAATGTCATGTGAATATCCTCGCGAAGGATACCAACCAAACGTCTTAAAGTGCAAATTTTTAGGAAGTGCCGTTGAATGTTTTCAATTGCTTTAATGTGGCAATTGTATATTGGACTCCAAATAATTGAAGCATATTCTAATTTAGATCTTACTAAAGAATTGAACAATGATTTACATAAATCTATGTTGGTGAAATCCTTGATGTTTCTTAGAACAAATCCTAATGTTTTGAAAGATTGTTGTTGTGTTAATGTGGTCAACAAATGTTAATTTTGGATCAAAAAGGACACCAAGATCTTTCACATTATTAGGTCTAATTAAAGGTATATTGGATATTTTATAGTCAAATAGTAGGAAAACATTTTGCCTTCTTGAATAAGACACAATATTGCATTTACTGACATTCCAAAATAGGTTGTTTTCGATACACCAATCATTTATATGGTTTAAATTAGTTTGTAAATGTTCGCAATCAGCCAGTGAATTTATTTGACAAAATATTTTTAAATCGTCAGCGTACAAAAGATATCTTACACCAAGCTTAGCAGCAATATCGTTTATAAAATAATGAAACACAGGGGTCCAAGAATGGAACCCTGAGGTACACCGGATGTTTGTTAAAATGTCTGATTTATGACCTCTAACTTGAACATATTGCCAGCGGTCAGTTAAATAGAATGCTATCAGGTTTAAGTAGTCCACTGATATACTAAAATGTTGAAGTTTGTGTAATAATTTTATTGTTGCAATTTGTTATTCTATTATACTGAGTAAGATTATAAAAATTGGAGACATTTTGTACCGCTATAGCTTTTCTATCTATTTGATAAAAAGTTATATGGAAAAAAATCACCAAATTAGGTAAAATTGGGAAAAAGGGCAATATCTCGAAATCTGTGATACTTTGCACAATGGTATATGTATATGGGTAGATAAGATTGAAATCATCTCGACTACCACATCCTTCCTTTGGTGTATATTTAAAACTAAGGACCTAATATATTAGGATGAAACACAGTAAAATTTTTGAGAGAAAAATGCTCAGTGACAATTGACAACCATTAGAATAGATGCCCGTTTAAAAAATAAAGTTGATATGTCCGAGGATTTTTACCGCACATGATCGGGGATTTGGAGCGTTCCACGACCAAAGTTCGCACTTTATTATTTTGTATGATGAGATGAAGCACCTTTCTCCACAGATATTACGTGTGTCATTTGCCTACAGATAAAAAAAAACTCTTATTATCCTATTATTGTTTACCAGGGTTTTATTTCCCAGCACACAATAATCATGCTGACCTAGTGAAACAATTCTACCTACTGAGAATAATAATGACTATTGCGCAAGGCACAAGAGGCAGTATCATTAATTAAATTATCATATAGCAACCATGTATAATAACGTTCTTTACCAATTACCAACCTGCACAGGCCATAAGTAATGCTCCAGTTAAGGCAGGAAAACAATGTTCAATCGTATTTATGACACTATGAAAAATATATTTCGAAACCAAGTAAATAGTCACATAAGTATATATTAATAAACTGTAGCAAGACCTCGCACATAAAATCAAGTGTATTTCTGATATATGAACTGAGTGAAAGTGTTTTTTTTGCTTGCCATCACTACTGCAAAATCTGGAGCGATTCCAAATGAATGTGATTCATAAATTTAAGAAACGCGGTTACTTATTAAGCTCTAGAGAACACCTGTTGGAATGCCGAGATCTCGTATAAAGTTTGTAAAAGAAAACAGAATACTCAACGGAGTCTAATCTATAATTTCATATTTTACTAAATTAATGAGATTTTAGTTCATATCGCGCCATACCATCTAATAATAATTAATTAATATTGTGCTCGCAAGTTAGCGTGACCGCTAAATTTGCATGCCTTTTATAATTTGCGCTAATAAACACGATGAAATTCCAATTAAACATTTACATAGATACAAATTATAGAAAATACATTTATTAAATTATTTAAAGCTGCAAATCATTTCTGTATATCATGGTCGTAGAGTACAGATGTACTTACTGTCGCCGGCATTCACCTTGACCGCGAAACTCTTTCTCCAGTCGCCTATTATTAGTTTTCGAGTAGTGTACACGTTAAGTCACTTGGGCGTATTGCATATTGTTTTTGTGTTTTTATTTTATTTGTTGTATTGTATTGTTGATATTAATTTAATAATAAAGCATGGCAGACGTACGCAGGGATAGAAAACGGACATTTGCTGACAAACTGAATAAATTCGTAGGTGAATTCCCGGATTTATTCTATGATGGTGCTAAAATAATTTGTAAAGTGTGCGAGAATTATTTGATGTGCTGGGATAAGCGTGATTGTGGACTTCACGTAAATAGTGTACACCACAAAAATAAAAAAAATGGCGTGCCTTCGACAACACAATTTTTGTTTGATTTACTATTATTGCTGATTGCCTGTGATGTTCCGCTGCACATACTCGATAAACAACCATTTCGAGAGTTCTGGAATAAATACAATGCCCAGGTGAAGTTACCAAGTCGCACAACGATATGTAACTATCTACCAATTATACACGTAGACATGGGAAATAAGATGAAATGTGAATTAAAAAATACGCGGCTGTGGTCATCTGTTGATGAGACAACAGATTTTAAAAAAAATTCTATTTTAAATGTTATAGTACGAGTACTGGACCCTCTTAAACCGACAGTTCCACTGTTACTAGCCAGCAAAAGACTAAGTGAGTGTACTAGCGAAACAATTACCATGGTGGTGCTGGAGACGTTAGAAAAATTTGAACTGTCAAAAAAGTCAAGTGTTGATGTTTGAGACTGATGGCGCCGTGACAATGCGTTCGGTAGGCCGTTCTTTGCAAAAACAAGGTTATACGTTTATACATGTTACGTGTAAAGTGCATGCTTTACATCTTGTGGCAGAAACTATTCGAAAAGGTTCTCCAGAGGCGGATGCATTAATAGCAAGTACAAAAAAAAGTGTTTTTTAAATCTCCTAAACGTCTCCGTGCATCTCATAGCAAGTGTCCCGGTATTCCTGAACCATCACAGCCGATTCTTACACGTTGGGGAACATGGTTGCAGGCAGATTTTTATTATGCTGAATATTTCCAACAAATAAAAGCTGTGATACTACAATTCAATCCAGATGGGGCTGTAGCTATTAAGGAAAGCCAGACAAAATTCGAAGGTATTTCCGTTGAAACAGTTTTAAAAAATATTGCGAAGAACTGTAAACCATTACATGAAAGCATAAAAGAATTAGAAAACAGTGCGTTGTCGTTAGCGGAGTCACTGCAAATAGTGGACGAAGTAAATCTACTGCTACACGATATAGGTGACGCAACAAAAGAACAGTTCGCAAGTGTGTTAAATAAAGACATCGGTTTTACCAAATTGAGACAAATATGTGATGTTGCAGATCCAGATCCGTTAAGCGCGTTCAAAGACTATTTTACGTATGCGTGTATTACATCAGTAGATGTCGAACGGTCGTTTTCAAAATATAAGAATATATTTTCACCAAAGCGAACATCACTCATGAAGACAACCATAGAAACATACCTGATGCTGCAAAATGGCTACACATCTTCTCCAGTTTGTGATAAGCAAGCTAGTTAAGAGGATAAGTTTTACATACATTGTTATAAATTGTAACAGTTTATTGTTTCTCGTATTAGTTAATTCGCGTACTCCACTGTCCCACGGAACATTTATGACAGCCCTTTGGTTGTCAGGATAGGCACAACTTAAGTTCAACAACACAAAGGAAACCACTGGACAGGAAGCCAGTCGCTCATTTGTACCTGCAATTGAGAGACCCCGTATTTACATGGCAACAGACAATCTTGCCATGGAGGCAACTATAGCCACCTGCGTGGTATTCCCTATCCAATTTTTAAAGCAACAAAGTATAGAAAGTTACTGAGGGATGAGATGTAACAGGAAGAAAAGGATCATGGGTAATGCCCGCAAAAAATGATGAATCCGCCGACACGTGTTTCTGAGTCACTACTCGTTATCAAGACGGCTATAAGTTTTAAGGATAGGCACATTTTTGCGGGCATTACCCATGATCCTTTTCTTCCTGTTATATCTCATCCAACAGTAACTTTCTATACTTTGTTGCTTTAAAACCTTGGATATGGAATATCAGGCAGGTGGCTATAGTTTCCTCCGTGGCAATATTGTCTGTGGCTCTGTAAACACGGGGTCTCTCAATTGCAGGTACAAATTAACCAGCTTATTTCTTCGCAAAAATGAAGAATATGAAGGCTGAAGACAAAAATTTAGAAAACACATTTCAGGATGGCATCTTAATAGTAGTAGTTATAAATTCAGTGCATTAAAGTGTTCCTTGCAAAAAACTTCAGCCAACCGAGCTGAATTTTTGATTTTCTCAAGAATCATTCACTTGAGAGTATAACAAAATTTTGAAAACCAACTGCCGCTACATTTTTTCCCATCAGTTCCAATTATTTCTCAGAACAGTACTTCCCAAATCAGTAAATGACTTTTAAAAGTTATGAAAAATTTAAGATCTACTTAAAAAATAATTTTACAATTTTTTATGAATTTGTGGTACAAACTGTCCGATATGTTCTACAAAAAATGTAAGGATAATAGAAGCGGATACTGAAAGCGATTAATAGAACACTTACATTCATTCAATACAAGGCTCGTTAGCAGCCATTTTACGAAACAATAGCTATTTATACAAGGTAATGATAGACGCGTTAGTTAGATAAAGCGCCGTGTAACTTCGCATTAAATCTTGTAAATACCATGCTAGTTTGGCAATGCCAGAAATTCCAACGCCTATAAATTAATTGAACTGGTATTTTTTTGGTTATAGCCGATGGCGAGGGCGACGGCTTCTCACAGAAATTATTATCGTTGATTTTCGATGCTAATTAATTAGGAGTAATTAAGCGCATGTTTTATACGCTCGTGTGACGCTAACCGATGTGGCTTATTTTATAACGGCTCACATCGTTACAACATGCTCACATATCGGTCGAACCAGGTACACTATTGTCAAGAAAAATGCTAAATTAGTGGCGTTTTTAGGGTTATAATTTCTCTGCATTTGCGGTACGCTAGGCAAGTAATTGCATTTGTTCCTTGCACTGGTAAATACTGTTTGAACCACTAAGTAGACGAACATATAATAATGTGCCTTTTTACACAATTTAACTTGTCATTCCAATGTATGTTGCAACGCATATTTTGCGACAAAATTATTCTCATCACTGATTGATTAATAATCTATGACGTAAATCTCTACAAATCAGTGGCGGTTCGTGATAATTTTATTTGGGGGGCTCTAGTTTCTTAAAAAATATGAACAACATAATAAAGACTCGCCTTCAGTCCCACGGAAATTTCAGCTAACTAAAACTACGATTTTTGATAACGAAAGAAAAAGTTTTATGTACATATGTACAAAAAAAAGTTCACAATATAATAATCACTTATAAATGCAAGTAAAAATGTTATTGCTTTTACACAAAATCAAGTCTTGTTTTTCTGGGAAATAAAATGTTCTATTACTTTTTTGTTGTCACAATAATTTTCAGTAACTTCATTTAAACCATTTTCAGACAGCCAAGAAAGCATGTTTAGGCCACATACGATATTTTTAAAATCCGTTCTTGAACAAAGTCACTTTCAGAATATTATTTACACCAATCTCAGTCATTTTAGCATCAACCAACTTAAAATAACATAAAAACACTCAAAACAGTGAAACCACAAATAAATATAGAAAGCAAAAGCGGCGAAATGATATAAGCACTACTACACTACACAAACATTAAAAACGCACTGCGGCTCTGATAACTTGAGCCTCAAGTCGCATTGTAAAAACCGTTCTCCGCGACTGACAATTTCCACGCTCGGTTCGTTTCTTTATATTTCCTTACGCAAGGAATGGCTCATATGAGCTGAGCCTGCCCCATACTCTCTGGTTAGAGTTATATGTTGACGGTCACATTATACGAATTTATTGTATACATAGCCATTGCACACGGGTAATTGCTCTGTTAAAAAAGATAATAAATATAAAAAACTGAAAAAAATATCATGCATTTAATTACTGTTACATTTTCCTAATAGTAACTTGGAAGGCTCGAGCCCCTGAGCCCCTATAGAGCAGCCGCCACTGCTAAAAATGGTGTTTTAGAACGTTTATCATTAGTTTTTATATGAATTTTACATCATGTAAAGAAGAAAATTAATATAAACACGTACCCTCAAAAAAAAAATAACTAAAAATTTGTGTATCTATCGCTGGACAGTTTTTAATCATATCCAGATGATGCCAACTTAGTTGTTGAAACGCGACTGGAGTGCAGTATTCGGTCTTTCGGTATTTACGGAAATAACTCCAGTGGCAATTTGAAATCAAAGGGCCCAACGCATTTCAAAATTCTGTTACTGGAATTTTTTAAATCATATACCATTTTGTTATTGATCGATTATTTTTTGAAATACTCAAAATCTAGCTACTCCCCTCATACAAAATCACAAGGAACCCAAGGATTATCCAAATAATTCAGTTAGATTTGTACATCGATGCGGGTTTTATGTAAAATGCAATTTAATGTAAAGTCAACAAATTAAACACAAAATGTAAAATTTTGACAGTTCTAGAAACAGTTGGACGTTAAAACCTGGAATATGGTGGAACAACATACAGAAAAGCGATTAAAAGCGGACTTAAGAAAAAAGATAATTTTGGAAAATTTTGAGCTCCATTCAAAATCGAGCAATACGTCTTAACTGACGTTTGGTATGGAATAACGATCATATAAAATATTTAATCTTACGAAATATTATTCATTATATTGTTGATATGATTTCATTTCACTGTATTTCTACGGGGATTGTTCAGCTGAAATCGCTAATTCATTCAAACTATATCCATCTCGATATCCGTATTATGGGACAGAGTGATGGCTCCGGCCTTTTCCCTTAACAACATTGTTGTATTTTTTATCAAGCTTATTTCTTATTCTTCTCAGGCTATTATGGTCAGAATTGATACGCTCCTCCTTAAAAATGTTGCGTTAATGGAAACTCTGGTGTGCCATAGTCTTGCCCTTCATAAATTACCAATAAATAAAAAAAATAATAAAAGTATTTTTTCAAAGATTTATCCTATCACCTTACACTGCCTTCCTTAATATATTACATTGATTTGAGAACTGATCATCAATTCTGGATATAATTTGACACATAGCCTCAACTAGCATATTAAACATAACAGAAATCAGAGAGATCAATTTTTTTTGGCTTAGTTGATTTCGAAGTCGATTTGGTGTGGTAAATGATAAGTAATATATGTAAAATATCTGATGTGGCCAGCATATAACTTTCTTATACCAGCATATACAATCCTGATCTAGAAAAATCATTCTATTTAATTCTTCACTTGCCTCAATTAAATTTTAAAAGCGCAGCTTGAAATGTTTCATTAAAATTTTTAATAATTAATTTATCCTTCGATACTGTCAATAATAATTCATGTCATACATTTTAATAATTTCTTCCTATTGACATTGACATTTTTGTAACTAAATTAGACATTTTAAATGTCAAACTGCCAAATTTATCCTAACCCCATTTTATGAGGTCAAATGTGTACAAAATTTCAGTTTACATCAGCTTTATTTAAGTACTTGGAAAATATAGTATACATATATTATAATCTTTCATCAAAAATATATTTTTTTGTAAAGTCAAATACAAAAAAGTTTGGGTTCCCACATTTCAATTGGCCAATTTTGCTCATCACCGAATTTATCATTGTCTTTGGTCTTTAGAACAGGTGCACCAAATTTGAAAGCTTTATCTCAAAAGGTGTGGCTGTTATCGCGATACTACAGACATGCAGACAGATTTCTTTCCATAAAATTGAGTTTTTTTTCATTCGTCGAGAATCGTCCAGAAATGCAATAAATTTTTAAAAATTTTTTTCTTTCATTCATTATGTCTCTACTTGTGGTACTATAATCACCAAATTTAATGTGTCATCTAAAATGCTGAAAATCGTAATTGCTAAATTTGGAAATTTCCCCATTAGTGTTTTTTTGAGTTACTGATACACACACACACACACCCACATCCACACACACACACATATACACGAAGCGACAGACATATTTCAGAAAATAGTCAAAATGGATTCAGGAGGGTTCAAAACGATATCAATCAAAATCTCGAGGTCGAAAAAAATCACAATTACTAACTTTACTTCCTTATATTAGGTATAAGAAAATAAAAAATGATGCTATTTATTAAACCTCTAGCAAAAACGTTTTAACCCCTTGAAAATACCTTTAACTGTGCACCCGATTGCACAGATAAGAGTAATTTTAGGGAGGAAATCTATTTGCTAGGAGTCCAATAGGGATCATTTAATTCTACATATTTTTTACTACTATTACCTGTTATTAAATATGATTTGAACGAAACAATTACTCAGCGGGCAAATACCCCGACCTGCATTGGATTATACCTTCAAATCATGACAGATCGGTAGCCAGTATCATTTGTCAATTCCTAACCGGACATATTATTACCTGTAGAACGATATGAGAGTACTGACTCTCGCAAATGTTCATTGTTCAGGTGAAACGTGAAACATTTACGTTACACCTGCACAGGTTGTACATAAAACTCTAAATCGATTAAGTTTTATCTAAATCATAAACAAAAACAATTTACCTTGTGAAATGATATTGTTCCTTATCTACTTTAATTGAATGTGTATATAGTTAAAGGACAACTACAGTTAAAAATGCCTGTTAATTACGTAAATTCTATACTTACGGCTATTATATACAACCAGATTATGCAAGGGTCCACTATAATCAATTTATCTAGGAAAGAGCAATTTTATAGGGGGTAAAGCAGCATATTTGTTACCCATGTTTAATAGATTACTATCGCTTAAGCATGGACAATTTAATAACTTCTTATTGTAAAAGTTTTATTACGGTAAACATTATTTATTGATCGAATCTATGATTTATTTAACAAAAGTAACCCAGTTATTACACGCTTCCGTTTAATTACTCGTTCGATTAAAACCGGGTAAGTTAACTGTATATTCATTGCAAACAATTATTGAACAAATAGAGTTATCTGCATTTAAATAATGGCCACCAATTGCAAAATAAACTGTTAATAATAAACCACAAGACCATTACTTATTCGTTACAGCAGACTTCAAGAACAAAATTTAAGACCATTTAAATCATTTACAACATGAATAAATCATACCGTTTATTGTTTGCATTTAATAAAAAGTTTGCAGTTAACATTTTTATATTAAAAAAATCAGTTATCTGGAATAGGTGCTGTCCTAATGCGGGCTTTATATTATGTCTCGTAGTTACAGGTAATAAATAAAACAGATAAAATACAAACTTAAATGTCACCAACAGATCATCGTTACAAAATATCATATTGAGATATTGTGGTTTGCACGAACAAGTTAATTCGAGTTCGACATTCACTTGCAAAATTGCCATTATGATAGTTGATGCTTTGAAAAGCTGGTTTTTTTTTCCAATTTGTCTACAGCGCGTTTCATAACATAGATAGTAAATTTATCTTGATAAAAATGAGTAAGTTAGATATATGGTAAGAGGAAATGCTAACAGTTCAATATCATACGTCGAAAACAAGAAATTTGTCGTTAAATATACCAATGCCTTTTCAGATACTTATCAAACTGAACATAGAATTTCACAAGGATGTGTTCTGGGCCCTTTCGTTCTTCTTTTATATGTCAACGACTTGCATGAACATTAATAAATTTCTTATTCTTATTTAAGTTAAACCGACTTCTTCTCTATAAATGAACTAAGGATTCAGAAGAGTGCGGAGTTTGATTTTGAAAATGTCTAATCCATGTAAAGCTAGAATGTTATCTAGATTTGATCATGTAACGGAGAAGACAAACACGACAGACAGATAATTCGCTCTTTACGTTTAAATAATCTAAGTCATTTATAAAATGCTGAAAAGCAATGGCTCCAAAACAGGCCCTTGTGGAACAATTCATTGATAACAAGACGGCAACAAATATGATATCATTGTACGCGCTATACTGCATTCCATTAAGGTAAAACCAAAATGGAGCTACGAGGGTAGAGGCATGCGTCCAGGATATCGGCATCTCGCAAATATGCGATCATAGGGGGCGACCCATTATCGCTTCAGTAAATGCGCTTCCAATTAAAATGCATTAAAATATATTAATCGCTCGCTTACCCTCGACGCATGCCTCTACCCTCGTCACTCCACTATGTATTTACCTTTAGTTAGGTACCAAATTAAAAAAATTGTCTAAAATACCAACATTTCTGATATATTTATTCTTCTAATATGTTCTAATATTTCCGTGGAGCTGGATTGTCAAAATGCAGTCCAATACCTCCTAGTATCAGCTAAAACATATTTCATGAACGTACTAATGGAAGTTTCCTTTAACAAGCCTCGGCAATCTATAGGTACGCAAATCAAATTATCATACTATGTACGGGTTCCATTATGGTGTATAGCGCGACCATTGATTAACATTATAATAGGTTCATGTAGGTACTTGTAACCAGTATCGTGTCAACAAATGGTCTATTATCCTGTCTACCAGAGATATTAAACAAAAAAGGAAAATGTGCGCGATTATTTTAAGAAATGCCGTCACTACACACACACACTACAAATTGAGCAATATGCCTGGTAGGTTGACATTGACATTAAATTATTTACCTACAGATTTCTCCCACGCTCAGCAACTTGCCGTTACCCGTCGATCCATATTACTTTGATAATGTATAACAGTTTCATAACATTTCGCAACATGTGGCTTAAAAAATCAGCTCAATAACATAGATGAATGTGTGTTCGTCATATTATATAATGATAATTAATGGGCGGCTGCATATCAAATACAATGAATGATTAAAAGGAAGAGTAGTACAATATTTTAAAAAAAGAATGAAAATACTAAATAGTTTATAACTATATACTCATTTAAATAAACCGGCACTGAGCGTTTTAAACGTTAAATAAAAGAGGCTTTGGAAATCTCATTTCACATTTTGACACTTTGGAACGATGGTGAATGGAAACCCCAATTTTTTTCTAAGTTCACCAGCGATTGGGAAATTGCTCTCTTGGCCATTCATTCCAGAATTGGTGCAATATCGATTCATCTCAAACTTTATCATTTACCTCTTATAGGATTAGAAAATACTCAACATTGTCGTTAAAAATAGCACATAACTTTTAAACAAGAATAATATACAGGACCCGCATCAAATTTGTGAACCAATCGTGACAATAATTAACATCTAAATAAGATGAATACTAAGAATTCCTCGGATAAGTCAAATTAACGACCTATTACTATATTGCAAAGGTTCAAGAAAGTTTTCGAGCTGACAATGTATTTAGTGACACTGTTAAATTTTCCAATGTTATCCGAGTCGTAGGTTGCAACATGGATATAAATCCACAGCATTTACGGCCGCATCTGGGATTCCGCAAGGGTCAAATTTAAGACCCTTGCAGTTCTTGTTATTTATCAATGACTGGATGGTTCCATTGAGTTAATCGACTTCGAAAAACTTCTATATGCGGAAGATTTAACGCTTTATTGAAAACTCAGATTATCTCACAGAAGAGCAATTTCATAAAATAAAGGTGTAATTCGAATAACCTATATACATAATACGAACATATCTAAATGTACATACACGTAGAAAAAAACCAATTTAATACTCATAAACAATCAGTGACATATATCTATCTATACTGCATTCATGCTAGGATTCAGTGGATGTAAACAAACCTGTCCGTCATTACTTCGAGTGTTCTATTGCCGACTATCCAATAGCAATGCAGGTATTGGCAGATCATGTGTGTATCACGCCCTGAGCATTGTTTACGCGCGCTGAATATTGGAAATAAATAGTTGGACAACGATTTAAACGTTATATCCGATATTGACGTAATATTAATTCTCTAACAATGTAAATAGACTTTACGACAATGTAACCTCAAGGATTAATGGTTAGGAATTGTGAAATTTCAACATTTCTTTTATGGAACCAGTAAAAGCTTTTAAGGGTCGTTTTCATGGATTTTGGTAGAGTTGTGTAAAATATAAATTCAGGCCACAACATAGCTATGATAAAAACTGTCCTAATTTTAAAACCGTTCCTCAGTTTTGCCTTTTGATTAGATAAATACCTCTATATTCGTATATATACTATTTTAATTTAGGATAAAATTACACAATATCTAATAAAATATGTTGCGAACCACATATGTTTCTCTTAATTACTTCTATGAATGTTTTACATATCATTATGTCTAGAAGTAGCAGTAGGAGGCTAAGGTGTAGGCAAGACGTACTAAACAATAAATCACATGCATGGACATGAAATGAGCACATTTAAAAGGTTACTAATTTAATGAAAGTAATTGAGGTTGTAAATATTCATTAGGTTGCAAATTTACCCAAAATTACTGAACTTAAATTTGTTTGTCTAAAATAAATAATGGCGAACCTTGAATCTGATTTTGATTAAAACCAGTTTTTAAAATAACCAGTCTCTAACTTACGAGGCCTTTTCACTTTTAATTTTATTACTGTTGATTTGCTACAATTTAACAATGGCCCCCTGTGTTGGCTAATTTTCTTTAGATTTCTCACGGTTTCAAAATACACTCAACCGCAAAATTAACCGGACACTAGGAGGCAAAATTGCGAAAACGCTCTGTATATTGATTCAACATGGATACACGCATGTAAACATATGAAAGAAATAATGTTCGAGTTTTTTGTTACCTATTTTTTAGATATCTTTCATTCGTCAGCGATTTACTTGTTTTACACAGCTCTTTAATTTGTTTCGATTGCCGTTTCGTGTGTGTTTCTGTGGTTTTCCGAAGAAAAAAGTTTTATTGTAAGAAATTTCGTAATGAGTCCTGAAGAAAAAGCTCATGTTGTTGTTTTACATAATGATGATCGCAGCATCCAATATATCGCCAACTTGCTTGGCATCCCTCGAAGCACTGTATTTGGTTCTTACTCAAGAAGATCTGAACAAGGGAGACCACGAGCAACAAATGAAGTTGAAGACCTTCGACTCCAAGTTCTGCGAGAACGGATACTTCCTGGTACAGCTCTGACTAGAAGATTAGTTGGTGTTCATGAGGTGTTCATGATACCTTGGTTTCATCCCATACTGTACTAAGGAGGATGAGGGAACAAAATTGAAACCTCCAGCTACTGGCCCTTTTTTGGACGCAGGTCATCGCAGACAGCGCTTGAAATTTGCGCGAACTCACGCCTATTGGGATATGAACGAATGGCGATGCGTTCTCTTCACGGATGAGTCTCGTTTCACAAGATATTCGCCTGATCGTCGCCAAAGAGTGTTTAGACGACCTAGAGAATGATATGCCCTGTGTTGCTTTTTTCCTAGAGTACAGTTTGGTGGTGGAGGTACGACGATATGAGGGGCTTTTCTTTGGAAGCCCGTACGGCCCTTGTAACATTTCGGAGAGGTAGCCTCAATGCTGACAGATACATCAGAGTGTTTAGATGAGCAAGTGTTACTTTTTGCGCCATTTGTAGGAAAACATTTTCGCTTAATGCAGCATAATGTGCGCCCGCACATAGCCCGGATAACTTGCCAGTATTTTCACGATGTTGGTATTCAGGTACTAAGGTGGCCACCCAGGGGTCCTGACCTAAACCCGATAGAGCATATGTGGGACAACCTAGGCAGAAGGATTAGGCGGAACTATGGCGAGTTCTATACAGTCCTTCAGCTGGAACCGGCGCTGCTGAATGAATGGGAGCAGATGTCCCAGGATGAGGTTGCTGTTTTGATACAAAGCATGCCACTAAGAATGCGAGTCAATCAAGCTCGAGGAGGAAATACTCAATATTGAGGCATGTTTTTTTCGGTTCTCTAATTTTTTTTCAAATTTACAAAAAATATATTTTTTATGTTAATAAAGTGAAATTTTCGTTTATTTTGTAATGTAATATTTATTATTGAAGGCTCCATTAAAATTAATTTGATTCAAATTTAAATTTTCCTGAAAATCTAGTGTCAGGTTAATTTTGCGGTGGAGTATACATTATTTGTACTTGGAGTTCTCGCTAATCTCAACTGGTTAATTTTCTATGTTGTTGGGTAAATTTTCGCCTAAATAAAGGGGCATTTATCTTATCTATAAACGTATCCTCGACATCTACGTAACGTCATATACTTTGTTTATGTAACAGCCATTACTGCACCGTGTATGAATCACATATAACTTTGAACTGTGCTGTCACAATATTAAATGCAAAAGACAGTGCTGGCCTTGAAGTGGAGGTAAATCTATGTTGTACCATCTCTCACGGCTTGACATTTCTTGATAAAATTTAAGCAAAATGCTGCTCATTCATAAATCGTTAAACTGCCAACTAATCAATGATGAGTCAAAAATCAAAGACTTTTTGACCTCAATTAGGCTTTTCTACTGCATGTATTTGGTGTATTAACAACAAAGAAAAAGCGACTTACAGTCGCTTTGAAGAGTAGCAAGATAAGTTCAAGATATACTGACCGCTCCAACTCGTTTATCGTACGACTATTCATAAAATTACCACACATCGGTGTGCCACGCTGCCACAGCCACACAAGATAGATAGATCATAAAATTAGGAACCCGGAAAAACACTTTTAAATTTTAAATGCAATTATACTTTGTTACAACAGAAATATATAAGGTTTAATCGCCTTTTGCTTGAGTTTTTCTAAGATACGACTCACGACATTTATCGCGTGATTAAAAATAATCGTGCCCTAATTATTTTATGTATATGCATTGTTTATCATACGACCAGAAAAGTATTTAATGTGTTAACAAACTACATAGAGAATAGACTAAGAGCTGGCGGCCGCGGAGGTACTACGACATTACCTCCGGCTAGAATTTTGTGAAGTGGTTGGGGGGACCATGAGGAAGTGCCATCTGCAAGGATTTTGCTCAAAAGGACACGTCAGACGACTCAAAAATGAAAAAATCCTTGCTCAAAAAATGATCATACCTCCGGCTGAAAATTTGCACATTACCAGTTTAAAAGTCACAGATAACGTATGTAAATCGTCAGACGTCTCGGTCGCTGCCAAAGGGGTATCAGACGCCCTCAAAGTTGTCATTTATAAAAAAAAATAATTTTTCTTACCTCCGTCTGACGTTTTGCAACAGAGACCATTTTAAACACATTTTAAAATCGTCAGACGAAAATACCGCTGCGAAGTCCCCCTACAATGTTCACAAAGAGACAATTTTAAGCATATATATAAATCGTCAGACGAAAATACAACTGTGGAATTCAGCGCAATCCAACTTTTTTATGGAAAATCACAAAATAAAATATAATTTTTGTGGCAAATAAGTCAAAAATAAAATTTTAACGGGCGGCATAATATTTTTTAAGTTTTTTGAGTGATTTTGAAACAGAAAACTCTCTTGACATTTTTTCGACAAAATGAATCGTTTAGCTAGAAAAAATTCAAACAAATTGAAAAAAGTGAGTAGTCTCCAAACTTTAACTATTTTTTTTGTGGAGGAACACGAATTATTTTGTAATAGTCGTAATTTGTTGTAAAATAAAAAGTGAAAATTGTTATAAATTGGCCCATTCGGAAAAGAAAAGATCTCTCCCCATTTTTCGAAAAAATCAACTGTTTCGCCATGAAAAATTAATTAAAGTTTGGAGAATACCCACTTTTTTCAATTTGTTTGAATTTTTTCTGGCTAAACGGTTGATTTTATTAAATAATGTCAAGAAAGTTTTTCGTTTCAAAATGACTCAAAAAAACTTAAAACATACCATCTCGTCTGAACAATTTTCTTTTTGACCTATTTGTCACAAAAATTCTACGTAATTTTGTGATTTTTCATCAAAAAACAATTGCGGACGATGCTCCATATCACTTACAGCGCTCATCTTTGATCAAAATCTCCAGTTCTGTCGTCAGTAAACTTTTTACGGGATGCCAAGTCAGAAAATAGCAAATTACTTTATTTTGAAATACCCCAATATGTAGTAATGTAGGCTGGATTTTCGCAGCATTGCAGAGGAATTCCACAGTTGTATTTTCATCTGACGATTTATATATATGCTTAAAATTGTCTCTACGATAATATGTAAAAACGTCAGACGGAGGTAATGAAAATAATTTTTCGAAAAAAAAATATACGTTCCATGTGGGTCGGAACTTTGTGAACATTGTAGGGGGACTTCGCAGCGGTATTTTCGTCTGACGATTTTAAAATGTGCTTCAAATGGTCTCTGTTACAATATGTTAAAACGTCAGACGGAGGTAAGAAAAATTAAAAAAAAAAAAATGACAACTTTGAGGGCGTCTGACACCCCTTTGGCAGCGACCGAGACGTCTGACGATTTACATACGTTATCTGTGACTTTTAAACAGGTCTCAAATTTTCAACCGGAGGTATGATCATTTTTTGAGCAAGGATTTTTTCATTTTTGAGTCGTCTGACGTGTCCTTTGCAGGGGTTTTGAGCAAAATCCTTGCAGATGGCACTTCCTAATGGTCCCCCCAACCACTTCACAAAATTCCAGCCGGAGGTAGTACCTCCGCGGCCACCAGCTCTCCGTCTAGAATGGCTGTTCCTATCATGCAGATTTTACGATTAGCGTCCGTTCGATAAAACTCCTGTTCTGAAGAACGGACCAACTTGCGACAGGTTATAACTATTAATGCTCCAGCGCAGATTTGTTCTTTTTACCTGGACCTAAGCAAAGAAGTGTACAAGTACTGCATTTTTTCCAATCCAATAGTATAATTGCCACTTCCGCTAAAGAGAATAAGTTAAAAGTGTAAAAAGTACTGATAAAGAGAACAAACATATTTAACGTACGACTGACTACTCAATGAACTACAAACTGTAATGTATTGAAGCTCTTAGTCATAGGCGCAAACCGCGTCTTCTGCTCATACAATCGGGCAATCAAACAAATTTCTTGACTTCTTCAATTTAATCGTCTCAGATACTTTCTAGGTTAACGGTAACTTAGATTACTTAATTTTCGGAATAATTTGGTAGTAAATGGTGTAATTTCGCAAATTAACCATTTCCCTCGTTTTGTCGTTTAAGATATTATAGTCGAATGACAATATAATGAGCTGGCGCAAATAGACGAGAGAATATGTGCCTTTAATTCGGAAAGGAAGTGTCCAATTGCAGACCTAAACTCATGTGGGTGGCGCTACTCACGCGTGCCTCTGAATTAATGCGAAGATTTCCCAACTGAAGACAGAAAGTTAATTCAATTTTAAATTAGGTTTGCCTATACAATAAGTGGGTCAGTTACATAAACATATGTAATATCATAACTAGAATTTCCACATTATTAATTATGGCCTAATTTAATCATTTTTTTACTATATTAATTATAAATAGTAACAAAGTAGGTACTTATGAATAAAATGTTTTCATTTTATGACGAGAGATAGCAAAACATATAGAGAGGATTCTCATAACTTGTCACTAAAAGTTAGAAATATTGGAATGCATTCTTTGGAAAGGCTTGATGAAACATTAAATTATACTGAAATTTTGTATCATACATTTCTTAAAATTTTCTTTATGTTGTGTGCAAAAGTGTGATCCGGATTATGTTAAACTAACTTTAGTATCAAAGTCAGTCAACTCATAACTAGCTATCCCTAAATTTAACTAGCGGACGGATCTAATATGATGTCTAGAAGTTAAAAATGGTGTTAATTAGTGAAAGGTGTTAATTAGTGAAAGGTCGTAAAAATATGGGCGATAGCTCATTGGATTCCGAATGACGTCAAGAAAAATATGTAAAAATTGTTTACCAGCACATACAAAATTGCAAAATTTATTAACAAATTAAGATAAAAAAAAGCATTTAGTTTTTCGCAAATAATTCAGAAACTAATAATAATTAAGAAATTTAAAAAAAAGGGATTCTTAAAGAGGACGAAATTTTCGATAAAAAAGTCCTAACTCCCAGAACTGTACCTCCATTACTAATAATTTTAATTTAATGGTGAAAATAGTGCTCCGCGCGGCGAGCGCGACGCTGCTGCAGACCTCAGAATCCGACCGTAGCAACAAAAAAAATTTTTTTAGCTATTAATTAAAAAATTTCAAAAAATTATCGGATCATCTAGACATCCCAAGGAACAATATCCACTTAAAAAAATTTTTTTCATCCATTTTTCATAAAATGCGCTTATTGTTAATTAACAAATTCTTTTGGAGTTCACGTTTATGTTTATAATCAGATAATTGTTAAACTAAAGACGTGAAAATTATAACCGATGCTGGATATATTGTGACAAATATACTTTATGAAATAATCACATCACAATATTTTTAATTGTTATAGTTCATTAGTTATTAATCTTTTACGTTAACAAAAAACTAATAAACGATAAAAAAAGGTGAAAATTTTTTTTTATCAATATTTGTTATTATCACTGCTTTTGTATATCAAAACGCTATTAGATTTTATAATTTTTAAATTCTTAGTGGTATTTGTTTAAAAAAATGTTATAAACAAATGGATTAGTTACATATTTTAGAAAAAAAATTTTGCCAAATTATTAGTTTAAATGATGATTTTTAAAAAAATTTATTCTTAAAAATTTTTTTTTATTATTAATAATCATTTTTTAACTTTTTTCATTATTTAAATAATAGATTAACAAAAGTTTCTTTTGTATTGGTTAAATATATGGTTGTTTTTAGTATTTTTTTTCTATAAAAAAATATTAATACATTCGACCATTGTTTATACAAATTGTTTATTAAATAAGCAAATACATTTTAAGCGAAAAAAAATTTTTTCTTTACTTTGTAGAAAATTGCAAATGATAAATTTAGTATTTTCTACTGTAATAACATATTTAAAAGCGTGTTTTTTAGTTTTTTTAAACTATATTTATTTTTCACTTTTTAGTTTGATGTGCTATGAATGCGTGTTTGTAGTTTTTTAAACTATATTTATATTGCTTATTGATGCTGATATTATAACATATTACGATCCAACAGATATTTCTGAAAAAAAATATTTTTTTTATTTCAGCCATGGGATTTGAACTCACGCCCGAGGAGTCCGTCGTTTCGCGTCGACTAAGACTTGCCCGCTCGGCCAACGACCGAACTGAGAATCACGGAATATACTTACAATATTAAGCCTCTTGCTCTCACGCAGAGGATACGTGAGGAAAGGACTGGCGATCCTGATCAGGATAATGATATAAACTTATCAAATTATTGTATTGTTACCGGTTCTTCGTAAGTGTACAAAGTTTCAATTAAATCTGTCCGTTTAAAGTGGGTCAAAATCGAGTCCAAAGAGTCGGTTACAAACAAACATACAAGTGAAGCTAATAAAAGCGTGTTAAAAAGTACAGACACGAAAAACTGAAAAATGTTTTAAATCCTTTAAGGGCTGATTTGAGGGGGGAGGGGGTTAAATTTGGCAAAAATGTCTGTCAGCCAAGGTTAGGGTTTTTAGCGCCTTGTGAACCATAAGTCGGCTGGGCAGACATTTTTTTCAATTTTAACCGTTTTTTATTGATCCATTTTTTCGCCACTTTGATGGCGAATTGCTCAAAAACCGACCGATAGAAGTTTGGTCCGGTAACTTTCTTCAATTTCCGGTTACAGCGTGCGCCGACCGGAAATTTCGTCTGCCAGCGTAATTGGGGTATGTGGAGTACATATACTAACTACCTACGCGGACAAATATCGGTAACCATTCGATTAAAAAAAAATGTTCCCCTCTCCGTATCCGGCAGCCATATCAAAAATTTCAAATAAGAAAAAGTATGGTACTCATATGATCTCTTTGATTACCGACTGGCAGACGGTAACCTTTCATCGTAGAATTTGCACGTTATTGCTTAGACTATAAACTTTGTTACTTATTTCAGGAGCGTTCTATTTTTATTTTTAGCTGGCATAATACCCATTTAAATCGATGATGAATGAGGAAGAGCACTGCTACTTCCTTTTGAAATTATCAGACTCAACTTTTTGTAGCATATGCAATACAAAAAAAAAACAATGTTTTTGCTTTCTACTAAATGGGAAATATCTGAATTTAGTTATACAAAATAATCAAAACATATTGAGGAACTTCGGTTATGCGAAAAAGTTTTATGTAATTTTATATGTATAATTGTAGAAGGTGAACCAAATTGCTTGATTTTGACTGTTTCTTCTAATTCTACACCAGATAGAGAAGAACCGACCAAGGTGTCTTGAGTTCGATTTTCGTGAAACGTTGATAGTTGAAAACCGTATTTCTATATTTCTAACCGCTTTCGAGATATCGGCGGAAATTGACACTTGCAGATTTGGAAAAAGTGTCATAACTTTTTTATTTGTGAATATTTCTTCAAGTAGTAAAAACTTTCTATAGGCACTCTTCAACATAGAACAAGATACATGTTTCAAAAAAAGTTTATCACTACTAAATTTTAAGAATTAAGTCCAACTTTATTATTTTAAATGGGATTCATAGTTGACTTTGACTTCAAAATATCGAAAAGATTCAAGCTTTCCAAAAATATGTATGTTGAGTACTTATATGATATTATTATCAGAAAAGATATAAAAATATTTATATTTAAAATAAGTTTTCCGGTTTCTTTCCTAATTGTTGCGCCTTCGTAACATGTAGTGACGTTGTCGTAATGATTCCTGCTGTTGCCTTTTTATTGTATCGTTCTGGTCATGTCTTGTATCTGCGTTTGATAATAAATATTATTATAGACTAGCTAAAACCGACTTTAATGATGTATATTATCTACTTACATTTCAGCTCAAACAGCAAAACAATTTTTGAGGTTACTTTGAAAAACACCCTTGACAATACCTCACAAAGCATTTTAGTTCTCAACTTCATTTCGTTGTCAGATTTCCTTGGTTTGTTATCGTCATTAAAATCGATATAGTTTGAAAAATTCTTACTTAAAAGGAAACAAAAAAACGATAATTTGGTAAAAACATCTGTACAACACAACATTTTGCGTTAAATCTTGCTACTTCTTAAGTTTGATTAAAATGAAATCTAATATCACCGCAGGAAAAATAAAGTATGGGCGTGTTACTAACATTACGTTTTCCATCTTCTCGTAACATACGATCTGTATTTTGAGATCAGACACAATATCATTAATTTCGTAAATTTTTATTGTTCTATAATTGCCAATCATTAAACTTAAGTGTTCTATTGTTGTTTGTTTTATAACAATTATTAAATTTCTTCCTTAAGACTAGCATTCATTACATTTTATAAAAACTATAATAAAATAATGAATTCTTATATCTGATATGATTAATAAACATATCTTGGGAATCACCTTTTTAAATATGACCTAGATTGTAAGTATTTTTTATCTGCATCACATTACAATATAGCATTTATTATAAAAATCGGTGGGAGTGTTTTATTAGTGCAAGTACAAACTTGGTATCAGAAGCGCATTTATTTTAATAGGTTTTTCAAGAGCACTGTTTGAATTATTCATGCCTTCATATCCTTTTAATTAGATAGGCGTCTTCCTAGTTCTCTATAATCAAGTTCTATTTTAGTAAATAAACTTTTATCAGGATACATCTCTTATATAAGACCGCACAATAAAATTAGAATAATCGATTGTTTTTAAATTATTTAAATATTAAAATTATGATCGATACTTAAAGAAATTAGTAGTACCTGCACTGGCACGTTGTCAATTGCGAATACTTGATACACTTAAAGCGCGTTTCGTCAACTAAATTAAATGTAAATTAAGAACGTATAGCCTATTTGCAAACTAATCTACGGTGACCAACCAATCACTAAAGCGTAATAGATCCTATTTAACTAACCGCACGGTACGTTTTTTAAATTCAAAGCTCTCAAAAAGAATCTAGTTGCCTATTATTTGTTAGGTTGTTAAGTAACCTCAATTGTTAATCCTATTGTTGTTTCCAAAACCATGTTGAGCAACATTAGGATTTCCCATCTTTTAAGTAGTCCATATGCTCGTTAAACCTAACTTCATATGATCTTCGGGTTTGCCCAACATACTTTTGAGTAAAGTCCTTACAGCTAATTTCGTAAATCTTCGACCTATCGTCTTTGTTCCAATTATTTTATTTCTGAGGCCAGTCAATGCGAAAGTTGAGAGAAAAACCTACTTCTTCAAGGATCTGGATTGGTAAGACAGCTTCAGCTTTGGATTTCGGGTGTTAATTTCTGCGGTGTTTATCATTTTATTATTATTATTACTTTTTTTTCCGGAATATCCGATGCCGGTCAGTCCTCCTGTGGCCTCCGACGCCTCACGGGAGTCGCGCCGGCGCATCAACTACAGCCACTCCCCACATCCCGCAGGGTTAGTGACTGTAGATACCAGAATCATGTGCCCTCAGCAGACGGAGAGAACCAAGAATGACCACTTCTGCATTTGGCCTGCCAGCCACTCGGCTGATTTTTGGCAGGCCGGTATGATCTTCAGTTCCGAGAGCAGCGTAGGCTTTATCCCTCCGAGTACACCGATTATTAGGACGACCATTTTGACCGAGTAGCCTGGATACAGCACTTGGAGCTCCTACCGGAGATCGCGATATTTGGTCCGTTTCTCCTCCTCCTTCAAGGTGATGTTTTTCTCCGTAGGTGCCGAGAACTCGATGACATACATCACCTTGAGTTGATGGTCGAGGAGGACTATGTCAGGCTTGTTGGCTTGGATTAGCCTGACAGTCGGGAACGAGTAGTTCCAGTAAATCCGGCATTTCTCGTTCTCGACAACGGACTCAATATCTCCGGGGACGTAAGGCAGCACTGGTGTCTGGTCTACCCCGGACGAGTGCCTTAGATGGTAGTATAGCACTCGTAATGCCGCGTTATGTCGGTGGATGTAGGCCGAAGTCGCGTATATGGGGCATGCAGAAAGTAAGTGCATGAGCGATTCCGGCGCCTGATGGCAGGTCCTGCAGTTGATATCAGGAACTTCTACACGCCATACGCGGCTACGGTAGACCAGGGTATTGATAACATCATCTTGGCAGCAGTGAGATGCAGAAGAGGAGAGGACTCAGGGAGTCACCCTGGAAAACTCCTCTCCTAAATGCCACCTGCTCTATCGTGACCCGCTATGCACCTGATGTTATGGTGAAGCGGGTTTCCAGAGCGGCAGCAGCTGTTCTATGCATCTCACTAGTGGTGCTGGTACCGCAAAACATTCGAGCAAGTACAACAATAGCTCATGCGATGTTGTATCAAATGCCTTGCGGTAATCAATCCAGGCCATCGATAGATGAAAAAAACAAATTGGAATTGGAATTGGAATTGGAAAAATTGGATAGATGCCGCTTGTATTGCACAGAATCCTGTGTAATACAGCGGTCTATCAACAGGCTGTCCTTGCAACCTGCCATGCCCTTCTTGGCACCACGCTGTTCATGTATCTGCTGGAAGACCGGATCAACAGACCTCAGTATCCTAGCATACAAGATACGTGTAAATATCTTGTAGTAGGAGTTAAGGCAAGTGATCGGCCTATAATTCCTCGGGTCGGAAAGATCCCCCTTTTTGGGGATAAGCACAGTACGTCCCTCGACGAACCAGTCCGGAATCTGCTATTATTATTATTATTATTATTATTATTATTATTATTATAAAGTATGCTGAAATTTATTCCAAAACAAAATCCTAAAGTGATTGAGCTAGAGTTATGTGAATTAGTTTGCATATTTTGCATAATAACTGAAATCAGTGATCTGTTATTATTATGCATACTACCTGTTTATCATGCATAGGTGCTAGTAAGTTTACGTATGAGCCGTAACATATATAATTTATTTTAATTTTTACTTCAGGTCATCTGTGTAGTGACTTAAAAACAATTAAAATTAATTTATCTTCAGTTGTACAGAAAAAAAGAAACTAAGAGAGACATCATTGTCACATACATTGATTTTTAGTTGCATTTAACCGGCTGATGGGAGTATCGAATATAAGTTTATAACGGATGTTGGTTAGCGTTGTTGAATACCTTCGCCGGAAGTCACGATCAAATATATATTTTTTTAACTTTCTAATATTTCATTCAACTCTGATTTAATTTGTAGCGTCCTTTAACGCCGTAAATAAATGTTGAAGAGGTGCCATGATTTCTTATGAACGAATAAAAACTGATGTACCTATTTTTACGGAATCGAAAAGCTGCCGCTCTCAAATCTAGCAAACAAAACAAAAATAAACCAGCTCTAATGTAAACTACTCTATTAAGTTCGGATTTAATTAGTCAACCAATTAAACTGTTTAGCTCAAAAATTTTGTCAAATTAAAACCTAGACTCAGACACATTTTTAAACAAAAATAAATATCCAACTGTCATTTTCGACCAGGGCCGTAATCACAATTTGCAAAAATTATTCATCCCTGGATAGGATTACAAACTGAAAATATACAAGATGATTCTAAAATATGGGGCCAAATTTTAACCGCACATAGAGAACAGAAATATAAGAGAGAAGTATGGATTTCTTTTTTGAAATTTTGATTATTTGGAAGATCTCGGGATTGAAAAGGGGCAGCAAATGTTTATCATATTAAGGTAATTTTATCTGAATGATGATTTATCGATACTTCATACAGGGTACACTGGGAAATTAAACCCCGTTACCGGGCCCGTTACAAATTGTGGTTGCATCTTTCTCCTTTGTCAATTAAAACAAAATTAGGATTTTTTATTCGCGTAATGAAATATTTCATTTTTTAGAAAAAAAAGGATTCCGAAAAATCGAGGGTTCTCTCACTGCTGGCAGGACTAAGTACTACCTGGGAGGACCTAGCAGGACTTGGCAGGACCTGGCAGGACGTGGGCAGGACCTTATACGACTTGCACAGGACCCAGCAGGACTTTGCTAATATCAGGGAACAGCTTTTATTTTCAATATACTAAAGAACTGTCTGAATTTATTAGTCATAATAAAATGTCGTATATTGTATGTATTTTTCGGATACCTACGTATTTACACTCGTATTTACAGGATTTATTTATTTTGAGGTGCAATACAGAACTAGCCGTATTAGAATATGTTGTGACGTTTCAAAAACTATTCGGATCTCGATTAAGAATCAATTTTTTTATGGGATCATATTCAGGATTCACTGAATATGAAAGTGCATGTTTTCATCCGGAAACATGTCTGGTTATTGTTTAAACAATTAAAAAATATTAATACTTTTGCATCTAACATTTTTTTTCCATATCCTTTACAGTCAAATTCCAACAGAAAATGTTCTAGATAAGACTTTTTGTTGTGAAATCAATAGTTTTTAAGTTATTTTTGTAGAGATTTTCTAGGAGGAACATTTCTAAAGGATGTTTTTCAATCATTCCTTATTATCGGTAAAATGGATCAAATCAGTAACTCCCATGTTATTTCTTTATTCGACCTTTTTAACGAACCAAAATTTTATTATATAAAAATGTGATTATTTTTGAAACTCTTTTGTTTCTTTTATTTTTTTTCATCAAATTGACAATTTCTGCATTATTTAATAAAATAGACAATGCCTAGTAGGCTGCTGTCAAATAACCATGTGGATCGTGACAACACATTTTAGTAAATGTGTAGTAATGCGTTAGTAGTAATTATTAATTCACAGTAAATAAAAGATACCAGAGTCTAAATAAATCAAGCTTTTCAGGGCACATTTTATATGACAATACTGAAACACACTGTATACATATTGTAAAAAAATTCTGAGGGGCCCTCCTACACTTGGAGCCGACTTCTGAATTTCTTCCACATCGTATACGAGTTGTTTTTATTATGTGCCCCCCCTTGTTAATTTTGTCTCGTTCCGCTCCTGACTACAACAAAAAGTCATAGAGCTTTTTTTTGTTAGAATTTGACCAAGGAATATAACAAAAATTTGTTGCTTGCAAAAACATTAATATTTTTTAATTATTTAAAACAGTATATCGCAGGACTTCGCAGTACCTTGCGAGACTGCTGGTCCTCCAACAGTATTGGAGTATCATGTAAAAAGTTAAAGTCCTGCTAAAATTGGCAGTAAGTGTACAAATTGTTGGTCAGTGAGAGACCCCTTGGAAAAAAATACAAAAAAATCAATGCATAGACTGCGAGTGTTTTACCGATTTAAAAGGTTTATATATTGAAAGAATCCAGCATGATTTCCAGACCTTACGCCTTTATATATCATGTTGTGGAAATATCTTTAAAGTCGCATTTATGTAAATCTGAAAAGGAAAAATACAATTTTTTCATGTTCTTTCTTTTATTATTTTTGTTTCCCTAAAAAATATATCGTTTTCTCTGAAATAAGAAACTAGCGAGAAAACGGTATCACGAAAACTGTAATGACGTTATTTATAAATTTTTCTGTACCAAAAGTTGCACGTTTGAAATTAAAAATCGACGGAACTGTATAAGCGGAGAAAATGAGTGCATTCCATATTTTTGCTACACACTGAATACACTCTATTGTGAAAATAAATCTAAACTATGTAAATACACAAAAATTGTTCCAATTAAAAAAAAAAAAGATTTTCATTCTATTTTCAGCTGCTATTAAATTGAATTAACACAGTTTAATACATAATTCAAATAACAGCTGTTATTTTAAAAAGATTATGCGCGCAGTTATATCTAAGATTGGAGTAATAAATAGGACCTGAAAATAAGGTTACTGACCTGAGAATCTTGCTAGGAAACGGTGGAAGCCGGTGGCGAGAGCTTGCGTCAGGCACCGGAGGACGAAGGGTAGGGGAGAACACCGTCCCCAGCCCCTTGACGGCCACATCACGTGCGCCACTGAAACAAAAACGAAAATCAAATAAAAATTAGCTAACTCCTATTAATTACATAATGTTTTAGACTATCGCTGTTAAGTCCGTCAGAGATCAAATATTGATCACTATTACCTGAATTTTGTAATTCAGATAACAATATAAACGGACAAAAATTAAAAAAAAACTTTCTGTACTAAAGTGTGTTCCGTAGCACTATCACCATCAATTTCCAACACGGTCGGTCATTCCCACACCTATGCAATTTTACACTACATCACTACATAGTTTTTTTGCAATTGAGGTCATTGGTGCAATAATTAGCTAAACGCCAATTTAGCTCAAATAAAGTTAAGATTGAATTACTACTACTTAAAATAAATTGCATCATTTGCTGTAATAAACTTCCACGTGCATTGAGAGGAAATTTATTTACACGTACATATGAAAAAAAATAAATATAAATTTTCATGCTACCTATAAAAAGGTTTTTTCATTTTTCTCAACATACGGTTTTCTCCATTTGACCGGTTCTTGCATCAATGACTTCAATTGAACTGATGAATTTGATTATATTTCAAAAACCAAAAGGTGATGATAAAATAACTACCTTGAACATAAAATAGAAGAGCTTTTCTGCATAAGTCAACAAGTCCTGTAATCTCAGTTCTCAGAAAATGAATATTTTGTATAGAGACTCGAGCAAATATCCAAGGGTAAAATGTCATTGAGAGTACTATTGATATTCATCTATCTCAATAACACAGTGAAAATATCAACAAAAATAATTTTTTTTTTTATTTTATTTACAAAAATTATTTGGACTTGTTATATTATCAGAACAGTTGCTGATACAGGGAAATTTTTGCATAGTCTGTGCTGCCATCTCAAATCCCATCTTCCAAAATGTCGCCATAATATGGTAGTGAACCTAATCAGGATAAAGCAATACTATATTTGACTACTACTGGTGAATAGAGGGCCGAAATTTAAAATCAATATTATATGCATTAGGACTTGTTCAGTTTTGCTATCAAACAATACCTAATCTCCTGAGTTAATCTTATATAGGACTTGTTTACTACTGCCGTAAAAAATGTTTTATTTTAGCTTATTTTTAACGGAGTGACTTGTTTGGTTTTAATGCAAATTAACTTTTTTTAAATTTTCCCATTGAATTTCCAAGCAACTAATGAAGTTTTAATATAAATCTGCTGAAGACTCGTTTCTGCTTAAGATTTTCAACTGAATTTTGATACAAAATCATTTTTCCCATATGTGGACTTGTTGAGTTTTGCAGAAAAGCTCTTCAATTGGATTCCATGAGAAGTACCAGGATAAGATTGGTAAATGTCGAATTAAGTCGAGAATTGTCTTAACTAGATTTAATATGGATTATTATTATAAAACTTTCTCCTTAAAGCTGCGTTTTCATCAGTTATTCAATATAAAACTGTATACAGCCCTTAATTTTTTTTAAGATGGTAACCAAAAACAAAAGACTGTCTCATTTTAAATAATATGCAAATTTAGAAGGTCAAATTGCAGGCAAACCTGATAAATATCTGGTGAAATGTCGTTGTCGCCTTAATTTTAGTTGTTTTGTTTGTTTTCAAATTATTTATTCAATCAATTGTAAAATAACTTTATATATTTTAATGTCGATGAAACGGATAAAAATATTTTATTTGTTTCAATTAGAACAAAGTAATATGTTATACAATTCTCCTTTACTAATGTTTTGCAAGCCTACCTCAAAACAATTAATTGAACCTTTTTCGCACATGTCTGACCAATCTTTAAAACGTTACCTTTTGAAAATGTTACTTTTCTGAATTGTACATTGATCACTAATAGGCAGCGGAAATATATACCATTTTTCAGGGCCGGCAGTTATATAAAAAAAATCTATATTTTAAAATACTTTTCTATAATTGAATTAATTGATACATCGTTGACACGTATACGTATATTTTTATACCTATAATATACGCAAAGAATACTGAGGAAATATGCCAAATGTCCCGATAAGTATCATTTATGTTACTATTTCTAGCAAAACACCCCCACACAAGGGTTGGTTCATGATTTTCGGACTCGGAATCGTCATGGGAATTTGTTGTGCGACTCATACGAATTAGTTGTAGCATCGCGAAATTTGTTGCTACTGAAATATGCCAAATATCCCGATAAGAGTAATTTTTTTCAATATCTCTAGAAAAACACCCTCCATAAAAGGGATGGTTCATGGATTTTGTGCGGCCCGTATGAGTTAGTTGTTGCTTTCCAGACTTTGTCAAGAGGAAAATATGCCAATTGTTCGCGAAATTATCATCCTTTAACTCTTATTCTTGCATAAACTTTGATAGTCTCTCATTTCTTAAGAACAACCAGGATAATAGCGATACTATCACAACTAATTAGCAACAAAAAAACTACGTTAAGTTGTCTCCCTGTTATTTATAATGATTTTGTATGTTGGTGTTTTACTAACTGCATATGAACCGAGAAGCCGGAATAAATGTGTATGATGATATACGTAACTTTACTCTTGTTCCTCCCTCAGTTAGCGAGAGGACTGCGTACGGTTACTTTCGCGGTGTTTGGCATATGGTCCGCTAACATGCGATACAAAACAAAGTGCAAAATTCGTGGAAATTATCTGCGCGGTTTGTCAGTGCCTGCTAGCGATGGGAATAATTCGAGATGTTTCAATAATCGATTATTATTAATCGAGATATTTTAATTACTGACTAATATTAGTAGTACTTATTTTAGTAATTTAACCTCTGGTATTAGCAATATTTTAAAGGGAGTTTTAGTGAGAAGAAAATGTTTTATCTGCTCTCAGTAAAATATAAGTCGAGACATACGATAGCCATTATATTTATTTAATACTATGGGATTGCTATCTGATATTTATATTTTGTTTGTAATACATTTTCTTGTCACTAAAACTTCTTTATGTAGTCCAATATTCATTTCATATTTTTGTTTTTATTTGTCTACGTATGTCCCACTGTCAACAATGAGATAGCAGTAGCCACCGGTCCTGGACTCTAATTTCCTCACCCTGAATTCAATAATACATTTTCCTTTAAAATCTCTATAAAACATGTTTGGCCTTGTCCAAATAAAAGAAAAACCGAGTAACAGAATATAGTAAAATGATAATGATGAAATGACTGATAGATAAATAAAATGCTATTTTTAAATGTGGAAGTCAAATTAATTAAAAACTATTGTTTCTCGAAAATGTTTGAAAAAATATTTGATAGATTTTTTAAATTTTTTTAATCGCCTGTAATTTATTTGGCCTTCAATATGAAGTGATTCACATTTCTATTGACAGTTCATTATCCGCTGGATCAAGATGGCTAAAAATCCGACCAAATATAAATTAGAAATAGATGAAAAAAAAAATCAGTCGTAAAACGTGAGGATATGCCGAAAATTCGTTCTTTTTTTAATTTTCTTATGGATCTTCGAGCGAGAAGTTGGAAATTAATGCAGTTAGAACGACGCTTGTGTAGTTAGAGTTCAGAGTACTTAGCCTAGTAATAGTTATTTCGGAAATATTAAAAAAATACAAACAAAACATTTATATTAATATAAATTTGTATTCGCACATGTATCTCATTAATAAAATCCATATAAATGTCAGCACCAGCAAAAGTAAAAGGCACATGTAGGTGTGATAATTGAAAATGATTTAATAGTTTCGCCTACAATGGAAACAGTTCTACATATTGGAAATATTTTCCTTCAAAAATTCCTTCCAATACATATATTTAATATTTCAATATTATCATTATCTGAATGAATTGCTTTTCCTTTACTTACTAAAAGATGATTAGCGTCAGTAGATTTTCTTCTATTTTTAAGACTTTTGTGTTCTGGTAGTCTTTTCTTAGATTTTCTTCTGGATTTGTCCTATACAATGTGACCCACTTGAAAGCGGGACACCCCCATAAAATTTGTATTTATCGTCCAATTTTGACTAACTTTTTTTTGGATTATAGAGCGGGAAAAACTGTACTTTAGGACAGTGTCACACTTTTTTACAACTACTGCGTAATTTTTTAGGGATGAAAATTAAAGAAATCGTATTAGCTATTTTTTTACAAACAGTCTGTGTCCACCACTGCGTCCCCTGAAATGATTATGTACCAAATTTGATAAAAAAAATATTGCATATTAATAATTCTGTGACAAAATTAAATCACATTCTTGTTATGAATTTATTTCTTCTGATGAAGCAAGCCATGGAATAAAACGTCCAAAAATAACTGACAATATCAGAACGTGACTTAAAGCATTAGTTCTATCAGATTAGAGCCTTTGAAAATATTGTAAAAAGTGTACAACTTAGTGGTATCATTATGGAACAACTAAGTGTAAGAGACAAAATTGAACTTGTGCGTCTTGTTGGCGATGTTCTTTCGGCAAGGGATGCGGCCAGAGACTGTAATAACAGACATCCCGATAGACCTGCAGTGAACAGCAGTACTGTAAAGCGCATAAATAAAGTTTTCAACGAAACAGTGTTTCAAGGCATATTCTCAAAAACAGAGATAATCCACATCGGGAGATTAGAAATAATGTGCTAATATTGGAATATTTTCCCAATAATACTAATTCGAGCTTAAAAACGGCTGGTTCAGACTTAAATATCCTTAGAGAAAATATTAGAAGGTGCCTTGTAAAAAATAAAATAAAGCCGTTTAAGCCTAAATTTTTGCATACTCTTCAACTGGGAGATGAGGAAAGAAGATTGGAATTCTGTTTGTAGGCCCAGGGAGAATATCTGGAAAACAGGAGCTTTTTAAGGGAATTTTATTCAGTGATTAGGCCACGTTTACTACGAATGGGGTGGAGTTGTCTCAAAATCCACGGTATTGGTCTGCTGATAATCCCGAGTGGGTCATAAACGCATAAAATAAATGTCTGGTGCGCAATACTTGATCATAGAATTATTGGTCCTTTTTTCCTTGAGGGTAATTTGAATGGACATATGATTTTGAACTTTCTAAGAAGTGAATTCTGGGACGCAGTGCACCTCTGGTTCGCCTGAATTTGAAGTTTCAATCAGATGGATCTCCCGTGCATATCGCAGTAGAGGTGAGGGAATGCCTGAATGAATATTTTCAAAATCGGTAAAACGGTCCTCTTATTGAATGGCCGCCAAGATCACCGGACTTGACGCCACTTGACTTTTTCCTTTGGGGCATCCTTAAGCAAAAAGTTTTGTCAAGACCACAGTCAGTAGAAACTACGCGCTAGAATAACCGAAGCATGTGCAAATGTTACCCCAGAACAATTGAGAAAAGTAACCACGAATATACGAAATATACGTATGATAAATGCCTTGAAATAAACAGCGGATTGGTGGAAGCAACAAAAATTTGATTAGATTTTCTATTCAGGAACTCCAATAATTTTGTTGAATATTGTTACGAATAAAAATAATTATTGTCAGTTATTTTTGACGTTTTATTCCATGACTTGCCTCATCAGAAGAAATAAATTCATAACAAGAATGTGATTTTTAATTTTATTACAGAATTATTAATATGCAATATTTTCTTATGAAATTTGGTACATGTCCATTTCAGAGGGAGCTTAATCCAGTACTGTACTGAGATTTTTTGTAAAAAAAA